>OX101783.1:50926038-51098154 GCA_944452715.1 Ophion slaviceki
GAAAGGCTACAGCCAAGGAGAGCCAATCCCAGAAAACTCGGATCCCGAGGATCAACGGAAGAAGGACTCAACAATCAGGAAAATCGTACACAGGAACAGAGTACGAAACGGAGGAACGAAGACCAGGACGATCAGCAGATCATCTATCAGCATGCATATTGCGATCATCTACCTGTAAGTGACGGAACATTTTATAAATAAACTCCTCCAAAGCCAGAGAATTCGTCTATGTCGGACGAAGAAAAAGCAGACCGGTATCGATTGCCCGGGAGAGGCGATAGTCCGATTCGTTTTTTAACACTGTCGTAAGTTACGACGGTGAGATTGATTTAGGCTGAAAGAGTCGTAGGGAAAATCCAAGCACAGAAAAACTAATTTGACTCCCGTACCATACGCGAAATATTTCAATCCGAAGCGTCAGCATAATCAGCCTTCGAAACACAATTCGTCAGATGCGTCGTCCAGTGCTGACGAAACACTAGCGGGTTGTGCGATTTTGCAAAGTGGTAAGGTCGAAAACATTGGCTCAAATTTTTATTGGTCGACACGTTCCATGTAAAATCGCGTGATTCAAGAATAGATTGGTCAATCCCACTTACCAGTTATAATTTGGATGGTTGTTCGCTTCTCGAGGCCCCAATCGATTCTCGCTACCAGTATTATTTGGGATGGTCATTCGGTTCTCGCGGCCCCGCTCGATTCTCGCTACCAGTATTATTTTGGATGGTTATTCGGTTCTCGCGGCCTCGCTTGATTCTCGCTACCAGTATTATTTGGGATGGTTATTCGGTTCTCGCGGCCCTGCTCGGTTCTCGCTACCAGTTTTATTTTGGAGGGTTATTTGGTTCTCGCGGCCCCACTCGTTGGTCGTTACCATCGAGTTTCTTGGGTTGTGATTATATTTTATTTACTGTCATTACTTTTTAAAATGATGGGATCAATAAAAAAGTGGGATGAAACACAACAGTCGGGAAGGGGTTTCGTGACATTAGGAGTAGTAGCATTATAAGCATCAATATTTCTTTTTTCTTACACATTTCTTTTGTACATATGTATCAAACGCTATTTCTAATGATTCTTCGGTGGTCTCCTCCTCTAAGCGCGCATTTTTAACCGTCGGCTGCATTCTTGTGCAACGATACGTCTCTTTTAATTCCTTGACAATGTTGTTCTTCTCTTGTGGGCAGTTGAAGAGGGCTGTTAACCCTATCGTGTTACCGTTTTCTTCCACCCTTACTGAGGTTTTCGTGTTTCGCTGAAGATCCGAGGAATGTTTGAACACTTTTAAAAACTTCTACTTTACGGGCACACAATGAAGATGTAGGAAAAAATATTTTCATCATAAACACACCCACTCTCCAGGCATTGATGAATAATGATTTCGGTCTTCAGCGACCGACGATAACCGTATCGGGTTAATTACGTATACGTTTATCGATGAAGTTACGAATAATAAAAAATGTTTATTCAACTTGGAAATGTGTTATAAATGCTCGCTGCTAGTAATCGTGCGTAAACCGGTAACTCCACCGCTTTGACTCATTACTTTGAAAGAATATTATAAAAATTTTACTTCAAGGGTATAAAATGGCAGAGGTTTAAAAAAATTTATTCACACTCGTGTTACCGCATTTGTTTCACGTGACTCTTGGTACTTCGATTCAAATTTTGTGAGGAGGGTGTATTAAAATAAATATTACCGATTTCTTCTTTTTTTTTACGAAAACGTGGTTTCGCACGGTTTGCAACGGTTCTATTTTTCTTTGCGGAGCATTATCAACTATAAAAGTTTCCGTGTGGACACTCATTATTCACGATTACGGAGGACGCCTCAATGAAAGTACACACACACACACACACACACATATATATTGTGACGTTGCGTCATAAAGGAGATAGAGAAAGAGCCCGCGTGACCACGCTCGAGCTCAGTCTCCGCCACGCACCTTTATAGAGGAAAGTTCATTGTTAATTTTAAGGTATTTTTAAGTTAATTTCTTTATATCGAAGCCGCGACACAATCCTCCCCGTCCTTCCCGCACCCCCCTTATCACGATCGCGACGCGACCACGCGGACTGTCGACTGGGGCCACGTCGGCCCGGCCGTCGACTCGGAGAGCCATCAACGCCATCTCCCAACGACGTGGACGGTGGACTGGCCGCCCGAGGGCCTCTTGCCACCATCTCCCGAGTCTCCGGCCTACCGCGCGTCAGGAGAGACTGCAGCTCTCGCGCGGTATGGCTGGCGAGCGCCGTACCGACTAGGGCGCTCGTCGACTCGGGAGAGAGAAGAGTCACGGCGAGGATCGAGCGACAGGGCGAGCCACGTGGCTCGCGATCCGAAAATCGATAGGAGGTCCGGCATCTATTACGGGATTGGGCGAGACGAGGAAGCCGGCCGGCGTGGACCGACACTTAGTCCCGGAGCGTGGTCAAGCGCAGAGCGAGGAAGAGCGAAAAACGTCAAGCGCAAAACCGAGCGAGAGGAGAAAGAGAGAGAGAGAGAGAGAGAGAGAGATAGAAAAAGACGTCGAATACGAGTCGACTTCTCTCGGAATAGAATCTTCAGGAAACTGTAAGTTCGCCTCTTTCTTTTCTCTTTGCGAGAGCGGCTAGTAGAAGCCGATAAAGTCAGTTCGGGAAAATTGGTCGCACGGGCGACCGTTAACAATTCGTTCCTTCACCTCTCCCCTGGCAGTCCTGATCGTCGTCCCTATTCCGTGCGCGTCGCAAATTAATACCGTGTAAAGTAGATTTACGAACGAAAAATCCGTGCGAGTGATTTGGGTTCTTACCCGAATATTAGAGTATTAAATATCGCGAAGAAAGTGTAAAAAGGTGTTCGTGGCGGATCCCCGTCGTCCCTCGTGAAAATTCCCCTCGCGCGCGCGTAGCCGCGGCCAGCCTCGTGTAGCACGGCCGTCGGCCGACTCGGGTGACATTGCCCGTGAGAATAAATCGCGGCGCGATAAAATCGCGCAATTCGTATTTCGAGACTTTGGTTTTTGAGTAATGTTAATTCGAAAATTGGAAAATTAAGTTTAAAATAGTCGTGGTCCAAATTAAGTGGCCATCGTGTTCGAGAACCCCGTCCGTCCCCAGATACCCTGAGACGTCCCCATTTTAATTTGTATCGAGTCTCTCGCTTGCCGGCCGAAGGCCGTGTTTGTTTTGGTTTTTTTTTCTGTTATTTCGAGATTGAGTACGCGTTAAGCGCGTTGCCCGAGAAAGGCTGGCGCCCAACTTACCACAATTATAAATTGAGAGAAAATATTAAACGGGTCGAGAAATAGCGTTTGGGACTTCGCGTGTCCAGTAACCCGTCAAATAATTCGAGTCAAAATTATTATCATTGCGGAATTCATTTAAAATATATCAAGTCTTTTTTTTTCATCATTGGTTTTTGTAATTTATCACTTAGAGTCTTTTTTTTCTGTATCGAGCTTTAATTTCTTTATTTCTGTAAAATAAATTATATTTGAGTTTTATCAGTTGTCGAACCGGTATTAAATTTTCCTTCCCCCTCCCTCCGCCTACGTTAACACGCGATACCCGTCATAATATATACAGTTACGTATCGTTATGATTGTGTTTTTTTTTAATCGGTTATTATCATTATGCACATGTTACCGGTACGCTCATACTTTAACAACTTTTTGATCGCGGGCATTTCAGTTATTGTTGCTGTCGTTCCCGGTGTCTGCTTCTTCTTCTTCGTCGTTATCATTGTCGTCGTCGTTCCTCTCCTCTGCGCTGCCCTCATACACCTCTTCACAGTCATCTTTCTCGTTTGTTTCGTTATCGTTGTCGTCAACGTTGGCATGCTCATCCTCGTCGTCGCTGGTGCCGGCGTCATAATCGCGATCACTTTCATTTTCTTGCAATGCTGCTTCATGTACATGAGTCTGTTTGTTCATTCTCTGCTTCTGATAGCGTATTACGTTGTACCGATTACACGCTAATGCTTTCCCTATCGCTTGCATCGTATCTTCCACAGTTTCAACTTCGTTTAACGGTAATTTTCTGTCTTTGGAGGTTGTAGCATACTTCTGTTAACGAAAAATCCGAAAAGGACTTAATAAATTCATATCGTAACGGAATGGAATTTCATTATCTCTTTAACGTTATCCTTACGATATATGCGTGTCGCACGTACACGCTTCAATGACACTGTAACACTCACTCCTTATTAATTTTGTTTCCTCAATTGACACTCGCTTCTTTCTGGCCGCCCCCTTGCCATCTATCTTCGTTGTTAATTCCTTCCTCGTTTCCTCATCCCACAAGCTTCGTAGGAGGATGCCCATTCGATTACTCATGGAGTTCCTCAGTCCCGCTTTCGCAACAGTTTCGCGGGGTAACTTCCAGTTTGGAGCTACTTCGATTTTATCCTCGTTTTCGTCCTCTGGGCCAATTGTTTCGAACTCTGACTCGTCACTGCTGTCTACTTCGCACAATTTTGCAAACCTTTTGGCAAATCTGTTCATTTGCTTGACCAAGATGTTAAATTCTGTAGCATGTGAATAAGGAATCATTCTTGAAGAAAATGATTATTCTACCGTTACATGCTCCTATTATCATCGTCGTTTCTTTGCTGTCATTACCATTTCCCGTAACGCTTTCTTGCGCCTTTCAAAAGACGCGACACCGGTTGCAGTTTCTTTCTTATCTTTATCATTTTTACTGCCATTGGCGCTTTGAACAACGGTTCGCCTATTTTTATTGTGCGTTTTTTCTCTTCTCGCCTATGAATAAATTCAAATTCCATTGTTCTTGCAATTCAACTTGCCATTCGGAGTTCATGACAGAATAAAACACGCTCCCTAGCACTCCAATTATTTTTAATTTCTTTATTATAGGTTAAAAATACTTACTGTTACCTGTTCCTTTCCTCCGACTGATTTTGTCTTGTTTTGTTGAGGAAAGCTTCTTTCTTTCACTTTTTCTTGTACCGGTAATGACTGTTTTCTGCTTCTTCGTACATTTGCGTACATCTTCCTCACTCTCGTTGAACTCGAAAGGATCCTCTCTCTTCCTCTTACTTCCCTTCGCAGTTGCTGTCCCCTTCCCGATTTCCTGCAATCAATACCATTTTTTCAGGCTATAGTGCGAATTTATGAACACCGCAACATATATCGTCATGAAATAAAGTGTTCTTGCAACCTGCATGGATGATGTTCCCGGTTTACTGAACGGCGGCGTTACTTTCTTCGTCACCTTCTTTATTCTTTTGCTGATAACCTGCAGTAAATATCAATTAATGATATCGTTCGCGTTTGTAATAAATCGTCACATTACTTGTTAATGCATTATTCGTACCGGTAACGTTATTTGAACGCATCACTCGTAGCAACGTCGCACGCTCTTTTCGGTTGTTTCATGTTGCTCTTTCCCGTTACGGCAATTTTCTATTTTTTCCATCGCTTGACGACATTTTTTCTTTTTATTATCTTCGTTTAGAACGGTTTCCGTGCTTTCATTGCCCGAGCACTTGTCGTAACACCGGTTCCCTTTCTTTCCCAACCTCTTTCCTTTTCCGACTCCGTCAATAATGTTGCTTTTCGAATCGGTAATTTTCAAATATCTGCTAACGTGTGGCTTGCCCTTTCGCAGCGGAGTCTCTTGCGACTGTAAAACGAATACGTCAAAAATAACAATGAACATTTATCGCCTTCAATTCGTCTTTCGCCAACCTATTCCTTTCCTGGACGAAGCACGTTGGTCCGGGATGAGATTGATACCGTTTCAAGTATTCAATAAAGCCAGCTTACCACTGCAGTGTTCTCACTGTCGCGTTGTTGCGCGATATGTGCTATTCTCATTGCATCAATCTTTGCGCTTATCCCGGCGTATGACGCCATTTTCTTTACCACAATTTTCTTATTCGCTTTTGGGATGTTCTTCCGGTTCTGGAACCTTTTCTGAAATTAACATAAACATTATTGTTATTTTCTTACGGCTTACAGTACCCATAAATTTGTAATAACAGTCTTAAAACTTATACGCCCGCCGTCACGGGTTTCGTTAACAAAAGTTAAGACGCCCCTTTGCGCTTATCCCGGCGTATGACGCTATTTTCTTTACCACAATTTTCTTATTCGCTTTTGGGATGTTCTTGGGGTTCTGGAAACTTTTCTGAAATTAACATAAACATTATTTTTATTTTCTTACGGCTTACAGTACCCATAAATTTGTAATAACAGTCTTAAAACTTACACGCCCGCCGTCACGGGTTTCGTTAACAAAAGTTAAGTGGCCCCTCTTGGATTTTCCAATGTCTGCAGAGGTACGTACGCCGACCAATTTGTCCGATGAAGTTTTGAGCGTCATCGGATTTTTCAATTTCTCATTATCTCTTTCTTCATCAAGGTTATGCTCCTTTGGTGGCGAGGCTTCATTACCGGTAATTTTAGATCTCTTTGGTGATAGCGTGTCCCTGTTCGGCCTTTTCATTCCTAAACTTTCCGGGGTGTCGGCTGTAATTGTACCATTATCGATATACGTATCACTGCAAGCATCCTCACAGTTCCCTCCTTCTCCGTTCTCTTCATCGTCTGCGCCAGTACATGGGTCGAAATGAAGTTCTTCTCCGAACTTTCGCCCTCCATTTCAAGAGCAACTACTCTTTTTTGCTACCGTTTCACATCGTTAAGTAAGAAGAAGAAGAATAAACAATTCGTATGCCATCGCACTTGGTACTTTTGTTACTCAATCATTTCCCTCGACGTTTCAGGCCTACTCTTCACAATGAAAATACTGACGAAATTTTTCTTAACCCCTTCTTACAGTTCCTTGTTTCCTTTTCGTGTGATCTTTTTCCAATTGTTTGTCGTCTTTAGTATTCTCGTGAACGGAACTTCGGTCGTCCTCGTGCGTCCGCTTCACAACCAACCGACCCTTCTTCGCGGAGCGAGTAGCATCTCCATCACTTTCCTACATTTGGAACAAAAATTATTATTTCATTTACACGGCTTGGAATACTCGCCAAGTTAACCATGACAATTGCGATTACTTACGTCACAAGCGTCTTCGATGTACCCCAAGTCGTCGTTTTCCTCCGTGTGCGAACCATCCGAGTTACCCGCGGCGACGTCGCTTTCTTCCTGTGAATCATTTTCAATTTTGTCGCGACCTTCAGATTTACAGTTCTTCGTTTCATTCGTCTTCAATTCCGTTGGCGTCAACACCTCTTTACCGGTAACTATTCCCTCACATCCTGCCACGGTGCTATCGTCGTGGTCTGCGCACTTCATTTCTTCCACCTGCTTCAATATATTTGCGATAATTGTGTAATCAATGTTGGACCAACAACCCTTACACTGGCTGCGTCTTTTTCCATACCTCCTTAACATTTTGATCGTTGCTGTTTTCGCGACGCGATTTCCCGTTGCATACTTCCGAGCTTTCGTCGGTCGCCGTTTCACCACGCAATTCGACCTTTGGCGACTGGAGTTCTTTTTTTTCATCATTATCATTGTATCCCTTGAATTATAGTCACAGTATGTACATGTCATGTTTTTACAACATTTGAATTAATAAAATTTATTTTTTGTGTACAAGGCAAATCGTCAGATTGTAATAAGGGGTCGTCCATTAATTACGTAACGCACTTGGGGGGGGGGGGGGGGGTTCTGGCCAGGTGTTACAGTCCTGTTACGTGGAGGGGGGGGCAAGGTTTGCGTTTCGTCACGTTTTTAGAACTGTCAGACATTGGAAAGTTCCTGCATGTTCAAGTTTTGAATTTAAATCTCGAGCGAAATTTTAGCACGGAAAGTTTCCATACGAAATCCCAGTTAAGGTAAAAAGTCACTGTGCAAAAATTTGCACGGTGGCTTTCCCCGGTTCTCAATTTTCCAAACCTAAATTTGAAGAAAATAATTCTTGTTTTTTTATAGTTCTCGAAAGGACATATATTCAAAAATATGTTGGCAAAATTTGAAGATTACAGTCCGAAAATTGAAGGAATTTCAGTCACTTTAGTGAGAACAGGTAGCGCGACCGGTTACGACCGTCAGTCCCTACAGGTGTAGCATCGTTCACTCAATAGATGAAGTGCTGGGTCTCATTTTGTGAAACATCATGAAAACGAAGAACCGTCACAGCGCCCGGGACTAGATACTTTAATGTAAGTAATGAATACTCAAGAACTTATCAAACGATTTTTAATTTTTTTTTCAAAGTGTAATCGCAGTGACTAAGGTTATACGTAGCCGATTAAAAAATGTTTAATAATTACTATTTTTAAAGACTGCTTGAGTACAAAAAGAGCCATGAAAATAGAAAAAAATGCTCAAACCGTCGCTATTTTGTAAAAAAAAACCAAGATAAAAAAGCGCTACGCATGAGGATAGCTACATTTGTATAGATATCGATAAATGTTTGAGTTTTATTTACATATAATATTTCATCAAGGGGGCAATGAAAATAATTTTTTATTGGATTGCCTTTACTATTCAGTGTTGCTAAAAAAGTTCGGTAAAGGCAGAATAATTATCCGTAAAAAATATTTGTCCCCTATAATAAGAAGATATATGGCAACACCGTAGAACAGTATTGTTCAAAATTTTGAGAAATAGAAATAATTATCGTGTTCCTAAAGTTGAAAACGTAAACGTAAACGAAAATGTGAATATTAATTTTTTCTGTTGTTTATGTTATCTCCATTAACAAGTAAAAGTCTTGCTTTATTCATAACTAATTAAAAAGTTTGTTCGATAAAAAATTACTTACAAATAAAAATTTGTGTTGCAGTATTATTTTTTATATGTCGTTACGACCGGGGTACGAGTGTCTCGTAAACTAGACTTACCGGTACGGAACACACGCCAACGGATCGATACAATCTTTTATCGCTCTCCCAAGTCACGTCCTATTTCTTACTTACAAAAAGTTTGGTCCACATTCGAGCACGCTTGGCTTTGTCCGATCCTCAAATAATGTTTTTAAAACTTCTCCCAATTGCTCCTTCGGTTGCAATAATTAAGGCCATGTGCCACACACCAGAAAGTTTCGCAGTTTTTAGCTACGACTGACTACCAACGGATGGCGCAACGCTCGCGAATTTGGTCCCGATACTTCGCACTGGGACGAAGAGTCGAGTCCGCGTAGTCGACGATCGCTAAGCGCGCGCGCGTATGTGTATGCACACAACTACGCTTAGCGACCATGGTACGCTTGGAAGCATGCGCTCGCTCGGCAGGAGAGCGGTGAAACATTGTTACAGTTTATATTGTATATACAAACGGCCTCGGATCGATTTCTTTTTTTGACGACGGTCATCGGTGGAAATTTTATTCGATTGAACTTTCTGGAAAACGGGGTCCGCTAGAGACTCGTCTTGTGGAAGGATGCTGGCATTTACCCATGCTTTTTAATTTCAAGAAATAAGCTCGAGCACTATTTGTAAACTCGATGCCGCTTATCGTTGACGAATTCAATCTTTGCCAAAATCTCGAGTGAACGAGATTGCCCGAAACTCACTCTACAAGAGAGTGGTAAAATTTTACAATGCTCAATGTTTAAATAAATGCGTTCGGCATTTTTATCTCTGCCAGGGTTCATCTTCGACAGGTTCTCGAAGGGTCGACTTTTCGAGCACTAAATATCGCTAGGCTCGCTCTACGAAAGAGCGGTGAAATTTTTCGGTCGCTAATTGTTTGAACAAATGGTCTTAATTGATTTCTTTTGTCGACGACGGTCATCGGTGTTAATTCCATTACGGTTGAACTTTCTAGCAAACGGGGTGTTTGCTAGAGACTCGTATTGTGGAAGGATGCTGACATTCTCCCATCCTTTTTTAATTAATTTAAACAAATAAGCTCGAGGACTATTTTGAATCTCGATGCTGCTTATCGTCGACAAGTTCGATCTCGGCCAAAATCTTGAGCGAGCGAGATCGCTCAAGACTTACTCTACAAAAGAGTTGTAAAATCTAACAATATCATTGTTTAAACAAATGATTCGGAAATTTTCTCTCTGCCATGACTTTTTGTCGGCAGGTTGTCTGCGGCCGACCAGATTCGCGAGCGAACGAGATCGACCGAGTCTCACTTTGCGAAAGAGTGGGGCAATTTTATAATTATTGCTAAAATAAATACGTTTAGCATTTTTTTCTCTCTGCCGGGATTTATCTTCGGGATTTATCTTAGCAACCAATGATTGCACGGGCAGGTTTGAAAACTTAAATAAATTTCCTACACGACCCTTTCGTTGATTTAATGTGCCCCCAATAGCCCTGTAAATTTTCAATTTGACCCATCGAACCGTTTTTTCGGACCGATTCATGAAAGTTTTATAAAATAAAGGAAGAAGTGTATTGTTCCTAAACATCGTGTAATCATCATCAGAATGAAAAAAAAACAATTTCCTTCGACTTTTTTCATAACTTTGCATTAGTTGCTTGTTAAAGTCAAGAAAAAAATCGAAACATTTCAATTTTTTTTGTCAAATTTGTCAAACATTTCAGGAAACAATACTGACTCATTTTTTACACGATTTGTCCTTTGTGCACCATAATTTCACTCATATTTAATTGCATTAATTAAGAGTTGATACCCCAAGCTGTATTCACTAGTCGATCTGAGAACTTGTATGAGATTGATTCTCGATATCTTCTGCGAAGGTTATTAGGGTTACAAAAAAAAACTTTCTTTCAAAACTGATCTTTTTTTAAGAAAAAACCAATTAAGATTTTTTCTAAACTAATCTTTTTTGTTAATTTTTTTCTACGTTTTTATAAAAAAATAATCTAAAGTTGTTGTAAACTTTACCTTTTTTCAATTTTTGTTCATGCCTAGTTTGAAAAAAAAACTGTTTTCAAGAAACCCTAATAACCTTCGTAGGAAAATATCAAGAGTTAATCGCATAAATGTTCTCAGATCGACTATTGAATACAGCTTGGGGTTATCAACTTTTAATTCATGCAATCAAACATGAGTGAAATTATAGTGCGCAGAGGCCGAATTGTGTAAAAAATGAGTCAGTATTGTTTCCTGAAATGTTTCACAAAATTAAATGAAACATTTTTAAAAAATTGCAATTAAAATTTTTTTTTTTCTTAAATGCTTATCGAAGTGATATTATTTGACAAGTTTCAAATCCGAATGTTTTCTAAATTGAAAGCAATTGACGTTAATCAATTTTCCGGTGCGATAAGCAGTAACATTTTCTTACGGTCGCGGTATGATTGCCTCGCCACCTCCAATTACCGGTAACAGTCACATACGAATAGATTGATATACGGTTCATGTTTTCTCCCTGTCGCATTATACCTCCGATCATCGGTCAACTGTACATTCATTTGAAATACAAGTGTACAGTCGTCACAAAGTGCAAAATTTCCGCTACGCCATTTCTACTTTCCTTTTGAGCGCAAATTCTTTGACGGAACAAAATTGTAAAGGGTGATAACATCTTGGAAAGTTGATTCACTGGTAGGGAACATGTATCGGTACATCGATACAGAAAAGGTTTTATTCTTTCTGCATGTCACGCGTAATTCTCCATGAAGGAAAAATTTGATTCTCATCGTCTAACGACTCATCTGAAAATACAAAAAACTTCTCACGCTTACCTTCTTCCTCAGCAGCTGCTTTCCCAGTACCTTAACGCTGTTGTCTTTGCTACTTATAAGCGCCGCTTGATCTCTTTCGTAATTCCTTTTCCTTTTAGTGTGTCCGGCGTGTCCATGTCCATTTTTTTTCATAATTCTTTTCCCACGCCCCAGCGTCTCGTTCACCTTAATTTCCGTCTCATCCCTTGATTCTTCATAACCTGCGAATCACAAGTATACCTATGAAAATGTTTCTTTTCCTCACGTCGTCCACTTCATCCTCGCAAATGTTCATTTCCCTTTTTCGTCCATTGTATTCTCCCACAAAACGTTTCAATATTATTATTCTTCTTCATCGCCATCACAAAAATATACTTGTAACGCATTAATGCGAATAATTAACTTACCTCCGTAGCCAACGATGCGAACTCTCCTGAAAGAATCCTCAAAATTTTCCCTGTCGTTATCATTACCGGTAACTCGATAACGAATCGTTGTCAGCGCGTTCGGGTTCGTCATGTAATCTTCCAAAAAATGTTCCATACACTCGACAATTTGATCCTTTGTGTCTCGATACATCAATTCCTGTGGGGCGACCCTTTTCTTGCCACATTATTTCGTACTTTTTCTCCATTGTTCGATCGTCTCCACGCGAGCAAGCACAACATTTTTCCTTAATCAGGCCTAATATTTTTCTGGATTCAATTATTTCGCGACACGAACGAAACGATTCACTATTCGTGAGTGAATATAACAACCTCGCTATTTTTTCCAAACAATTATTCACCTTTAAGAACGTTTTATATCGTACACTACACCGACACGTGCCGTGACGCCTTCGCCATTGTTCTACCGTTCGCTTTGTCTCTCGCACGCGCCCTTTTTCTTTCTGAGTTACGCCGCGATCGAAGCGCCGCCTGGCAACGACGCTACGCCGGTACTTTAGTACAACGCGTTTTCTTAATTATAATTGAATCTTTCTTCAACAAACTTTCTTAGTGAATAAAATATGTATCGACATTTGTTACGACCACCAAACGATCGAACGTCCATTCGGTATTCCTTTCAATCAAAATCGAATTTTCATTGGAACAATCAGGAAGACGACGTAAGGAGTATGAACGCCTGTGGCGAGCCCGATCCAAAAGCATCCGTGAAACTGTGGGTTTTAGTAGTTAGTGTGTTCCCGCTCGTCGTTCGTGTTGGCATAAAGCGTGTTTGGGCTAACCAATTTTGCGAATTGTGTTAGATGTAAAAAAAAATAATTGTATCTCGCTATAAAATATATTTAGTGATCTGCGGCGAAAACAATCAATCTTCGGTAAGAAAAATAATACATACATTCATAAAAAGGATGGTTTCGTTTTATCGGACCATTATCGTACCGAGTGAAATAAAAATTATCACAAACGCGAGACACGGAGCAAGTGTCCCGTCGATGAGACAAAACGTGCAATATATGGATTTTTCATATATTGCACGTTTTATCTCTTGCGCGTTTTGTCTCATGTCTCGAAAATAAAAAAAATGTTTATTTTTGAGGCGTGAAAATGGGAAGTGAGTGGGTGAGTGGGTGAAATATCGATTTTCCATTTTCATAGAAAGTCAAATTAAATACAAGTTTGTAATATTGTTTGAATTGTTGCTTTCAGTACACGAATGCGAGACAAACTTGGAATGCAGCGATCGTTTTTACTTCTTGCGCAAAGAAAAAAAAATATTGACTTAATATCTGTATTTCGTTATTATTCTTAATCTGTACAGCGTATCATAATGTGTAAATATGAAATGTGATAATGTGTAAATATGATGTGTGATAATGTGTAAAAATTTTGTCTGGATGCAAATTTCTTATGAATTTCTTTGTGTCTATAAATAAATTTTGTTTGTTACTGCTTCCGCAACAAAAAAAACACTGACTTAATTTCTGTATTTCGGTATTCTCCAAAACAATCTATATATAAGAACTCTATCTATCTATATAGAAATTGCCTTGACCAACTGGTTGGACAATTAATTTTATGAAATGATCACTCCGTATGAAGTAGCGAAGGGTGCTTTTTGCATATCGTACGGCACTGGTTTGTTGCTGACTTTACTTCGGTGCGGTAGGAGAGCAGCGCCGCCCTTCTCGTCCTCGTTTTTGCGGACGTTTCGACGACACGGCGTCCGTACTCCTTACCTCTAGTCTTCCTGCTGTACGCGCTCGAATCTGTTCAATCGGGATATATATACGCCATCTTAATGTTTTACTACTCAGTTTCTTTTCTTAAATATAATTAACGGCTGTGTTTTTCGCTGGAATACTGGAGCTCCCCTGGAGTCAATATTTAAGAAGTGATTAATATTGCGCGCGTACTTATTCATTCGTGCAGTGGTTAACGAGAGGTTAACGTGTTAATCGTTATTCGCGTTCTCATCGCGTGGGTTTCACGTGTGTGTGCATTCAAACGTGATTTTAAACCCCATCATCACGTACCGGTATTTGCGTTTTTCTCATGTATTCTGAAATTTTTTTCGTATTGTCGTCAACGTTTAAGGTTAAAAAAATATCTAACATATATCGTCACGTATCCTTTCTGAACCCACCGTCTTCCTCTTTGAGTTAAATTTTCTTTAATGGCGCGCATGTGGCATATTATGATGAATTTATGTCGAAAAGTTTACAGCCCTGCTTCTCCTTTGTCTCGCATGTCCGCGTTTCCGTTGCAGTAGTCGGATCACGTTATCGCGATTTTGGTCACAATATCGTGCCATCCGCCATATTCGATTTTTACAGTCTCTGCTTTCCTCGCGCTAACATAAAGTATCGCGTTCTTCATTTATTGCCGACAAAAAAGTTTGAGGTTTTCGTGAAAGCAGTTGTATCATTTTCTATGCATATATGTGATCATTCGCTAAAAGCGTCTTACAGTGTGCGATATAAGAATTGTGACATTTGTATTTCACTTTCTTTTTACATATCGCAGTAGCGGCATTTTTACCAAATCTCTGACCGAGGCTACTTTTACCGATATGTCAAGATGAGGATTCGTACGCGCCTCAGACGAAATTCGTCACTGGAAAGAAAGAACTAGAAAAGGAATAAACTTCTTCTGTATTCGCTTCGGTCATCGTTGCATCGGCAATCGTCGGACATGCAAGGTTAGTTGAATTTATTCCAAACCCACCTCCACTTTTTAAAATTTACACATTTGCCACGATTCACAATAATAAGTTAAATAATTATATCGTACGTCGATGATAAAACATTGAACGAATTCAGAAGATCGAATTTCGTTAATTTGCTTACTTGGTAGAAAAAAATACACGCCGCAACGATGGAATGAGAAATTTCAAGATTTGACGATAAAGGTTTATTTCAGTACAAGTAATTTTCACTACGGATTCGTGAAGGGTATCAGTTAATTCGCCTTTATTGGGGCTACAAGAGAGGAACGCGGTACAATCAGGAATGAATGAAGGTTTGTTGTGTGTCTGTATCCAAGGCAAAGAAAAAAACAAGTAAGTGCCGAAGTTGGAACGGGGAGAACCTAGTAGTCCTCGGGTCAAAGAATTGACTGTGAGGTAAAGACAAATTCCCAACAATAAATCTCGATTTTCATGTACTTATATCTCTTTCTCCCTCGAACGGGAACAAAGACGTTCGCAGTAAATTCAATTGAGGAATGCACGTTGAGAGGTATGTTGACAATTTTATGAGAAATATATTTGCGCGGTAATTTAAAAAAGCGTCGTAATAAAGAAGAGGGCGTCTCTCCTTTAACAATGTTTATTTCTTTCTACCGGTAAAGTTTGCAACGTGTGACGGGTCGAAATGATAATTGCGATTTTTTATGTAATTTACAGGAAAATCCCTGTAACGAGGAGTCGGCTCGGTCGTCGCTCAAAGAGGGAACATCGGAAACGTGTTCCACCTGTGAAACCAGCGCCGAAGCGGTGAGTTACAATTTTTTCAAATTTAAAGTAACGGGCAAGGGATTTTCAAAACAAAATTCGCAATACTCCCGGAATTCTCGATGTTCCGTTAAATAATTTCTTCGTTCGTCAATGTCGATGCATATCGCGAAGAAACGAGAACGAATTTCGTTATTTCCTGGTGTGGTAGGAAAAAATATACGCCAAAACGATGGAATGAGAAGTTTCAAGATGTGACGATAAATCTCGATTTTTTTGTACTTATAATTCTTCCTCTCTTGAACGGGAACAGAGACGTTTTAAGTACATTCCATTGAGAAGCGGGCGTTGAGAGGTATCTTTTAATTGTATAAAAAATATATTTGCATAAGAATTTTAAAAAGTAGCTTTAAGGAGAGCACATCTCACCTGAAACCATTTTTTTTCTACCGGTACTCATGGACCTTTTGAGCTCCGTAATGCGAATGGCGACAAACTATTTTCAAACATTTCCCTCCCTTACAACGCACGACGAGTTAAAGTGGTAATAGCGAATTTGTATATCATTTACAGGAAAATATTAGCGTTCGGGAGTCAGCTGAAGGAACGCAGAACGACGGAACCTCGCAAATGATTTGCACACGTGAAAGGAGCATGGAAGAGGCGAGTAAAATTTTTTTTAAATGTTTAAGATGTAGATTGGATATCGAAAATAAAATTAACACTTGTCCCAGAATGTTCAAAGTTCCCTACAATAATGTCATCGTACTTCAATGTTGATACATTTGAAGAAGGGAGAACGAATGCTGTTATATCGTTGGTTGTGAGGAAAATATAATTGCCGTTACGATACAAAAAAGAAATTCAACAAACAACGCCGTATCTTCGTTTTTTTACTTGCATTTCTTTCCCTCTTCTACGGACGCGGAGACGGTTCAAGTCCTTAACAGTTGGTTTCGTACATTCAGAGTTATTTATTCGTTATTGCGAAGAAAATATTTGCACTAGTATTAAGGGGGAATATTTAAATGAACGAGCTGCTTCTACAAATGCATTATTTCCAGAAGGAAATAACGTTAACGTTAACTTCTACAAATGCGTTATTTCCAAAAGGAAATAAGTACAAGGTAGAAACCGGTACTCGACGACTGTTCAATCGCCGTTATGCAAATAGCGATTATTTTCTTTCAAACATCTCCCTTCTTTCCAATGTACGACGAGACAAATTTGTAATTGCGGATTTCTTTGAAATTTTCAGAAAAATACAAGTTTCCGGGTGACTTCCGAATCATGTGTCGTCGTGCCAGCCCCTGCCGTTCTATTTACCGGTGAAAACGGTGACGAACCGGTTAGTTACAATGTTTCAAATGTTACTAAAAAAAACGAAAGAGATTTTGAATATGAAATGTTACATCGTCCCACATTTCGTCCCGTTCCATTAAATAATAATCTCTTACGTAAATGTTGAGACAAATTTCGACATATACGACAATACTTTCGTTCCCTTTTCTTCCTCTTATTGTTTCTCTTTTGAACGAGAAAGAACATTTTCCAAGTGTATTAAAGTAAAACATGTAATGTCACGGTTCTTACATGATTTTTTTTCGAATATTACTTCATCGAGGATTGTAGAAAATATTGTAATTAAGAAGAGCATCCTAACACGTTGAATTTGTCTATATTCTTTTCTACCAGTATTTGTGTAATCATACATTGTCGTTGCTCTGATCACAACGAATTGTTGTTCGGGATATACTCCTTGTGCAGTGTAAGAAAAGCCAGCATTGTAATTTCTGATTTCTTTTTCGTAATCAGGTGAGAAATTCGAGTTGCCAGGAAGCCTCTGCATCGGCGAACGGCGTTGTAGCTCCTTACCGCGGTCTTGCGTACACACTGTTCGGCGAATCGGCGAGTATAAATTTTGTACAGAAAGAAAAAAGCGGCAAACGGAATTTTCGAAGTCAACGTTCAATTGTGACGCAATCAGCATTCTTCTCCTCGATAATTTTTTTCGTACGTCCACGTTTTAAAAGTTGAGGAAGGAAGGGTAACGGTTTTCGTTACTTCCTCGGTTTGTAGAACAAATAATTTGTCACGACGAGTGAATGAATATATTGACCGGACTAAAGTATATGTAGAAAAAGGAAAATTTAATATGCTTCTCGCTTTAACGAGATTGGGAGACTCGCAAAATGGATTCCAGTCGGAAACGCACGTTCACAGATGTTTCATAAATATTATAAAAACAATGTTTAAAAGATTGGAGGAAGTATTTTAAGAAACGGGTCACCCTCACAGCTTTCGCAGGTTGCTTCTCTTTTCTACCGGTATTTGTGTAACTATGTATTATCTTTACGCCGATCGCAACAAAATGTTGTTCGAGACCCCTTCTGCTGTGTACGACAAGCCAGCATTGTGATTGCTGATTTCTCTTTCGTAATCAGGAGGGACTTTGGAGTTGCCAAGAAGCCCGTGCATCGGCGAACGATGTTGCATTTCCTATTATGAGTGGTCGTATCGATCCACCGTTCGAGAAATCGGTGAGTATTAATTTTGTAAGGAAAGAAAAAAGGGGAAGGAAGGAAACGGAATTTTCGAAGTCAACGTTCAATTGTGGGGCAATCAGCATTCTTCTCAATAATTATTTTCGTATATTTCGTATATTTCGTACGTATATTGACCGGACGACAGTACATCTAGAAAAAAGAAATTATTCTATCCTTCTCGCTTTAAGTACATTCGAGTAGGAAACGCACGTTCACAGACGTTTCATAAATATTATTCAAACAATGTTTAAATCATTGCACGAAGTATTTTGAGAAAGGGGCACAATGCATTGAACGACAAAAATTTTTGTTTGTTTCAGAGTAGTAAAAATTGAAGTGATAGAACGCGGAGTGAAGGGAAAGTAGTACGATTGAAGGATAAGACCACGATCGGAAGGAAGTAAGAAAAGCATTAATTGTCTACAGCAACGTTCACTGAGGTAAGTGATGACATGTGCAACGGTGGAACTGTTTATGAAGAGAAATATAAGAACTTTTGGCATTTAGGGAAGAAACATTTGTTGCAGAAAGTAAAATTACCGACATCGTATTGTCTGGCGATAAGATAGAAGACTGCCGATTAGTTTCAAGGAAGGCAACATTGTAACGATGAATGAAGGAATACGAAAAAAAGTACAAAGACAAGAAATATTTGCGATGGAAAAGAAGAAAATTTACACTGGAATTTCTTAAGGTGTCAAAGCATCTTCCCGGGCCGAAAGATTGCCCTTTTTTATTAAAGGAACAAGAGGTAAGTGAAGAAGTATATTCATGCAAATTATGATAAATGCCAAACGATGGGTTCTGTTGTCTTATGAAATGCGCCCTTAATGAAATTGCCGGGGGAAAAATATCGAAGTGGGAAGTGAAAATTGAATTTTTTTACAGCATTGCAGACTTTCTTTTGAAAAGAACAATGCAGCGTGTCTAATAACATCCTATAAGTATAAAATGCATGTCGTGTTATTTAATTGTATCGTGAAAAAGGACTTGTCGCATGAATTCATCTTTGTAAGAACGACGAAAAGACGTAGACGTAGAAAGAAGTAGACGAAAAGACGTGTTCTAGTACCGGTACTAGAGGAAAATAAGAATTTGGAAATGCGCAGAGATGATTGAGCCTGGGTCCGTTACCAACTGAAATGTTAACATGATGTAAACCATGTATTGTAAGGGCGCACATCGTTAACGTTGCAGAACATGTTACTTTGTTTGCAGTCACATGGAGATTCCACGGAGAGTAATTGCAGTGCTGGAATTACCGGTATCAAATGCGAAAGAAGCTTGCTCCGCACCGAATGGAGAAAAAAACAACGAATGGCGTGACATCGACGCTAAAGATGAAGATGCGGCAACTATTATCGCTTCGTCTTATGCTCATTATGGTAATAGTGACGACATGAATTTAGATATCGCCGATCTGAACGATGTCCCTGCGAGCCAAATTATCAGCGAAGACGACGACGACGAGGTCAATGACGAAGACCACAACAACGGCTGCAATGATGATGACAGCGACGACGGTGGCTGGTGTGATGGTGATGAAAGCAGCAGCAACGACGACGACGACGACGACGACGATGGTGGAGGCGGGGGCGGCGGTGGTGGTGACGGCGAAAACAATGACGGCATTGACGAAGAAGATGATGAAGACATAAGTGCTTTCTCCATTGAACAAGGACCTCTGATGACCTTAAGACCGGATGTACGAGGAAACCATTTTCTCTGGATAATGATGGCAGAAGCTAGTCGATACAACTTTAATATCGAAGCAACTTTAGGGATAATAAGGGGAATAAAGAAACTTGCTAACCACCTACCGTCAACGAAAAAGACTCGGTGGAAAAGAGTTGGGAGGAAGGAAGAGACAACGCAAAAACGTCACATGTACTGCAAGATGTGGAAAGGTATAGTAGGAATAGGGAAGGTACCACAAGAGGACTGTCCGTGCGGAATTTCGGGGCCAAACGAAGAATCGTCTTTATAAAATTGGACGTGAAGAAGAAATTGCGACAGATTTTCCAGACCCGAAATATAACTCAACTCCTAAATTATCGGAATACGCGGCAAAAAATCAATCCAGAAGGAATAGAAGATGTCTTCGATGGAAGATGCTATAAACAGTTGCAGAAGGAAGGTCGTTTTTTAAACGCGAATTGGAATTTTTGATTGACTTTGAATATGGACGGATGCCAAGTAGGAAAATCTTCAAAGCAGAACGCGTGGCCGGTATTACTAATGCTGAACGAACTTCCTCACCATGCGCGAAAACATTTCATTATCATAGCGGGAATTTGGGTCGACGAGGATCAACCGAGCTTTGAGGTATACATGGAACCGATAATTTCGGAAGTGCAGGATTTGTATATCACCGGTATTAGATGGAGTCCTGATGGAAACGGGCAAGTGACCAGTAAATTTGTTACCACGATTTGTACTCTTGATTCACCTGCCAGAGCGAAGTTGCTAAAGAACTACTAGCTACAATGGTAAATATGGGTGTAATTTTTGTTATGCGACCGGAACAAGAATGGAGAATGGTTCCAGGAAATATGCGATGGAAGAAATAATAGATCGAACGGATCAACAAATTCGTAGGCATGTGGAGGAAGCACAACGCACCAGAATAAGACAGATAGGTTTGATAGGACAATCGACGTTGAGATACTTACCACAGTTTGATCTGCGACTCGGAGTTGTGGTCGACTCGATGCATTGCGTTGACATTGGCGTTGTTAAGAAATTGACATACATGATCGTCTTCGAGCCGCTGCCAGATATGGAACAACCGAGCGCAAGAATGCAACGAATAATTGGCGTACGTTTGTCGATGGTCCCAACACCAAGCAGTATTTCCAGAAAACCAAAATCTATAAAACTTTTCAAATGGTGGAAGGCCAGCGAGTGGCGCAATTGGCTGTTGTATTATTGTACGGTATGTTTGGACGGGCTGATCCCCGAGAGGTACTTGACTTTATTTACAACTCTGTCGGACGCTATGCACACGCTGAACGGTGACACATTCACAAGTGAAGAACTGGAAATCGCTACCGAAGTACGAAGAATTATTTGGAATTCAGTACATGACAACGAACATGCACCTCCTGCAAAATCAGCCACGTTCCGTTAAATGTTGGGGACCGGTATGGGCGCACAATTGTTACGCATTTGAAAGTTTCAATAGCCGCATATTGAAGTCACTGAACAGCAGTACCGGTAGACAAGTGCAAATAGTGAATAGATATTGAATGACGGATTTCGTAAGAAATGTCCGCAGCGATCCGATAGCAAACGTTTTGACGAAAAGAATAGTAAAAAAAATGACAAATTCCGCCAAAAAAGTGCAAAGCCGCAATGACGAGGATTACGAAGATTTTTATAATTTCAGAGACTACGGGAAAAGTACAACGCGAGACTTGTTCGGGTGGGAACGAAACATATTGGCCGAGGAAAGACTGAGGTGCTGTCAGAGAATAACTGTTTTCGGAAAAGCCATTTTTAAAGGAACAATGTACACGAGCAGAGATACCGATAAAGAGTATACGCGCAGTTGCGACAAGTTCATTTTTACGAAAAAGGGCGAATTCGCTGAAATAATAAGAATTGTCACGTTCACAACAAACGAAGGAGATGGAATTAAGGGATTCTTCGTATCGTAGTTTGAAAATACCGATGATGAACCTCTGAGCAGACAGATGCACAGCTTACGCATTTCAAGAAGAGAATTTGTCAAAGTGCAAGACATACGGCTACCGGCGATAATAATACAAAAGAATGCGGTGATATACGGGATAAAAATTGCTAATACTTAGGAAACCGATTAGGACGGCGTACTGAATACCAAACAAAAAGAAATTGACCGCGGACGCGACGTTGTTTTAACTTCAGTGGTTAGGGATGACTTCTTCCAAGAAATAGCTGTTGATGAAACGAAATGTAATTATTGACAAGTATACGTGACGTATCGCAGGGTCCCTAACCGTGTACACTTAACTTGAGAATACATTTACGTTAAAGTTTATAAAGTTATTAAATTCCCTATACGTAACAATGAATAGTCTGTTGACGCAATTTCGGTTTTAATTCAGAGTGTGAAAAGGATACAGGTTAAAGAATTAAGACGACACTCTTTTATTGTAGAAACGATTATTTAATTCTTTATTTCATTATCAAAGGGTGAAAAAACTCATTGCAAATGTAATCTTGCTTGATGGAATTGCCTCATAATAATATTACGGAGTATTGAATCAACAGTTACAGTAATTGTTGTAAGCCTTCGGTAAAGCGTTTGGAACTTGAAAAATTTGAGGATATCGGTAAGAAATACACTTTGGACAGCAGATAAAGCGCAGCATTCGTGAAGAATCACACCGTATCATTAACAAAGATCAAGTTATTCCCAATATTCTTTTTGACAGATCAAGTTCGAGTTTGTACACGATGGCGAGATTCGGAAAAAAGTTTAATTTATATTGAGAGGTAAAGAAATACTGTGGGAAGTAAAATATACACTCTTCAAGACAAAGAACACAGAAAATACGATTGAAAATACTCTCTATATGTATGTGAAAAAAATTGTATGACGGAAAGAAAAATATAATAGCTTCTGATACCATTTCCCTAAACATCCCAAAATCCCTTCCGTGTGTTCAGTTTCATCCCATTTTTTATTTATGTTATGGTCTCTGAGATATTAAAAAGAAATGAAAGATAATCACGACCGGAACAACTCGATTGTAGCGACCACCGAGCGGGACCGCGAGAATGAAAATACCGGTAAAAATTAGACGTAGCGATAATGAAAAGTCCGGTAAAAATTGGACTGGTAGCGAGAATCGAGTGGGGCCGCGAGAAGTGAATAACCATCCCAAATAATACTGGTAGCGCGAATCGAGCGGTGCCGCGAGAACTGAATAACCATCCCAAATAATACTGGTAGCGAGAACCGAATAACCATCCAAAATAAAAGTCGTAGCGAGAATCGAGCGGGGCCACGAGAACCGAATAACCACGCAAAATAAAACTGATAGCGAGAATCGAGCGGGGCTGCGAGAATCTAATATCCATCCAAAATAAAACTGGTAGCGAGAATCAAGCGGGGCCGCGAGAATCTAATAACCATCCCAAATATTACTGGTAACGAGAATCGAGCGGGACCACGAGAACCGAATAACCATCCAAAATAAAACTGGTAGCGATAAATGAGCGGAGCTGCGAAAACCATTACCATCCAAAATATGACTGGTAGAAACTTACCAGTCCAACCAAAATCGCTTCAGTCCGATGCTGGAAAAATGGATTACTAGTCAATACTTGACTCCAAGTTTTCGACCTTACCACTTTTAGAGTTACCAATCAAATTTTGGCTCGCACAATCCGCTAGGGAACATTTAATCTCGTTGAAATCGAAAGAAATCGCGAATTAAATCACCAAGATTTTACGCTATTACGGGGTTACCCCCACTTGCGATTTTGAAAAAATCGATTTTTTTTTATTGCATTTTTTTGAAGTATAAGTATCCGGGCCTATATTTCTGTATGGGCCCGGAATAGATGGCTCTATGTAAGTTTACAAAAAAATAATATTTTCTTCGTGTAAACTGAAATTGAAACTTTAAACGCGTTGGCATTTCTGAAGTCGGTGACCAAGATTACTCGAACAATAATGAACCGATCTTCTTGAAATTTTGCAGGCTTATTTCATACATAAAAATGTAGTCTTTAATCGTTCGATTTTTTTTTCGAAAAAAATGGCCGTTTTATAGCCAAAAAACGGCCGTTTTTTTCGGTAAAATCGAACCATTAACTTTGACTGTCCGCCAGTTTGTGAAAAATGAATATTTTTTTAAATCCTTCGATTAAAGACTAGTATATACTTATATTTGACTAAATCCATCCGCATTTTTTTTTCAGATGATCCACGTCGCCGCAATGTTGGTCACCGCAAACCGTGTATATTAAAACATTATTTAATTGACGGCCATTTGCCACTAAATAATGTAATATTTTTCAATAAAAAAATTACTGAAAGTTCTTCAAGATGTGTTCTTTAAGATGGTATGTTGATCGATTAAAAAAGTTATGTAGTTTTCTTTAAAAAAATCATGAAAAAGGCCTTTTTTGCGCTACAAGTGGGGGTAACGCCTTAAATCAACGGACAGTAACAATGGCCGAACACGACGACTATATGTCAATCAAAGAGGCTCAAATGAGCATCCCCGTATTCGACGTATCTGAACCGGAAGCCGATATAGATTTTATACGAGCAATAAAATACGCGTCAACTCGAGTCCGTCCCGAAAATGTCGCGGATTTATTACAAGCTATATTGCATTTCAAAGTACAAGGCAAACCCGCAGCAGACCTGCGTTACAAAGACATAGAGACGTTCGACGATTTGCTGTCGTTATTAAAATGACTGTACGAGGCGAAGCGAACAGTCCCCGCGCTACAAATTGAATTCAATTCCTGTAGACAAAAACATGACGAGACTGTACAACCTTACGCAAACCGCGTCGAATCTATAATGATGGATTTAATCAAGGGTTGCACGCCCATGGTCAATACAGAGATTGGTCGAAAAGCAATCGAACAGTTAATTAGGCATTTTGCCCTAAATAATTTCGAAAATGGACTTCGCAAGGTCCTGCAGCTAATAGTAAGGCCTCGCGGGTACCACAAGTTAGGGGAAGCAAGCCGCGGAGCAATCGTCTCCCACAGTGGCGGACAGTCCGCACCGCCACACGCCCACGAGGGGCGAAAATCGTTCCCATGTCAAAGGCCCGCGTCGTACCAGGCGCAAACACAAGTGCGTGCCAACTAAAACGATTAATCAAGCACAAATAATTTGCAATTATTGTAAAAAACCGGGTCACAGATACAACGACTGTAGAAAATGGCCAAGTTATCAACAAGGCCCGAGTTATCAACAGAAGTGTTACAATTACGCACCAAACAATAAGTTCCCAAGAAAACAAAACGAGTATAGGCCAAATGAAAAAACCCAAGAAAATACGCCCAAAAGAACCGTCAGATCATTAGCAGTCGGCGTTCTCTCAATAGAGAGAGATACATAATGGGTTCAAGTGAACGAGAAAAAATTATCGCAAAGAAAAACAATGGACATTCTACTCGGAAAGCCATATGTACACAATGACAAGGCGCCGAGAAGAATTTACCACGTCAGCGCTCAGCTGCCGCGAGTACACGCCAGTGACCTACATTTAACGTCAAAGCAGGCTCGCGACAAAATGCTGACGCTCCGTTGTGACACAGGGGCTCAGTGCAGCATAGTAAAAGTGAATGAGCTGGATCCGGAAACACCCATCGGGGACGAGATAATAGAACTTCACGGCCTCGGGGGCAAGGCGTTCCGCACGCTCTGCACAGCGGAGCTGAAACTGGACACCCCGGCCGCTGTGATAACGCACAAGTTCCACGTGGTCGGCAAGGAAGTACCGTTAGCAGCAGCCGGACTCCTTGGAATGGACTGTGTAGTCGAAAAGGGATTAAACATACTAGGAGGAAATATGATAGAAATTCGAGGGCACAAAATACCGTTTGTACACGGTACGAAATACTTGAAAATACCCGCCCGCACAGAATGTATTGTGCAGGCGAGGACGATGGGAAAAGGCCATGGATTTACAAGGGAACAAACATCCAAAAGGGAGTCACGATGGGAAAGGCCATCGTGAAGGCTGAGGCAAACACTTGCCCTGTAATAATAATGAATGTGCTCGAGAAAGAGCAAATTATCAAAAGACCTACGGTCGAACTGGAAAAAATGGAAATCGACAAGGTTAGCCTGGGAAAAGAAAACTGCGACAAAAAGAAGAAAGAAGAGGAAACTCATGAAGACGCCGAAAAAACCGCGGAAATACGAAAGAAAAGGATGGAAAAATTATGACGCGAGATTAAGGGGAACTCGCATTTGAACGCAGAAGAAGAAGCAATTTTGCGAGAAATCTACGAGGAATTCCCCGACGTATTTCATCTCGAAGGAGAACTACTTGGTTGTACGAAAGCCGTCGAGCATCGGATACTGCTAAGCCGGGACAATGCCGATAAAGGTGCGACCTTATCGACCGCCGGAGGAGCACAAAAAGAAAATTGAACGACAAGCACAAAAAATGCTAGATGAGGATATAATCCGCCCAAGCACGAGCCCATGGAATGCCCTATTGCTCGTAGTACCGAAAAAACCAGATGCGGAAGGAATAATCCAAAAAAGGGTGGTCGTTGACTTTCGGAAGTTAAACGAGGCTACAGAAGGCGACTCTTACCCACTGCCCAATATCGCAGAGATACTGGACCAGTTGGGAAAGGCAAAATACTTCACTACCCTCGACCTCGCTTCGGGATTTCATCAAATCCCAATGGCGGAGGAAGACAAACCGAAAACGGCTTTTTCAACGCCGTTAGGGCATTACGAGTATAATCGAATGCCATGTGATTTAAAAAATGCACCTCCCACGTTCTAAAGATTAATGGACGCAGTATTGGCCGGTTTGCAAGGCCTAAAATGCTACGTATATTTGGACGATATTGTCATACACGGAGCCTCACTCGCCGAGCACGACAAGCGGTTACGTGAAATGCTGACGCGGCTAAGAGAGGCTAATTTAAAAATGCAACCCAAGAAATGCGAATTTATGCCAAAGGAAACGCAATATCTCGGTCATATTATAACAGATGCCGGTGTGAAACCTGGCCCCGAAAAACTAAAAGCGGTAAAAAATTTCCCAATACCGAGAAATGTAAAAGAAATACAATCATTCCTGGGACTAGCCGGGTACTACCGCAGATTCATTAAAGATTTATTTTGCAGATTTTGCAGATTGCAGATTTCATTAAAGAAGACCAAGATCGCAAAACCAATGACGAATTTGATCAAAAAGGGTGTCAAATTCGAATGGTCCGAATTATGCCAAAGCTCATTTGACCATTTAAGGGAAGCCCTGATCACGGCGCCCATACTCCAGTATCCTGATTTCACGAAACCGTTTATATCGCGACGACGGATGCCTTGCATAAGGCAATTGGTGCAATCCTGTCTCAAGGGAAAATTGGAGAGGATTTACCCATAAGTTATGCAAGCCGAAACCAATTATTCGACTACAGAGAAGGAACTGCTTGCAATCGTATGGGCAGTACATCAATTCCGACCGTATATTTATGGCACAAAATTCACCATAATTACGGATCACAAACCATTGACATGGTTATTCAGCGTAAAGGATCCAGGATCAAGGCTTATGAGATGGCGAATAAAATTGGAAGAATATAACAATAAAATCCAATATAAAACGGGAAAATCAAACACGAACGCAGATGCGTTAAGTCGCATATATGCCTTGACACGAGCTCAGGCACAAGAGAGAGAGAACAAATAACAGAAAAACGCGGTAGTAGAACGGAGAAAAATAATAAAGGAAAAACTATAAGGAAATGTGGTAGCGCGACAGAGAAAGAAGACAAAGAAAAAGCGGTAGCAACAGGCAAAAACGAGCAAGAAAAATTAAATAGATAAAGAAAGAAGACTGCGCGCGGCAGCGCGAGAGAGAAAATATAGGAAGACAGTATGGCCGCCAGCCTTTATGCAAGTGAGACGGAAGAGACCGAGTCCGACAATATAGACTCGGACAGTGACAACACGAGCGAGAGCGCCCGCGAGAGAGCGTAAAAAGAAGGACAGCGTTACGAATATCCGCACAAAGAGACGAAGCCGCCTGGGGAAGCGCGGCACAGGGGGAATCTCCTCGTGAGTTAAAAGAGTCGCAATGCGCGAGCACGAGCGCGAGCGACGAAGAAAACTGCAGCATTGGCGTATCCACTCCAAGCAAGGAAGACCGAGCGAAGATAATGCAAGAATATCACGATGCGCCTCTAGGTGGGCACCAAGGCATCACACGGACGCTGCAGCGAAAACGACAACAGTATGTGTGGCCGGGAATGAAAGGAGACGTCACCGGACACATACAAGAGTGCGACAAATGTCAGCGAAATAAATCGGGAAAAAATACGAAGGTACCGATGGTCATCACAGACACACCGGGCCGAGCGTTCGAAAAATGTGCTGTCGGTATTGTAGGTCCCTTGACTGTTACGGAAAAAGGCAATAAATACATTCTGACTTTTCAGGATTTATTAACAAAATATAGTGCAGCAATTCCGTTAGAAAACCAAGAAGCCAAAACTGTAGCAAAGGCCCTGGTAACCGAAATTATTTGTAAATTTGGTGCCCCGTCCGAAATCCTTTCGGATCAAGGCACACATTTTCTAAGCAATATATTTAAAGAAATGTGTGATCTCCTACAAATTAAAAAGTTGCAAACCACGGCATACCATCCGCAATCGAATGGAGCCCTGGAAAGATCCCATAGGACCCTTGCGGAATACCTGAAGAATTTTGTACGTGAGGATCAAAGGGACTGGGACGAATGGATACCATACGCCATGTTTACATATAATACCATGCCACACACGGCTACAGGTATTACGCCGTTTGAATTGGTATTCGGAAAAGAGGCTAAATTACCGACCGCGCTGCGAGAAATACCGAGAGCAACATATTCATACGACGATTACGCAGCAGAATTACGTGAATGCCTGAGGGCGTCATGGCAACAGGCACAAGAAAAGCTGAAAAAGGGAAAGGAGAAATCGAAGTATCATTACGATCACACGGCCGGTAAAGTAGAGTACCGCCCGGGTGATCAAGTCCTCCTCTACGACGAGACCGTGAGGAGGGGCAGATCGGCCAAGCTCACCCCGAAATGGGTAGGGCCTTACAGGGTCCGAAGCGGAGAGGCAGGCGAAACCTACCGTATCGGCCGCGGACGCAAGGAAATACGCGTACACGCGAATCGCCTAAAAAAATATATCACCCACTAGTCGTCTCGATGGCCAGCGGGTGGGCGCGGAGAAAGGGGGGCCCGCGGCTCGACCGCACGAAGCTCCGTCTTGAAAAAAAGAGAGAGAGAGAGAGAGAGAGAGAGAGAGAAGAGAGAGGAATAATAACATGAAAAGAAAACACACATATATATACATCGCACAGAAACTGCGGAAGGCGAGAACGCGCGTCAAAAAAAAAAGAGAAAAAAAATGTTTAATTTTATAATTAAGGGAGGCCACAAAGGCTCTCCCGCAAGGCGCCCTGAAATAAAAAAGAAAATACACGAATAAACAAGTAAAAAAAAAAACAAAATATATTGTTACAACATTTTTCTATATTTTCAACATAAGGGGTACGCCCAAATTTACCAAAAACTCCAAGGAGTCCTCATCAGCTCCGAAGAACACCGTCTCGTCTTCATACCGAGAATAATCCATTATAATTTTCTGGAAAAAAGGGGAAGGAAAATAAAATTATAATAAAGAAAACGTGCAAAAAATTATGCAAAGAGAGAAGGGAAGTATTAAACTTACGATGAATCATTGATTCCCGTCGAAAGTCGAAGTAATAATGAAAACGTCGCCGTTCAAGCATCGAACGCGCGACCTAGTCGATGCACGAAAACGCAAACTTTGCAGAGAAAAAAAGCTTCTATGAACAAAGGAAGGAACAATAAACTCAGGACTCAGCAACGATCCCGAGTTAAAAGTCTTCAATGAAAAAGAATTAAAATTCTAAAGATAAACTCATAAATCTTTGTGTATATCTATATACATAAATGAATTCCTCTATTCAAAAAAAAGACAAGCCCGCAGGTTTTAACCTCTGGCCCTAGGGTCGAACCCAGGTGAGGCTGATACGCCGGAAAAATCATACCGGATAGAAAAGTTTACGGTTTCACCCGGAATTTTCTATGAGGAAATCGGGACCATGTCAATAACCCGCGACGTGTGGAAACTGGCAGTAAAAATGGATCCAAGTGGAGAAGCGGAATAGGAAGCGCAGATCACCGAAGCCATGAAGAAAATAGTAGACCTATGTGCTCAAGCCCTGCGGGCCAACTTGCTTTGTCATATGGCGACAAAAACAACGACTCGCATGGTCGTTAAAATCAACAACGAACTACAAGCCGCATACCACATAACAGAAATTTAAAAAAATCGTTATCGACGAGGTTTGATAGAAGGATTGGGGGAATAATAAAAGCAATCACAGCAAATATGGATGCACAAGACGCATCCGAAATTAGCAACGAAATAAACGAAATAAATAAAATGCAAAAAAAACAGTAGAAGACGCCTTAAAGGGAAATGTGCAAATTTTGAACTCAACAATAGATCTTTTTAATCGATCATCAATCCGTTTGGAAGACAATCAGAAGGTGCTACAAGCTGTCGTGCAACAGATCGAACAACGGGTGGTCAACCAGTATAACGACCAAAACACCCAGCAACAATTGGATGACCGAATAGCGGATGTAAGCCTCATCGTAGAATCATTACTGAATGACGTACGACAAATAGTTAATTTTTTAATAGGACTCACGAGAGGAATGGTGAGCCCAAGCATAATGTCTCCAAGACAATTGACAAACTATTTCACTGACGCTTTACCCAATTTGCCAATAGGGCATACGTTCCCTACTGCGATAAACTACGCGGAAATGCCAAAATTATTGGAGTTGTCAGAAGTAGGCGCGTATAGTACGAAAACGTACATTGTACTTGTAATAAAAATACCGTTAATTGGCACTGAGGAATATAAAATCAGCAAAGCCTATCCTTTGCCCGCCAAAATAAAAAATCATAGTTATCTGTTTCGTTTGCGACGCTCAGTCGGAGCGGATGGCGGCGCACGCTTAGGGTAGGTCGACGGAATGAAGCGGTTGACACGGAGAATTCTCTATTCTTCCTCCTATTTATTCATTATACAGTTTTGTCCGCCGAGTTATTATTGTAATCCGCAGGTGGGGCGTTTGGGGATTCGCTCCAAAGGAGTGACGGCTGAGTTCTTGTGCGTCTTATGCCCGGCAGAAGGGCGAGAGGTGGGGTTGTCGCTCTATCCTCGACCGAGAGGACCTTTGATGATGGTGGCGGGATCGATGGTTGCCACTCGCTGCCCGAAGATGTTTGCGATCCTTGATCGATCAGCGATGATCGGGTCGTCTCGGAGGTCTGAGTTCCTCTGTGGACTCGCGAGCACCGACGAGTTTGCGTCCCCACCGTACCTTTCGGAGAGCCTGATAGGGGGGAGAGCAGTGGTGGCCCCGCGTCAGTCCAGCGAGGGGACGTGTATCGTCGCACCCTCACGTCCCAGGTGGCGAGGGAATCTCGTGGCGGTCGGGTGAGGAATCCCCGCTGAGTTGAGAATCCTTCCTTCAGGGGGATGAGCTTCCACGTTATTTCGTTCGTAGATAGCGCCTCCTGCGGGTTGCGTTTGTATTTTGACTGCCGCATGGGTATGCGGTCAGCGTGAAATATGCGAGGACAGCTGCAGGAATATCTTGCCGAGAGCTCTGAGCGTAGTAATGATACTCGTGCTCTAGCCAGCTTATCGCTGCTCTTCGGGGTCTCGCGGCGCTCCTTATATTCCCGATCGTGTCGGGCTCCGGTTACGCGAGACTCAGGCGCGCTCTCCCTCTGTGCGCTCGCGGCGGTACTAGCGGCTGTACGAGAGTCGCGCGCGGGAGGTGTTGGGCAGGCGGCCTACTTCCAGGCGCCCGGGAGTGCGGGGCTCGAGCGGGTCTCTGGCGGCCGTGTCTCGATCATTATCAATTTGTAGAAATAAAAAATGACCTTGTCGCGGTCGAAGCCACAAGAGAATCGTGCTTACACATAACAAAAAATGATTTAGAAAATTGTAAAGCCATAGCGTCACATTATTATTGCCGGCCAAAGCAAGCAGCGCGTCCCGCTCATACTTGCACATCGTGCGAGTTGGCATTGTACATTGCACCTAAAGATAAATACGCGAATTGCGACCAAAGAGTTGCTCAGATAAATAGCACTCTAATTATTGCGTTAGAACGCCATGGTAGGTGGCTATACATTGCACCGGAGCCCGAAACGCTTCTCATCCATTGCAAAAAACAACCAACCGCGTACGCGACCCTTACGGGTGCAGGGACTTTGGCTTTGGACGGAAAATGTTCCGTCACCGCCCCTAGTTTTAGACTAGAAACCATCGGCGAAATAAGACAGAACGTATACGCCGATTTCCTACTGCAATATAATTTATCATTCTTGTCTACAGATATGAACATACTCGATCACATATCGACAAAAATTGTATTACCGCACGAAATCATAAACGATCCAAAAGAATTAAACAGGATCAGCGAACTTTTAAAAAACATAAAAATTAACTTAAACAATGAGTCAAACAATTCAAATACATATATTTTAACAATCGGTAACTATTCACTAAGCACAATCGCGCCGATAATACTCGGAATAGCCTATGTATGCTATTACCGCATAAAGCACGCAAGGAAACCTGTCCACGACGAGGACCACAACAGTGCCGAGCCGGCGCAACCAAGCGAAGCACAGTCACCAAAAAGGAAGCTGCGCGTGCCCAAATTGGCACTAAAAATCAAGCGAAACACATCAACGACGAGTTCCGTGTAAAATGATCATACGAAAAATGGATTAAAAAAAAATGTATTATAATTATGCGAGAATTATTTTAAGAAAAATATCTACATAGACATGTATATATATATGGGATAATCACACGGGAAAATGGATATGGAGATTTGTAAACCGAAGGACCGACCATTGATGCAAAACAAATTCCAGGAGGGATTTGATCTTTTAAGGGGGAGGGATGTTGTGTCCGCAAACTTGTGCAATACAAAAGTGTTGGCGTAACTGCGAGAGTTCCACTTTGTTGCCCTCCTTGCGAGAGTTACACTTTCGCCAAAATGCAAACGTCAAAATGACACTTTGCGACACGCCTGACCAAGCATCTTATGATGCTTCATCTGGGGCAAATTATGACAATTAAGAGAAAAAACCACGGAACAGTCAGTCCTTGGTTGGCTTTTGAACGGTTCGGTCCTAAGGTACGACCGACACACTGTAAATTCAATTATAAGTCCAGCCCAGTAATAAACTTATATTCCTATTCAATGAACTTGAGTTCCAACTCTTAATTTCGCAACGATCCCAAAAATACCTATCCCGGGTTCTCGAGCCGGGGATACAACAATTGCTACATCAAAAATATTCTTCTGTCTTTACGCATTTACGGAGTTCTCTCTGGTAATATCATTTTACATCTCTCTAGCACGCAGCCCACTTCTCAAGTATCATTCCGCCTCATGCACAGCTCACTTCTCGAGGTCTTAGCAATAGTGGCGCCATCCCGGTTTGACGACATTTTTGTAGGCACTTTTTTCAAGTCTCTCCATGAGAATTCGGACTCCTCCCACTCTAGCCTCCCTGCACGATACCTTGGTCCTCAGCACGGTCTGATATACGGGTCTGGAAACTCCAGCGGTTTTGCATGGTGGAAAGTGACCTCTGTGAAAATGGCCCGCCGAAATCAACATCGAAGATTTTTATGATGACAAATCGTTTGTTGGTCATTGTTGGATCAATTGCAAACTTTGTTGCAATTGATCCTTTGATTATTGCAATGGATCCAGTATTACCGGCAAACGACCATCAACGATTCGTCGTAATGAAAATCAGGGAAATGCGGATCCTTTGTGGAATGTTTTCTCAACTGCTGGAGCTGCTCGCTGATTGGTTAATTCCCGAACACTTATCCGATTGGTTAGAAATTCTGTCGACGCAGACAGTGCGAACGCGGCCCTATGATTTTATGACGTCATGTAACACAGGGATGTACGTTTCATCTATTGATTTAAATAATACGGAGAACCAACAAAGCTTTTAATTATGATATTCATAACCAACAAACGTTTGCGCTTATATTGCACCTCAAAACAGTTGAAATGTTAAGAAATCGGTCAATTTCACGTTAGATTTTATTTTTCATCCTGTGTTTTAAAAAATGTCCAACAAAGATTGCAATTGATCCAACAATGACCAACTGATTTGTCATGATAAAAAGCTTGGATGTTGATTTCGGTGGGCCATTTTCACAGAGGGGCCGTTCTCAGCTGTCGCGGCAAAACTGCCGACTTCACGTGGCTTGTGGCGCACCCTTTTTTTTCTCTTGAGTAAGTCAACTACAATCTGTCCCGTATGGGGACATTTATTAGTTTTGTTGGTTTTGATGGAGGTCCCGTTGTGGATAGAATGTCCAGTGACATTCCATCTATCGATGGTTAGAGATTGTTTAAAGATTTATTAGAGATTGACACGGTTGGTGAGGTCAAGGTGCTTAAGACGCTTGAGTCTTCGTATTTCTTCTCGACGATCTAGCAGTTCACGAGCTAGTGTATTTGGATAGTCCTGTAGCCTTTGGACGTATCTATTGCTGAATTCCGGGATGTTTTCTTTTATGTACGAGACTTGGAGATCGTTGTGTAGCGTTTTGTTGCTCACGTACCATGGGGCGTTTGCAATTGTTCTCAGAGCTTTAGATTGGAATCTCTGTAATATTCCTATGTTTGATTTGCTCGCCGTTCCCCACAGTCGAATACCGTATGTCCACACCGGTCTGAAGATCACTTTGTATATTAGTATTTTGTTTTCTATCGACAGCCGAGAGTTGTTTACGATTAGCCAGTGAATTTTTTATAGTTTCAGGTTAAGTTCTTTTCGTTTCGTTCTTATGTGCTTGTTCCAGGTTAGTCGTTTGTCCATATGCATTCCCAGATATTTAACGGTGTTTGTCACGGGCAAGGGCTGGTTGTTTAGAGTTACTGTTGGGCATTGTTTTCTTCGCAGCGTAAATGTGATGTGAACCGATTTGCTTTCACTTGCTTTGATTCGCCATTTTTTCAGCCAATCCTCAACCTGGTTCAATGATTGTTGGAGTATGTGTGACGCCAGTATGGGGTTTTCGTGTTTGGCGATGATTGCAGTATCGTATGCATATGTAGCTGTTGTAACGTTGTGAGCTGCTGGTAAGTCTGCCGTATACAGTGTATATAGGACTGGCCCGAGGACACCACCCTGCGGTACTCCTGATTTTATCGGATGGAGAGGCGAAAGCTCCTGTCCATATCGAACTTGGAACTTCCTATTGCTCAAGTAGGATTTGATGATGAGATAGTACTGCGGTAGTCCTTTTTTAACTTTGCACAGCAAGCCTTCATGCCAGACCTTATCAAATGCCTGCTGAATGCCTAGAAACACGGCGGAGCAGTACTTTTTTTCCTCGAAGGCGTTGGTTATAACGTTGCACACTCTATTTACCTGTTCGATTGTGGAATGAGAGTTTCTGAACCCAAATTGGTGATTCGGTATTAGTTTTTCTGCGTGTATGGCTGGATTTATGCGTGATAGTAGTAATTTTTCGAATAATTTTGATTTGACGGGAAGTAGGCTGATGGGTCTGTATGAAGTGATTTCAGTCGGTGGCTTCCCAGGTTTGGGTACCATTATGATTTGTGCTACTTTCCATTGGTTCGGCATGTGTGATGTGCGTAAGATAGTTAGAAATATAATTGCTTTCTTCGGTAGTTCCTTCAAGATTTTCCCGGTAATGAGGTCGTATCCCGGAGATTTTTTTGTTTTTATCTGGTATTTGATGGCTTTCGTGACTTCCGTTGGAGTGAAGTGTTGAATTGGGCGGTTTATTGGCAGGGGGGAGTCTAGGGATTCCCTTATAGTTTCGTCATTTTGGTGAGGTGCTGCTGGTACTGGGGTAAATACTTCCGAGAGGTATTCCGCGAAAGCCTTTGCTTTTTCTTTATCGCTTCGAGCCCATCGGCCTCTGTCATTTCTTATAGGAGAGATCTGTGTGTGTGGTCGTTTGAGATTTTTTTGTGATTTTCCAAAGAGAGTATTCAGTTGCCTTAGTTGGTGTCAGGGTTTGTAGATGTTGTTGTAGGCTGTCATTATTAAATGCAAGCGTGATTTTCTTTAGTTCCTTGCTAGCTTTGTTAAGTCTGTTTTTATCTAGGGGATTACGGCTGAGTTGCCATATCTTTCTGAGTTTTCTCTTTTCTCTGATTTTGTTTTTAATTTCCAGTGAATAGATTGTAGTATTTTCTTTAGTTTCGTGTTGGGGTGTGGCTTTCCAGGCTGCCTCTTGGATAATCATTGTGAAGCTTTCAGTCGCGTCATCTATTTCCACCTCGTTTTTTAGTGAGACGTTCAAATTTATGTTTTTGTCTATTGTTTCCCTGAACCTGTCCCAGTCAGTTTTTTTATTGTGTAGATTGGGAGTAACGGTTTTATATATTACCCCTGTGCTTATTGTGATGACTACCGGTGTATGATCGGACGAAAGTTCGAGGCTCGATTCAGCGACGACGTTAGTTCTTGTAATCCCTTGGTGACGAAGAAATCCAGGAGGTCAGGAATTTTATTAGGGTCTGTAGGCCAGTATGTAGGCTGTCGAGCAGAGATCAAATTCATGTTCCTTGTTGTTATGGCTCTTGATAGTTCACGGCCTCTGGTTGTGTTTAGTCTGGATCCCCACTGCGTGTTTTTGTGGGCCTAGTGTTTCGAAATATTCGATAAAATCGTTTGTTTTTATTTTATCTCGAGGAGGATAATAGACTGGTGACAGTATTAGTGGTCCGTTCCATTCCTCAATCTCAATGCTTGTAGCTTGTAGCTGTTCTTCGTCGTGTTTAATTAATTCGTGATGTTTTATGTTTTTGCGTATGATAATAGCCGTGCCTCCGTGCGCTGTGCCATCTGGATGTTTTGTGTCATAAAAGTTGAATCCCCGAATATTGAAGTAATTTTTTGTGGTGAAGTGAGTTTCTGAGATAAGCATTATATCTATCTCATTATTGTCTAGAAATGCTGGTAGTTCATAGCCCCTTTGTGCTAGGCTATTTGCGTTCCAGAGAGCAACACGATAGAACGTATTCATTTTTTCGATTAGCTTGTTAACGAGTGTTGTCATTAGTTTCATAAGAGTGTTCATCAGTTCTGCTTGCTGTGTTAGTAAATGCTTGAGTTCGTTGAAGGATTTGCTGACTGTCGTTGCTAGGTCATCGTGTTTATCTTGCTGGTCTTCTTGTTCGTAGGTGTTATGTTTTGATCGAGCGATGCTTGCATAGCTTATACCGTTACGTCTGTGTTGTGAGCTGGGTTCTGCGTTCGTCGCCGGTTCTCTTTCGATCCTTGGTTCTGTCTCTGTCGTTCTGCTTCTGTGCCAGTGTGGTCTTTGTATTCCAGTATTCCTTTTTTGGAGAATTTCCTGATATACCATGCAACCTTTATAGTTAGAGGGGTGAGCTCCGCTGCATAGGGCGCATTTAGCCGGCGTGTCTCTGCTTTTTGAGCAATTTTCCGTTTTGTGATCGTCCCCACATTTAACACATCGAAATGCTCGGCGGCAGTAGCTTTTGGTGTGTCCGTATCTTTGACATCTCATGCACTGTGGTATCCCATTGTTTTTTCACGGGGGCTCAATCTGCACCCTGGCGTTCAGTAGTAGGTCGACTTTAAAGATATCCTTGTTGTTAAGACTCAGTTCAAGGTCCACAAAGAACACGGGTAACGGCGCTTTTGTTTTTCCACTTCTTACGTTCAGAATATTGCGCACTTTGAAGCCGATTTTGTTTATCTCTTCTTTTATTCGTTGTACGCAGGTTGTTGGATGTAAGGACCGGATTGCCACTCGGTACGCTCGCTCTTGCTTCAGCTGGTATGTGTGGTAGAAAGCGTTTTCAATGTCAAGGAGCTGGATGATTTTCCTGTATGCCAGAGAGTTTTTCGTCGTGATTTTAATGTTGCCGCTGTTACTGACTGTTTTGTGTGTGTATTTGTTTTCCGTGATGACGTTGTTGATTTTGTTCATCAGCACTTCTATGTTGTGAATTCCCGGTATAAATATGGGAGGCGGCTTGGGTTCGTTGTTGTTTTCGTTTGCTGGACTGTCATTTATTTCTGTGTTTATATGTTGGCTGTCAGTTTGTAGTGGTGAGTATCTGTTTCGTGTTGTGACAATAGGGTTTGTCGCGGTTTCACTGTGCGCTGGGCTGTCGGAATTGGTTCTACGGCGTTTACTTGTTTGAACGACTTGCCACGCTGTTGATTTGTTCGGTTCGTTGGTTTCTCGCGGCGGGTTTCGGGTTATACGAAGTCACGGTATTTCGGGTCTTGTGGCTGCTATAGCGTTTGAAAATATTTCCGCGAGTGTACTTCTGCTAGGTGCATTCGAGTCATTTAGAGTCTGTGAATAAGGATCTGTGTTCATATCCTCCATGTCCCGATCACTCGAGTCTTCAGGATCGTCTTCGTCCATTATTATCCTCACTTGATGAGGGATACGCCTCACCGCGCTTTACGATAACACCGATACTGTTCGAGTCGCGTACACGGTTATAAACACGACCGTCTCCTTAGAAGGATCGAGTCGAACTGTGGCGCACCCTAGGGCCGAAAAGTTTATCAACGATTAAAGAACAATTAAGCGCTAACAAACGATCAAAAGGAACTAACAATTACTAACAATGGACTAACACTCGAGTAGGATGAGAAGAATCAGCATTTTGCTGAAATTGAAGAGTTACATGGGCAAAGACGTGCTCAGCCGTCGTGGGAAAGCTGCCAACTTCACGTGGCATGCAGCGTGCTATGGGAATGAAAGGTTTTTTAACGATAAAATAAGAATGAAACACTAACAAACGATAAAAATCGACTAACAATTACTAACAAACGACTAACAACCGATTGGTTACGAAGAAAAGTTCGAAATCATTACGAAACCATTTTCTCAAGGCTAAGTTTGACATGAAATTTGTTTTTCGGATTATTAAATAAATAAAGTCTAACAAACGCTGGATTTTGTCTGACAAACACTAACAAACGACTAACAATTTAGTAGGATTAAAATAATCAGCAATTTGCTGAAATTGAGGAGTCACATGCGCAAAGCCGTGATCAGCTGTCGTGGCAATGCTGCCAACTTCACGTGGCTTGTAGCTGCTGCCAACTTCACGTGGCTTGCAGCGTGCTATGGGAATAAAAAGTTTTTCAACGATAAAGTCAAAATTAAGCTCTAACAAACGATAAAAATCGATTTACAATCACTAACAAACGACTAACAAACAATTGATTACGAAGAAAAGTTCGAAATCACTAGAAAAGCATTTTCCTGCTGCTAACTTTGACATGAAATTTATTTTTCGTATTATTAAATGAATAAAGTCTAACAAACGCTGGATTTTATCTAACAAACACTAACAATCAATTGGCATGGAAAAGAATTCGATATTTTCATAGTCGCCGGCTAAGTTTATTGAGCTAGTATCGGGGCCATATTCGCGAGCGTTGCGCCATCCGTCGGTAGTCAGTCGTAGCTTAAAAAACTGCGAGATCTGCGCTACCGACGTAACGAGAGATCGAGTCGAAATTTTCTGACATGTAGCACATGACCTTAAGGCAGAACACCACTGTGACCCCCTGTTTTTTTGCCATTTTTCAAGAATCTTTTTTTGTGGGAAAAAAAGAGATATTCGAAATTTTTTTCTGTTTTGTTCGTTGTTTATTGAAGATACATAAAAAAAATTTTTTTCACGCCCCATGGTGACGCTGGGGAAGCTCCCGCGTCAAGTACTGTTGCCTCTGCAGTGGTTCGCGGCACGCAGCAGAACTCTCTTCAAAGTCGATCTGAAAAAAAATACCGAGTGTTTTCGTTAATAATATGATATTTTGAAGAGAAGTACACAGGGATTTGAAAAAATATTGATTTTTAAAAAATAGACACGCTTTTGAAATTAAAGGGCGATTTTCGAGCATAATTTCTCGTCGAAAATAGGCTATAACTTTTTTTATTATTGAGATATCGAAAAAATCCTATGTACTTCTTTAGATAATCTAGTTTTATTGATGCAGTCCAAATTTGAAGTCGATCGGATAAAAATTGCTCGAGTTCTGCTGCGTGCCGCACTCAAAAAAGTGTTTTTGAGAAAAACGCGTTCAAAGTTTTAGGTTTGTTAATTTATGCGATAAATTGGAAAAAAATTTGTTTACCTTTAATCAGCGATGCCGGCACCATATAGCTGGCCTTCAAGAAGCAAATCATTGTCCCTAGCATCTTTTCTCGAACTTGTAGAGGCTCTTCTTGCCTCTTTTGCAGCGTCTGTGAGCGAGCGCTCCGCCAGCTCGATCCGCGCTGCGTCGGTTTCAACGCAAAAATTGAAACAATTTGGGCCGATAGTTATCCCCAACGTCTCCAAAACTTTCATGAGGCTTCTCAGGCCATCATTGAATAATAATACTGCGATATTAGCTGCAATATCGACGATTTTTTTGCTCCCGGACTGACACTTGGGGGCTATTGCCCAAACTGATTTGTTGTAGCTTTCGTTGTTGTTTTGCGTGAAGCCGCCCAAACAACGCTGCAGCAAATCGTCTCTGCTCAAATTTTCGAAGACTGGCGTAATTGCCTCCAATACTTTCTCAGGAAGAGGCGGCTTATGGCGATATTCAGAAATATTACCGCTTGCGATCGCTCGCTGCCACCAACACCACGACTCGGCTCCCTCTGGGTAATCGTCATGTTGTGGCTCACTATCTGTGGATATTTTACGTTTGATAGTTGCCCAAATTGCCTTCAACATTTTTTCAACATCATCGCTGTTCCTCCGAATAGCCAAGCCGTAATATGTGCTCAACTCGTCAATCAATTTTCCGGTGAGCTTTCCTCTGCCAGACAATCCTTTTTGTTTTTTCACGATTTCGCGGAGGCGCGTCCCCATACGTTTTTGGACATGATCGATGCACTCTTTTTTTTATCTCGAAACCGTCGTATGGATCGCTATTCGATATGCCCAGAAACGTTTTAGAATCACCGTCACCAATATAATATTTATATTTTATGCCATACAGCTCTTCAGACCGTTGAAACATTTCGACAGCTGAGTCGACTTCCATTTTTCCGGAGGAGCCGCTATAGTTCGACTGGCACTCATCGTCGTGGGTACTTTTCCATTCCCAGTACTCCGCGGTGCTTTCTTTTTTTCCCCAATGCTCGCAAGCTTTGCAATATTTCGATTTCACCATAACGTCGATCACTTTTTTAGTGTACCAGCCGATTAGCGATGTTATGCCGAAAAGCGAGCTGAAACCGCGCTTACGCCACGATCCGTCACCTGAAACGATAATTCCGTCCTCCACCCCATTTTCCAACGAAATTGTCTCCTCAAGTGCAGCCTTTTGTTTGCTCACTGTGCTCATAGCTTTAGTGGCAATCGAAATCGAATTTAAGATTCGATCGTAGAAAGACTGAAATATGGGGCGCGGTAGGTCCATAAATGCACAAAACTTCATCAGGCCATTCAAACCGACGCCAAGAAGACGCATACTGAATACGATCCGACGATTTATTTCGTATGCATTGTCAATCATAGGACACGAATTGATTTGCACTTTTTCACAATGGCCGCAATCGACCTCGATTTTGAATCCGAGTCCGCGCAAACTTTTTTCAGTAAACTTTATATCGCGATCACACACTTTGCACTTCACTAACGTCGATATAATGTTCAATGCATTGACGAGGTGTACTATACGATAACCGAAATCGTTAGTAACACCGACCTCTAAATCGTCCGACGATTTTAAATTTTTCGCCGACGTGCTCACATACTCTGCAGAACTATTTTCGGAGCTATAACGGTTCGGAGGTTTTCGATTCGAAATTTTCGTTCGACTCCGCGTCACATAGCTCCGTTTTGTTCCCTTTTTCCCCGCGTACACTTTCGGATTATCCATTTCGATGTGCAAAGAATAATTCTGAGCGTTCGATATTTATAAACGAAACGATTCGGAGCGTTTAGACACGAGTAGCGTCGCTTCTTTTCGAAACTATATTTATAACAATAGCCGGTTTTTGTGAAGGGAGACAAAATAATACCTGGGAAAGACCCGCAGGACCTGGGAAAGGCCCGGTATACCTGCCGACCCTGAGGCGCGCAGCTGCGCGGGACCCCGAGCGTCACGGAGCTCTGCATCGCTCCACAAAATATTCAATATCTTCGAAAATAATTATTTTTTCGACCTGGGTCCAACGGCATCTTAATCTTAAATGTATTTTAGATTTTTCTAGATGGTTTTCAAAAAATCGATTTTTTGAAGCCGTCACAGTGGTGTTGTCCCTTAACGAAAGAAAATCTTACTAAATCCCTCCAAAATCTGAAAAAAACGATGGAAGAATTGTACGTCAAATCAGCAGCATTTTCTCAGAAACGCTGTAACCTTAACGACTCAGTATGGGCAAAAATAAAAAGCATCATTCGATAAATTTTCGCGGTTACTGAAATCCAAATAAAAATCTGCCGCGACAAAATTACTGTCCCACCAGAGCAAGACAGGCTCGACATCATTAAAGAATGCCACGAATCTCCAATAGCAGGGCATAAGGGCGTAACCAAAACATACAACAGAATCCGACAACAATATTTTTGGGACAATCTCAAAAAACAAGTAGAAGATTACATTCGTCAATGCGCCAGTTGCCGGAGGAAAAAGGTGGTGAGAATTAAAACCCAAACACCCCATGGTAATTACAGATACTCCGATCAGCGTATTCGTAATGGATATAGTCGGACCGATAACCCCAGAATCTGAACTTCATCACCGCTCAATACTAACAATTTAGGATAATCTCTCGAAATTTTTATTTGCAATTCCACGAAAAAGCGCGATCGCGCACGAAATCGCTTACGCACTAGTCACGGAATTCATATGCTTATTCGGATGTCCTAAAGTAATATTGACAGACCAAGGTGCAGCCTTCATCGGTCGTGTAATGAAACAATTAACGAGAATCCTAAAAATTAAGCAAATTAAAAGGACAGCAGCCCATCCGAAATCGAATGGATCGCTCGAACGAAGTCACCAAGTGCTCACGGATTACCTGAAATATTACACCAATAAAAAAGATTGGCATAAGTGGCTACGGCTGGCAACTTTCGCATACAACACAAGCGTACACGAAGGTACGAAATACACACGACTCCAGGTAGTCCTAGGTAAGGTCGCACGACTACCCTCACAATTTTTATATCTGGACGGAATCTCAACGTACGACGAGCACGTGAGAAATCTTGCGCATCATTTCCAAGAAGTTGAACAATTAGCTCACAACAACCTCGAAAATGCCAAACACATGTTATGTCCCAGCCTTCACCTTTTTTTCCTCTCTCTTTTTGAAACCACGATGGTAAATACGCACGATAGCAGCACCCTCACTCATCGACCAAAAACCTATATTTCTTACACGCTAAGCGAGCGATAGCCGAAACGTACGGCAAGACCAAAAGCGAAACCGTCGCACGTAGGTCCCGACGCATAAACATAGCCAACGACAGATGAATTTACGAGAGGAGCATACTCGCAGCCTCGGAAGAGAAACCCTACGCCTAGAGCACTCGAACAAAATGCAGGGACCGAACTATGCCACAATCCTACCTTGTCCTAAAACCTAAACAATCCCACGAGGAAAACCCGCTTGCGTCAGAACACGTCACCCGGTCATATCGCAAGACCCACGAATCCTCGGTCGCTGAACCCGATCCTCGGACATAGAACAATGGCCGCATTTACCATAGCGATGACCTAATAAGTAGACGAACAAAACTATTCCCACGCATGACTCCGACCTATCACGTAAGTCAGCGTACATTCTCACGATTGATTAACCAATCACTAAGAAGCTCTGATCCGAAAATGCATTGCCCCAAAAAAGCTCCTTCTCCTACAACCAGACTTTCCTAATTTTCATATCACGAAGGAGCAGACACTCTGTATTCGAACTCCGAACTGAACAGTCGACTTACAAGGCTAAACCCTTTCGCTCTGCGTTTCCGTGTAATCATTGTACGAGTAACTATCTTTGTACCGAAATTATAAGTTTCTAAGAGTTAAACGTAATAAACGTGAACTACGTGAATTAAGACAAAATCTACGCGTCTGAACATTTATTTGATCAACGATCAATCCATCGGGCGGATCCAACTCTCTTACCAGAATCACGCACCTCAAATTCGTCTCAACCCAAATTGTTATTAAACTGTGTTCGGAACTCACGCGGAAGCCAAACAAAGACTCACTGCGCAATCAAATTCAATTCGAACTTTCGCGCTCTAAATCGGCAATCTCGCGGGTCCCATCTAAATCTCCCTCCGGGACGTAACACGAGTAAGGAGGCGCGATTCGCGAATAACAATTTTTTTATTAACTTAACAAAGTCGGCTACGGGATAAATCATAGGTCAATCGATTCGTCTCATTATAAACAATAAGCAGATGAATTTAAAAAGTAGCTGCTGTCATGCAGGTTGGCAGCAGACGGCCTTTTTTGAGATTTTTCGTGCGAGTAAGGAGGCGCGATTCGCGAATAACAATTTTTTAATTAACTTAACAAAGTCGGCGACGGGATAAATCATAGGTCAATCGATTCGTCTCATTATAGACAATAAGCAGCTGAATTTAAAAAGTAGCTGCTGTCATGCAGGTTGGCAGCAGACGGCCTTTTATGAGATTTTTCGTGCGAGTAAGGAGGCGCGATTCGCGAATAACAATTTTTTAATTAACTTAACAAAGTCGGCCACGGGATAAATCATAGGTCAATCGATTCGTCTCATAATAAACAATAAGCATCTGCATTTAAAAAATAGCCGCTGTCATGCAGGTTGGCAGCAGACGACCTTTTGTGAATTTCATCGTGCGGCCTGTGTTCGGCCTGTGTTCATTTCAAACTGTGTTCGGAACTCACGCGGAAGCCAAACAAAGACTCACTGCGCAATCAAATTCAATTCGAACTTTCGCGCTCTAAATCGGCAACCTCGCGAGGCCCACCTAAATCTCTCTCCGGGACGTAACACACAAATCCAAAACTCACTACGATAAGAAAATCAACCCCGTAAATTTCAAAATCGGAGATCAAATCTACCTGATTAAAAATTAGCGAACAGGAAAATTTGACGATAACTACTTAGGTCCTAATGAAATAAGGCAAACTTTCCCAGACCAAAACGATATCGAAATCGCGTTAACAAACAATAAACGAAAATTATCCATTGTGATCGGGCTAAACTAGCACACTAATAAATCAATCTCACAAACTCGAAGCCCGATGCACTCAGACCTACACGATTCCTTCCACGTCATCTAAGCTCATCCATCGCGCCCCGCCGAACTCGACTTCCACAAAACTAGGTTAAAACATGCGACTATTACTTAAAACATATTTTAGTAAGTAAGATAAAAATCATACGATTATCACTTGAAGACATACTTTAACAATGCGTAGAATAAAATCAAAATATATACACACCTTTTCCGCTTCGTTCATCCTGGTGCATGCACACCAGATAGAAACTAAGAACAAAATTAATCAAAGCGAAATGTAACTTCTCGCAAGCATTATGTTACTGTATTAAATAATAAAAACAGTACCTATCTCCCAATATACTTAAGCTACATTGTAAATCGATCAATGACGATGCGAGCTCACAAATCGTGCGATCATACCTTTCGATTACAATTATAATTGAAGCTAATTGAACGAGACGCTCAATCTTGAAGGAGGGAGGTGTTACGTCCCAGCCTTCACTTTTTCTCTCTTTTTTTAAACCATGATGGTAAATACGCACGATAGCAGCACCCTCACTCATCGACCAAAACCCTATATTTCTTAAACGCGCACCACAAGACCAAAAGCGAACCCGTCGCACGTAGGTCCCCACGCATAAACATAGCCAACGACAAACGAATTTACGAGAGGAGCGTACGCGGAGCCTCGGTAGAGGAAACTTACGCCTAGAGCATTCGAACAAATACAGGGACCGAACTGCGCCACAATCCTACCTTGTCCTAAAACCCAAACAATCCGACGAGGAAAACTCGCCCGCGTCAAAACACGTCACCCGGTCATATCGCAAGACTCACGAAACCGCGGTCGCTGAACCCGATTCTCGGACATAGAACAATGGCCGCATTTACCATAGCGGTGACCTAATAAGTAGACGAACAAAACTATTCCCACGCATGATGCCGGCCTATTACGTAAGTCAGCGTACATTCTCACGATTGATGAACCAATCACTAAGAAGCTCCGATCCGAAAATGCATTCCCCCAAAAAAGCTCCTTCTCCTACAACCGGACTTTCTTAATTATTATGTCATGAAGGAGCAGACACTCTGTACTCGAATTTCGAACAGAACAGTCGATTACAAGGCTATACCTTTCGCTATGCGTTTCCGTGTAATCATTCTACGCGTAACTATCTCTGCACCGAAATTATAAGTTTGTAAGAGTTAAACGTAATAAACGTGAACTACGTGAATTTAGACAAAATATACGCGTCTGAAGATTTATTTGATCAATGATCAATCGAAACTGTATTCGGAACTGACGCGGAAGCCAAACAAATACTCACTGCGCAATCTAAATCAATTCAAACTTTCGCGTTCTAAAACGGCAACCTCGCAGGGCCTACCTAAATCTCTCTCCGGGACGTAACAGATGCTCGAGAGCAGATGTAGGAATTTACCGTCCTGGCCTTTCGGCACAGTATGCGGCAAAGTCATCCCTACAATATTGTAGGGTCATTTCCTGAAAAACATATCGATTTTTTTTCGATTTTGTCACGTTTTTCGAGACTTTGAAATACTGTGCGTCGAGGTGATCAAGTACGCCGTGCGGCCCTCGCGCCTGCGCAATAAGAATGTTGTCAGTGACCTACTAGCGCCACGGGGAGAGGTAGAAATAAATAAAGCGGTCAAAAAAGTAGCATTTTTATATACGGTAAGGGATAGGGGTGCCAGCCCCCTGGTTGCTACTGTCACTGCGGGTGGTGCCATAGCTTATGCAAAGGGTGTTTCCGATGTGATTTTCGAGTTTGTCGCTTCAATTCTTTCGATTAGTTGTCGTTGTCTAATGTCTGTCGCTTTACGAGCGTTTGTATATGAACTTGTAGTATAGGCATCACTTATAGTTCACTGGGTGATCTAGGTTATTGAAATTTGCACAGCGAGAACACCCGCGAGTCTTGTGATGCTGCGAATGATGCTCGCAACTGCATAGCGAATCTCTGTGTTGCTACTTTCGCACAGCGGGACCAAATCCCAAAAAGCTGGCCAAAAGTCGAAAAATAAAGTTTACGTTCCGGTCATTTGTAGTAATGGGTTAGGTTAAGTAATGGTCCGAAGGTCGAATTCCAGGCTTCAGCGCATCCTCTCCCTTATACCTGCTACTGTGGGACAGTGGAAGGGGACTCTCAATCGAGCTAGACGCGTCGTGCCGTAAACAAATATTTCAACGCTATATTCAAGAGGACGGCAAATCTCTAAAAATCAATCGATTTCGATTTTTTTAAATGGAATCAGCAGCTGCAAGTAAGTAGAAAATCATTATGTAACACAAAATTAATAAAAATAGTTTATACGATAACAATAAACGAATCATTTGTATGAAAATGAACGGAAGTTCACAACGGAAAATTTTAAAGACATCGAGAAAAAGTTTATAAGTTCTATAGAGTTCTGCAACTAGACCGATCGCATGTTGTAGATGGAACTATTATTGAATGAAAAAAATAAAAACTTGCTACCTCTAGCTGCCATTGTGCCATTAATACGAGTTCTTGCAATGTAAAACATATCCCGTGAAAAATTTGCCGGCCCTTAAGATGCGGCCGACGCTTGGTATGATATTCAGCACCAACCACAAATACCCAGCGTTAGTCCTTTTTACGGGTTAATGATTTGGCCATGATTCTGCCAGTGCTCGTTTGAAGCATGGCAGACCAACGAACACCCAACCTTGGTCCAAATATCGATTACCAACTGTCAGCCGACTATATCCCAGTGTTGGCCCTGAACATGGGCCAATCGGTTGATCATGGGTTTGCCAGTCTCGAATGGAAGCTCGGCACACCATCGAAGAGCCAACGCTGGGCCAGTACTAATCAATGACCGTCGGCCAATTGTCGGGGCGAGCGTAGGTCCTGAGTCTGAGCCAATCGTTTGACCGTGGTTTTGCCAATGCTTTGTTTTAGCATGGCAAACTGACGAATTGCCAATCCTGGCCCAACACTGGCTTTGAACGGTATAGTCCATACATGTATACAAGAATGCTTTTTTACGTATATTATTATGATATATTTTTTTATCCTCGCTGGATGCAATTTTAAACATCCTGTGACAATAAAAACTCATAATTACTGTTATTTGAAATTCACTTTATGAAAAATAAAATTGGTTTATACTAAAGTTTTGTGGTGTATTAAAAAAATGCCAAGTTATTATGATTGTATTAAGAAACGTCGAGTGTCAAAACGACGACAAAAATTAGAAGCCTCTTTACAGCAGGTTGGGATCAGAGGTAACGAAACAAAAAGACAAGTAGATAGCGAAACAAATTTTGAAACATTCCACGAACAAGTGATTGTGCATAACGATGTTAGTGAATCTAATAACACCTTCGATAAGTAATCATCGAGCACAGAAACTTGTGAATCTGATCGATGTGCGGGAATAAGGAACGATGTTTTTTTTTTTTAGGAGGGGGTAAAAATGCAAATTACGCACCGTAAGTCGGCCCCGTGGGCTGTCTCGTGTGTCGGACTCCCACACATGCCGGTTCCGTCGGAATGGTGATATACCGACTAAAACATCCCCCTCCACTGTCCGCCCCGCGGGGTGGCAACACGTTAGTATAACCTCACCCCCGCGGGTCCTGTCCATCGTCCGTCTCGTTTCGTTTACCCGTTGCTACGTCTCTTCCGTTTACATGTCATGTCTCCCTCATTCATCCTCCAGGCATCCATCATCTTTCTTACGCCTCAGCACTGCCTCGACGAAGGTGGCGATGTCTGTCCAGTGGTCTTCGTCTCGTCACATCAGCTCAATTATGTTATCGGGCGTGATGTGTCCAGTCCTCCGTTCCAATTGTTGTCTCCGGGTCGTCCATCTGTCACACGCAAAGAACGTGTGTTCCGCATCGTCTCGTGTGTGTCCGCAGTACTTACAGTCCGGCGTCCGTACTCGTTTCATGTTGTATAGATAATTTCGGAAATATCCGTGTCCCGCGAGGAGCTGGGTCAGGTAAAAATTTACCTCCCCCCAACCCCGTTCGGTCCACGGTCTTAGGTCCGTTATCAGCCGTCTTGTCCATCGTCCGGTTGTCTCGGTCGTCCAGCGTGCGTGCCAGTCCGTCAGGGTCTTTTCTCTTTCATGCCTTGCCGCGTCAGACTTTTCAGTCCCTTCGTCGCGTTCGTATATTCGTTTTCGTTCTGTGGCTAGTAGGTCTATAGGAATCACGCCCGCCACCACCAGGATCGCCTCTGCCGAGACGGTCCTGTAGGCACACGCTATCCTTAGTGCCCCCTGTCTTTGTACGTACGTCATCGTCTTCCTGTATTTTTTAATGGCCAGCGCGTCTGCCCAGACCTCTGCGCCATACAGGAGGATCGAGTGGGCCGTCGTCATCAGTAGTCTCCGTATAGACGGTCTCGGTCCGTGCGTATTTGCCATCAGGCGGCTGAGCGAAGTCACCTTCGCCGCCGCCTTGTCGGCCGTCCGTTTTATATGGGGCCAGAAGGTCAGCTTCGTGTCCAGAGTCACCCCTAGATACTTGGCTTCCCCTCTGGTACCCATACATTCCGTTCCGACTGTCATTGGAATGATTGTCGGTATTCGTCGTCGCGTAAGCATGAGAAGTTCCGTCTTGTCCAGTGCAAGAGACAGTCCGTGCTCCGTCATCCACCTGTCAACGCGTCTCATGACCTGATTCAGTGTCAGCTGGGCCAGATCCGCACTGCGCTCCACGATCACCGCTGCCACGTCGTCAGCGTAAGCGACGAGCGATGCGTTGCGCGGCATCTCCAGCCTCAGCAGGCTGTCATACGTCACGTTCCATAGGTCTGGTCCGAGAATTGATCCTTGCGCGACACCCGCGGTGATACTTCTGGTCACCTGTCCATCTGTCGTCTCGTACGTGATGCGTCTGTCGTTGAGATAGTCCTTCAGTACCCGTAGTAGATAAGGAGGAATCCGGAGAGTGCCTTCCAACGCCCCCAAGATATCCCCCCACCTAGCCGAGTTGAAGGCATTTCTCACGTCTAGAGTCACCAGTATCACTAGGGGCCTTGCCGCGTGACAGGCCTCGTCCGTCCTTCTAACAGTCTCGATGACCTTGCGGATTGCCCCTATAGTCGATCGTCCCTTGCGAAAGCCGTGCTGGTTCTCGGACAAGCCCCCGGCCGCTCTTATCGCGTCTGTCAGTCGCGGTCTCAGTAGAAGTTCGAAAACTTTACCCGTCGTGTCCAGTAGACTCAGAGGTCTATAGGAAGACGGCATATGCGGCTCTCCTTTTCCTTTACTAAGGAGGACCAGTCTAGCCGTCTTCCAGCGCGCGCTGAACGTCCCTGTCCTAAGACATTCGTTGTACATGCCGAGGAGTATCCCAGGCCTCAGGCGTGCCATCAGCCGGAGGGCCTCCCCGGGTATGCCGTCCGGTCCAGGTGCTTTCCCCGCCTTCAGAGAGGTCGTAGCTTTAGTAAGCTCCTCCTCAGTGAAGACCGGGGCGTCTCGTCTGTCGTCCGTGTCCCAGGGCTCCTCCCTCGTCGGGTGAGTTGGGAAGAGCCCGTTAACTATCTGTCCCATGGTCGTCGCGTTTTGGAGTTCCGGCGGACTTCGGGCCCCTAGCTTCTGCGTCACAATCTTGTAACCCAGACCCCAGGGGTCCTGGTCCACCTCCTCGCATAGCTGTCTCCAGCAGCGCTTCTTACTGTCTTTTATCGCGTTTGTCAGCGTTTTCCGTGCCGTTTTGTAGTCCGTCGTAAGAGCAGCCGCGTTCGGCCGGTCCCTTTCCCGAGCCCGGTACATTCGCCTCTTCGCCCGAATGCAGAGCCTCCGCAGTTCGGCGATGTCTTCTGTCCACCAGTACGTCGCTCGTCTATCGTGTCGGATGCTCTTGCGCGGCATTGACGCTTTGCAGAGCCGTTTCGTCAGTTTTAGGGTCTCGTCCACAAGTCGTTCAGTCCTTGTACGTCCCGTCAGTTCGTCCGGTACAATCTCCGAGGGTGCGACTGCTTCCAGCAGCGCCCTCGAGAACTTGTCGATGTCCAGTTTCCGTGTGTTCCACCGCGGTGTCTGCGCCGACCTGTTGCGTTGCGTCGTTGTGGGTCCTGCCACCTCAAAGACGATGTATTGATGATCGCTGGCTGTATAGTCGTCGATCACCGCCCATCGCCTCATCAGCGGCACGATACTGTCCGAGATCAACGTCACGTCCGGTATCGAGGAGCCCACCCCCGGTCTGATGTACGTCGGTACGTGTCCCGTGTTCGCTACAGTCAGGTTGAGTCTTGCTGCCATTTCCAGCAGCAGGTGTCCACGTCTGTCTGTCCTCGTCATTCCCCACTCGATCGCTCTCGCATTGAGGTCACCCGCGACTATTAAGTCACCCGTCAGCTCCCTCAATGCGTCCTCCAGTCTGCCCGTCTTGTCCTCGAACTCTCTGGCGGAGCAGTTTGGGGTCAGGTAGACGCTGACGTAAATCAGGCCGCCCACCCTCACCCAGACGTAATCGTCCCCCACTCCGCTGTCGAGCACACGGGTTCTGGTACCCCTGACCCAAATGGCCGAGGTACACGCGCCGTTCGGGAACCACGTCGGTGTCGTCATATCCCTGTATTGTTCGCTCAGTATCAGTACGCCAGCGTTGTGTTCAGTCGCGATTTGGGGAAGCAGGAGGTGTGCTTCCTCGTATCTGTGCATGTTTCCTTGTAGGATTGTCACGTCTTCGTCTTCTTCCTGCACTCCTCCAGCGCAGCCCTGAAGACCGCACACGCCCCGGAACCCGGGAGGTGCGCGGTACTCTCGTGCCCCGCCTCGACGCACAGGAAGCACGTCGGTGTGTCTTTGCAGTCCTTGCCGACGTGGTTCGTCCTGCCACATTTGTAGCAGCACTGTGCTCTGTCCTTGCCGTTGCAGTTCGTCCTAGTGTGTCCGTACCCAAGGCACCTATAGCACCTTGGCACAGTCGTCCTAGGCCTGACTCGGCAGTTCATCCATCCGATTTTCAGACGACCTTTCTTGAGAAGGGCGTTTGCGGCGCCCTCCTCAAGGTCACAGACAGCCATACACTGTCCATGTCTGTTTGGGCCGAAGATATGAACCTTCGGGTCCCTCGTATCGTTCGTCTCTCGTCGAAGTGCCTCCGCTACTTCCTCTTTGTCCGTCACACAGTCCAGGTCCAGTATGTTCAGTTGTACGCTGGAAGTCATGTCCCGTATTTGTGCGTCATCTCCCAGGGCTTGCCAAAGCTTGTCCTGGAAGTTTTGTCTGTCTCCCGCCCCGCTTTTGACACGGAGCAGGACACTTGCATCCTTCGTCCTTCGGTAGCCGTTGAACTGCACCTTTTCGGTCGCAGGATCAACGGCTTTCATACGTCGCAGTGTGTCCGCGTAGGTCTTGCCACTGGTGGGCTTAATGAGGACCACCCCAGCCCCGGGTCTCCGGGTTGGGCGGGCGTCACCCCCCTTGTTTGTGGCCGGCGTCACTGTCGCTTCTGTAGACGTTTTCGTCTTCTGTCCGTCCTGTGCGTCTATCGTCTGACTCTTCTGCTTTGCGAGTACCGTTTTCCACGGGGTAAGCTCCGTTCCCTCCGTCGGTCTTTTGGCCGGCGTGAGATCCGGGCTTGAGCCTGTGGTCTCGCGTTTGCGTTTCGTCTGTGGCGTCTGTTGTTTGTCGACGTCACCTTCTCCGCTGGCAGTCCCGAGCACATGCATCCTGTCGCACTCGTGCCATGCCTCGTCCGCAGCTTCCCTAATCCGGGCCATGTTGGTTATGATCACGGTGCTGGTGTTCCTCTGCACACGTGTCTTTTCCTCCATTTTGACCAGGCATTCCCGGATCAGTTGTAGCTGAGTCCGGATCCTGGCCTCGGCCGTCTCCGCTACGGACGCAGCCGGTGCAGTCTTCTGTCCCGTTCTTCCGTCCGTAGTGTCACTTGTCCTTGTCGGGGTTGGGGGCCCCATTTGTTTTGATGCGTTTAAACGTTTTCCTTTTTGTTGTGTACTCATGTTTTTTAGCTCCTCCCTTTCTCCCTTTTGTTTGTGTATGTGAGAGTGTTTTGGGATAAAGACACCGCAGACCGCCCTCGCCGACATATCCCCACCGCAGGCCGCCCCAGAGCGGACAGTGGTGGCCTCATCGAGGCCCCCCCGCTACTGCTGCAGGGCCCGTTCCGGGCGCCACCCGGCACTACAACAGTATGGGGATTATACACTGGCTGATGGGGCAGCCAGGTCCATCCGGCTAAGAGGACCCGGGCCCCTGTACTATCCAGCGGCCCAGGAGCATCGTGCCTGGTTTATACTCGCCGTACCCTCCGACCGTCCGCCCTGGGGCGGCCTGCCGCGGAGGACGGCGGGGGTCCGAGTGCCGTCCCCCGGCGTTAAGTGTGCGTGCTAGTGAGTGTCCGCCTTTGTGACGTTAGTGGGACGATGTTAGTGAATCTAATAATACCTTCGATAAGTAATCATCGAGCACAGAAACTTGTGAATCTGATCGATGTGCGGGAATAAGGAACGATGAATTGTCTCTGAAAGAAAAAATGAGGATTTTAGCTGTCAAACATGCTGCTACTTTGCACCATAACGTTCCCACTGATTTCTTGCTTCTTTTCCGTTCTGAAGTATTTGTGAATTTGCCGAAGACTGCCCAAAGTCTTTTGGGTACCTGTAAAAATACAATAATTTCAGATATGAAAAGTAAAAAAGGGAAATCGGGTAAATATACTTACATTGGTATAGAGACACAGTTGACAAAGCAAATTGAATCACACGTTTACGATAAGAACGAAATTGATGTTCTCATTGCCATAGATGGTGTCCAAGTGTATCGGAGCTCAAACAAGCAATTTTGGCCAGGTATAATGAAAATACACGCCAATAGTTTCCGAAGTGTACCAGCTGTTGTCGCTCTATACCTTGGAGATTCGAACCCATGGAACGTTGTTGATTTTTAAAAAGATTTTGTCACTGAAGCAAAGGAATTAATTAAGAACGGAGTGGTCAAAAGTGGCAAAAAATATAAGTTTAAAATCCGTGCATTAATTAGTGACTCACCAGCTCGGGCATTTGTAAAGTGTGTCAAGTACCATGGTGGTTTTCATGCATGCGAACGGTGCATTGTAAAAGACATCACCGTCGACAAAAAAAAAGAGTGTATCCGGACATCAACTGTACGAAGCGAACAAAAAAATCCTTTCGCTCACAAAGTGCCAAAAATCACCATTCGACATATACTATGTCACCACTTTTGGAACTACCGAAATTTGATATTATCAAATCAGTCCCGCTGGACTCAATGCATCTCCTGTATTTGGGAGTGATAAAATGTCTGTTAGAAAAATGGTTTCTGCCAAGTAATCCACATCACATCAAGAAAGAGAAACTGCAACTTTTTACACACCTGATGGCATCGCTAGAAACGATGATCCCGGCTGAATTCCAGCGTAAAACTTATGACGTAGCTGAAATCTCTCGATGGAAGGCAACGCAGGTCGCTTTGTCTTACTGTATGCTGGTCCGGTCGTACTATCCCAAGTTCTCTCGAATGTACATTACAACCATTTCCTGTTGTTCGCAGTAGCATGCAAAATCATAAGCCATGAAAGCATAGCGGTGATATTTGCAAATTATGCGAATGAGCTACTGCGAAAGTTCGCCACACTCATGCCTTTTTTTGTATGGACCTGATTCACAAGTATTGAACGTTCATAATCTTATACATATTACTGATGTTGTAAATAATTTTGGCTCCTCGGTGACAGAGATTTCCGCATTTTTGGCCGAAAGTTATATCGGGAAGCTAAAAAAACTTGTGCGTACTCCCAAAAATCCATTGGCTCAAGTTGTCAATAGATTGTCAGAGCTCGATGGTCTTCCAACGACAAAAATACATCGGCGAGAGATTTTTGAAGATCTGAAAATGAAAAAGGAACAGTCATCAAAGTTCGAGTCAGAGGGTTGATAATTTCCTCAAAGCCGCCCAATAATATTTTTAAACTGAAGAATAATAAAATTATGAATGTACACAATTTATCGATCGCAAATGTCTGTACGGATTCGAAGGACGACGAAAACGCGAAATTGTAATGACTGGGTTCGTACTTACCGAATCACGTCCTTTTTTTTCCGAGCCCGACGTATCGACTAAATTTGGGATGTTTGAAGTTGTTGAATTTTCAAAAACAATGATTTCTGTACCCGTGGATTCCGTAGAATGTAAGTGCTGGTGTTTGAATATTGCCAATGTATCGTACATCATAACCTTCTTACATTGTGATGAGTAAATAAAATGAACATGTTCATTTATATATCAAGAAAAAGGAAATACTTTTTTATACACCTGTTAATTATTTGAATTTACCACCGTCGGCGATTCACTGGCAGATGGTGACACTATACATGCGCCCATCCATACATAACACGTGTTTTCTGTGCGCAAGCATCTATGCAACGCCACCGATTTAACATTTTGGCGGCCCAACGTTTTTCTCCCGCATGCTCACGACTCGTGCGGTTCATCGGTGCCTCGTGGATTTTCATACGCGCATTTTTTATATGTGAAAATAATTTTATTGTGCGTTTTTTCATTTAACGGCGTAAGTAATATCCTGGAGTAAAGTCGTGAGTTTTTTTTCTACAAAATTTAAAATAGACATTATTTATTTCGTTATTCTCACATAACCTTTCTGTTTTCTCTTGTGCTATAGAGTAAAAGAAAATATGCGTACTCAACGATTCTACCAGTTTCATAGTAGTCGAGTTCGATGAAAGAAATGCCTCTGGAAAAGTGATGATAGAATTGCTGCCGTGATCGTGGCTGTGTAAAAATAAAAAAGACGATTGGCGGCATACTACCCTTCAAGTATGCACGAGAAAAGAATCGCGCGATTAATCGCTCAGATGTCACCACCGGATCAGGAGACCTGGCCGAAATTCATCATAAAAAAAATTATCTCGGAATGCAGTGAGTATAAAAGTAGTGTTCATGATAATGTTCTTCTAGTGTCTTTCCTGAAACACTGTGAAACATTAAAATAAATGTGAGCGATAAAAGTGACATACTAGAGCCAGGGATGAGCACTGATGCCGAGAGTGATATGGGACAGTCGAATGCATAGCAGATGACGCGCAATGAATTGGAGAATCTATTGATGACGCAAACTCCGCTTCCTAACATAGGGGACATGACATTATCAATTAACTTGAATGGTAAGTTATTTTCACATATTAATTTTAGATTATATTACGAATCAATTTCACATTGTTAGCTTGTCGATTCTGTGTTCTCGCTGGCTCATTCTCTTACACTTAAATTGTCTCCGGCAACTTTTAAAAAGAAAATTATATCGGCAGATAATTGTTCATATTTAAAAATCAAACACATCTGTCGATATAATATACTTTTCAAAAGTTGTTGTAGACAATTTAATTTTAAGCGAATGAGCCAGCGGGAACACAGAATCTTATTGTTCTTAGGTTGTCGATTCTGTGTTCTCGCTGGGTCATTCGCTTACAATTAAATTGTCTCCGGCAAGTTTTGAAAAGTAAATTTATCGGCAGATAGTTCATATTCAAAAATCGAAACCATGTGCGGATATAATTTACTTTTCAAAAGTTGTCGTAGACAATTTAATTGTAAGTGAATAAGCCAGCGAGAACCCAGAAACGGAAAGTCATTACACTTATTCTGAATAGTTGCGATACAGTAATATCGCAATAAATGAAGTAACTTTCCCTTACCATGTCCAGCAGATTCCAACAGCAACGAAGCCACTACTATAGTCGAAGACAACAATATTCCTGTCTTGACAGTGCTCGGCGAGACTCATCTCGATGACATTAATAATAATCCACGTAGATATTGTTTCATTTCCACGGGAATTTTATTTTATTTTTTGATAATCTTTTGCCTTTTTCACATGTTCATATTCTATGTTTAAAAAAAAATTAACGTTTAATATGTTGAAAAATACGTTTACAGTTTGGATTACGTACATCGACGTAAAGTTCGATGCCATAAGTCGTCAACTAGAATCAATGAAGCGGTCATTATTGTACGACTACGGAAAGAAAATAAACGATTTGAAGCTGATGTTAACGTCGCGTGGAATAGCTGCTTCACACGGGCCAATCCTATCCGAGCTTCGAGCAAAATTACCAGCGAAAACACTGGAAGATTTCCTGGCAATCGATCGGTCTCTAAAAGAAGACCCAGAAAAATACATCGATATGGTACGTATTTCACTTTCAGTTTTCTCCCCTTTATCGTACCTCGTCCTCAAGACAAGGCAAAACTCAAACTGCACTGGTGGGTTTACTTCGAATTTTTGATTCAACTATTTTAAAAAATTAAAGTAATTAAAATTGAATAGTAATCGAATCAAATATTTTACGTAAACGCGCGAACGCAATTTGAGTTTTGCCTTATCTTAAGGGATGACATGGGTTTCGGTTCGATTCGGGGTTAATGGTTCGAAGAAAGATATTTTTTCTATTTTTTTTTAAATAAAAGAATTATTTTATAAATATTTTCAAGCATCTGAAACAGCAACATTTAAACAATATTCCATTGAATTTTCATTAAATTTTTTTGAAAATTCAGCCGTTGGTACCTGGTTTTCAGAGACCGCCGTAGAAAAAAGTATTCTCGCGGTGGCCAGGATAATTCATGATGGCTTTATCTGAAATCAGAAAACCAATTATTTTCTGTTTGTAAGTGAGTATAGCTCGTGATTGAACGAAGGATTTTAAAAAAATTGAAATCTGAAGTTTTGGCAGAGTTGTATGCAAACAAAACGTGCTGTACATTTTACCGAAATTTATACTTTTTTGCATACAAGTCTACGAAAATTTCCAATTTCAATTTTTGAAAAAATTCTTCTTTCAATTATGAGCTATATTCTCCTACTGACAAAATCATTAATTTTCTTGATTTCAGATAAAGCTATGATGAGTTATCCTGGCCACCGCAAGGATACTTTTTTAAAATTGGTCTCTGAAAAGCAGGTGCCAACGGCAAAATTTTCGACATTTTTTAAAGAAATTTTTACAAAATATTGTTTAAATGTTGGTCTTTTATATGCTTGAACGTTTGAATAAAATAATTAATTTATTACATTCTTGAAAAATTAGAAAAAATATGCTTCATTTTAACCTTCGAAATCCATGTAACCCGTTAGTATCAATTTTTGTCTACGATCGATATTTCTCGACTTGAACCTGAAAAAGTAGAGTTAAATTATTGGATTATCCGGTTTATTTTAAACTTCAGCTCACAAATGATGATGAACATACTTGTAGAGAATGCAGTTCTCTGTAATACGATTTCATATCATTTGTGCGCCGCACGGTTTACAAAAACGAGATAATGCAATTATTGATTTAACCCCACTTTTTCTCATATAAGACAAAAGCATTGTTCATAGATGGAAAATGACAATGATTAATGTTGTAGAAAATCAAATTTCCTACAATAATCATTATTTTCAAGCAAACGATCAAAATAAGCGAGTTGCTTGATAAATTAATACATAAATTATGCTATTTGATTAAAAGACGGCTCATGGTCTTATATTTTTATTTATTTATTTATGTGTAGAAAATGTTCGTCCCTGCGCCTGTCGGGGGAGCATCTCCATTAAACAGGCCCTGAATGGAACCATGCTGATGGTAATGAGTCGCGTTGTTCAACTGGAATTCAGCGCTTCTGGTCGAAAGACGAAAATCAACCCGGGAAAGCTTTTATTCATTTCCACTACTACATTCTCAGTTTTCCGTGATAAGACTATTTTTACTTTATATAAGATACTTATTTATTATACTTACCTATTGCACTTTTCAATAATACTCACCTATAATATTGATGTATTATACTTGCCTACTTAATGACTTTGAAGTTTGTATCTTTGGAAAATGCAACGCTTTTTCATTTCTTCTTTTTGATTCCAAATTTTTGTTATAATTCATTTTTTGATCGTACTTTCGCATAAAAATGAGTGCAATGGTACGATTAAAAAATGAATTACAACAGAAAATTTAAGTGAAAAAAAGAATTCCTTTCTTTACCTGATATTTTTGTTATAATTCATTTTACGATCGTACTTTTACATAAAAATAAGTGCAATGGCCCGATTAAAAAATAAATTGAGAAAGCAAAAACCGTTGCGTTTTCCAACGATGCAAACTTCAAAGTCATAAAACTTACCTGTTATATATGTGCCCATCATACTCACCTGCTTTATACTTGCCTATCATACTTACCCGTTTTATACGTACCTGTTATATACTTGTCGATTATACTTACCGATAATATTTTACTATTGAATACTCAATTATTACAATCCTTGTTTTTTTCAGATGTTTTCCAAGAGCGTTTTGGAATGGAGCTGAATTTACAAGAATTCAAGAGCAACTTGATTCGATACTTTTATGATTATTTCATATATATAAAAAAACGATGTGATTGAACTATGTAACGAGTTCTGTGATACTAACGTATGTCTTCAGTGTGATATAATTAAAAATAAAGATTTATAATCTTGAAAGCGACTGTTTGAAAAAAGACTGTTATAATTTATAAAATAAAGACTAATAACATACCATTTTTTAAAGTTCAATTTTTTTGTGTGACGCTTAAAATAATAGCGGGTGCCCATAATGCCATCGTCGGTTCATTGGTTGGCCAACGTTGGCTAAGTTTGCTGTTTTGATAGCCCTACACTGGGCCAACACTAGCCCGAATATTGCGCCAACAATATGAAGCCGACCTTAGCCCTACCATGGGGCGGTGATCACCTCAACCGTCAGCCAATGATCGTGATCTCTTTAGCCCAATGATGGGCCAATACCCGGCCAACTGTTAGGATATCCGGTAAGCCTACTATTGGCCAATTGTACATCCCAGCGTTGGGCCGAAGAGATCACTCCTACCGTGCCGCAACACTAAACCGGTAGTGCTGCCGTTCATCGGCCAATGGTAGAATGTGATTGGCGTGACGCTGGCTTGAGGTTGGATCGGTTGCGTCGTTTTTCATGAGCCCAATGTTGGGCCAATACCCGGCCAACTGTTAGGATTGCCGGTAAACCTACTATTGGCCAACCGTACATCCCAGCGTTGGGCCGAAGAGATCACTCCGACCGTGGCGCAACACTAAACTGGTAGTGCTGCCGTTCATCGGCGTGACGCTGGCTCGAGGTTGGGTCGGTTGCGTCGTTTTTCACGGGATAGTTTTCTGAATTTCGTACATTAACGACGCGAAATGTTTTGCACTTTTTCTTGAATTTGTCTGCGGTCTTCATTGTATTGAGTTCTATGATACGTAATACACTTCTATAAATATCCTCTTTTTGTTTTCTAATAACATTTTGGAATAAATAATAGTAACGAGGTTGAATATGGAATTATCCATTTATATACACTCATTACAAAAATTAAGAGAACACTAAAATGTCAAAAAATTTCATTGATTTTTTAATAGCTGTTACTTCGTGAAAAATGGTTGTACCGTAAAAAAAATGGGGTTTTAAGGCGTTACCCCTACTTGTAGCGCAAAAAAAGGCCTTTTTCATGAATTTTTTAAACGAAAACTACAAAACTTTTTTAATCGATCAACATACCATCTTAAAGAACACATTTTCAAGAACTTTCAGTATTTTTTTTATTGAAAAATATTACATTGTTTGTGGCAAATGGCCGTCAATGAAATAATGTTTTTATATACACGGTTTGCGTTGACCAACATTGCGGCCAAGTGGATCATCTGAAAAAAAAAATGCGGATGGATTTAGTCAAATATAAGTATAAACTAGTCTTTAATCGAAGCATTTTAAAAATATTCATTTTTCACAAAATGGCGGACAGTCAAAGTTAATGGTTCGATTTTAACGAAAAAAAACGGCCGTTTTTTGGCTATAAAACGGCCATTTTTTTCGAAAAAAAATCGAACGATTAAACACTACATTTTTATGTATTAAATAAGCCTGCAAAATTTCAAGAAGATCGGTTCATTAGTGTTCGAGTAATCTTGGTCACCGACTTCAGAAATGCCATTTTGAGAAAAACGCGTTTAAAGTTTCAATTTCAGTTTACACGAAGAAAATATTTTTTTGTTGTAAACTTACATAGAGTCATCTATTCCGGGCCCATACAGAAGTATGGGCCCGGATACTTATACTTCAAAAAAATGCAAAAAAAAATCGATTTTTTCAAAATCGCAAGTGGGGGAACCCCTTAAAGCTTGAAATCTCTAGTTTACGCATCTCACCGGGAAACTTTTTTTGAAGCAACACGCTCGGCGTGTATCTAAGAAATAGCGCGAGGCAAACATTTTCGATTTTTTTTTTCAAAATCGTCCACGGGCTCAATTTTTTTTGAGCTTGATCAATACTGGAGTCATTTAGCCTGATTCTTCGGCTTCAAAACGATAGTTTTTGGACCTCTGTTCGACCATTTGTCGCCGAGATATCGTCGTTTAAAGAAAAAAGGAGCTTTTTTCGTAGATCATCAATATCTCACGAACAAATGATCGTACAGCGAGCTAAAGGTGGGTTTCGTAAACCGGAATAAATTCTCTAAAAGCACCTTTTGGTACTTTAGGGAATTTTTTTCAAAACCTTTATATTGATTTGAAACAGTACGAAAAATGACTTTTCCCGTTTTGGAAAATCCACGTCAACTTAGCAAATATTGCGAAAATGACTCATGTTTCTGGTTTTTTTAGTTCAATACATGCCCAAAGACCCCCCACAATTTAAAATTGATCGGCTAAACCGTTATTTTTGACCGAAGCGTCAAAGTTTGATAAAAAATTAAACACTTCTATTGTTCCTTGAATGTCAATTAATGATGATTAAATTAAAAAAAATACAGTAGAACTTCGATTATCCGAACCTCGATCATCCGAACCCTCAATTATCCGAACGATGACTTACTTTATCCGAACGCTCAATTATCCGTGCGTTGGCGCGAGAGATATATTGTTTCTTGCTGCGACCGCCGTGAGCAACAATGAGTAACCCAACGCAACTTCTCCTTCTCAAACGGCTACGAGACTTAGCCGCTCAAAAACGCGTTACAGCCGTTCGTCAATTAAAAATGGACGATTTTATAAAAAAAAAAAGGCATTCGACTTTTTTCAGGTGTTTAATATATATATATATATATGTGGAATGTCGACGGATCAATAAAATTTGAACGAGAGATCGTGAAGAATCAGGAAGGCTATGAAATAAAGAAAAGAAAAAAAGACAAAAAGGGGCTTAGCAACCCAAAAAAAAGGGACAACAGAAGAGGCAGTCAACAGACGACGCGAAAAGGGATAAAAAGCATCTATTTCGTTCTCCTACGATTTTTTTTTGTTTTTCAATATATGCGTTTCTTGTAAAAACAGCATTGATTAATAAATTATACTACAATTGGGGGCTCGTCCGGGATCGTAGGCGAAGAACGAAAACGAGATTCTATTTGATAAAAACGAATAAAGAAGAAAGACGAAAAGACGAATAAAGAAGAAAGACGAAGAGACGAATAAAGAAGGAAAAGAGATAAAGACGTCAAAATCAAGCGACGCGAAGTTTGAGGAAATCGACGTTGCTTCATTAAGAAGATGTCCGAAGCCGCGGATTTTTCCGCGAGTGAACTGAGAGCTAAAGCTAAAACGTACGGATTAGCTGCCGCAGGAACGAAAGCCAACCTCATTGCCCGATTAAATGAAAATGACCCGACGGGTAGTTGGATGAGGAATTGCACAGACGTACAACAGCCAACCGAATCCACGGGAAACGAGGGAGCATCAGGGTCGCATACGAAAAATGACGAGTCTGTCGGACATGAACGAGATCTCATCGATCGGGAAAGAGAATTTGAGTCTGTCAGGTATGAACACGAAATAGCGCTGAACAGACGAGAAAAAGAACTGATAGAACGAGAATTCCAACTCGCTCGTCGTGAGATAGAAATGCTACGACGAAACGAACACGCTCGTTTGGAAAATAATGAACGTGGAATGCGAGAAGGACGTGTCGAATGCGACGAACCAGAGGCTCAAGCCAGTTGCGAAGAAGAAGGCGGAACAGCGACGTCACGCTGCTTCGCTTTAAATATGAATCGGAAGATGATCGCAGAACTGGTCAGCGAGTTCGATGGGACACCCGATAATTTCGACGTGTGGGAAAGACAGGTGAAGTTCATGAAGATGACGTACGTTCTGCCAGACGATGCAGCAAAGACGCTAATCGGTATGAAACTAAAGAAAAGGGCGTTTGAGTGGTTACACTCGCGAGCCGAACATTTATCCATGAGCTTCGACGAATTGATGACCGAATTGGCGCAGATGTTCCGCCCGAAACAGAACAAGATCGACCTTCGAAAGAAATTCGAGTCACGAGTCTGGAAAAGCGGTGAGTCTTTCCGCGAATACGCACATGACAAGATCATAATCGGGAACCGTGTGCCGATTGATAAAACAGACATGCTAGAGTTTTTAATTAAGGGAATTCCTGATCGAGCACTTTGCAACCAAGCACGCATGCAGTGCTTTACTACTAAAGAATCTCTAATCGACGCGTTCAATAAGATAATGCTATAAGGACAACCATGGGTCAGTTCAAATCCACAACGAAATCGGAGCGTCACGTCGATCAAGCCAGTACGTGGGGGAAAGGACCAAATGAGTGAGAAAAACAACTCAAACGGCGAAAAGGAAAAGATAAATCGGAAAAACTGCTTTAACTGTGGCTCGCCAGATCATATGAGTGCGATTTGTCCCAACAAGAAATTAGGTCCCAAATGCTTCCGTTGCGGCGAACACGGACACATTGCTCCGAAATGTGAAAAGAGGAACGAGATTGTGAAAGAAACATGTGCCGTGACGCAAAGTTCGCGTAAAACATATGCGAAAACGGTACGACTCTTTGACAAAGAGGTCCACGCTCTCATCGATACCGGTAGTGACTTGACGATTATGCGTAAAGACGAATACGCACGAATCGGTGCTCCTCCACTACGCCCGACGAACGTGCACTTCACAGGCGTGGGGTCGCCATCTCATACGGCATTGGGGGAATTCGAGACAAAAGTTGAAATAGACGACTGTAACTTTCCCATTTGCATACGAGTTGTCGCGGACGACATATCTCAACAAAAATTGTTGATTGGCTCGGATTTCCTGGAGCTGAGGAATTTTCACTCAAAGAGAGGCCAGATCTGCATCGAACCCGACGACGAAGATAAAGACTTACCTGAAATTTTCCAGATCGACGCACTCGATAAAGAGGATGTGCCGAAAGTCGATCTTTCACACATCCAAGACCCGGATTTAAAGCAAAAACTGATGACGTGGGTTGACAGCTACAATCCTGAAAAGATCGCTGAAACGAGCGTGAGTATGAGGCTCGTATTAAAAGACAATGAAGCAATCTACCAGAAGGCAAGACGTCTAGCGATTAATGAGAGAGAAATTGTCAACGATCAGATCAAGGAATGGATGAATCAAGGTATTGTGAGACCCTCGTCGTCGGATTACGCCAGTCCAGTGGTATTGGTAAAAAAAAGAGACGGGACGTATCGATTGTGCGTTGACTATCGACTTCTCAACAAAAAGATTGTCGGAGATCGATAACCATTACCACTGATAGAAGACCAGTTGGACCGATTACAAGGCGCAAAGGTTTTTAGCACGCTTGATCTAAAGAATGGCTTCTTCCATGTGCCGGTAGATCCCGCCAGTATTAAGTTTACCGCGTTCATCGTCCCTGATGGACAATACGAGTTCTTGCGTGTTCCCTTTGGGTTATGCAATTCACCCTCGGTATTCCAGCGATACATAAACGCAATTTTTCGCGACGATATGCGCGACGGGACGGTACTCGCATATATGGACGATCTGATCGTGCTTTCAGATACATACGAAAGTGGACTGGAACGATTGAAAAGACTGCTCGAAGTAGCGAGTAGAGCTGGACTCAACATAAATTGAAAAAAGTCCTGTTTTTTGAGAAAACGCGTTGAATTCTTGGGCCATATAATCCAGGACGGAACTGTTCAGCCTTCAGAGCGAAAGACCGAAGCGGTCAGGCGTTTCGCGGAATCCAATAACGTTCGACAGGTTCAGGCGTTTCTTGGTCTGACTGGATATTTCAGAAAGTTTATTCCTGACTACTCAAGAATCGCAAGGCCCCTCTCAAATCTTCTGCGCACGGATGTCCAATTCACATTTGGGGAACTCGAAAAGAAAGCTTTTGAAACGCTGAAGACAGATCTGAGTAGACAGCCGGTACTCAAATTATATCGAACTACAGCTGAAACAGAGCTTCACACAGACGCTTCGAAGTACGGATACGGAGCCGTTCTTCTACAACGGGACGAAGATGATGGACTGTTCCACCCAGTATATTTTGCGAGTGGCAAAACAACGCAGGCAGAAGAAAAATACTCGAGTTACGAGTTGGAGGTCCTCGCCATCATCAGGGCGCTTCGTCGATTCCGCGTATATTTATTAGGTATGCGCTTTAAAATCGTTACGGACTGCAAAGCCTTCGCCATGACAATGAATAAAAAGGACCTCTGCGTCCGTGTTGCGCGATGGGTTCTGTTTTTGGAAGAGTTTCAATACTCGATAGAACATAGACCGGGAAAGAGCATGAGGCATGTCGACGCACTTAGTCGAAACCCCCTTCCAACGTGCCTAATAATTGACGAAAGTGAAGAGGGACTGACAGCCCGATTAAGAAAAGCACAAAGAGATGATGACGAGCTAAAAACGCAACTTGAACATGCCAAGACAGATAGCCTCGGTGGATATACAACGAAACGGGGTCTCCTGTATAAAGACGTCGGAGATGAGACGCGTGTTGTCATTCCGAAGTCAATGCAACTTCAAATAATACGAAAGGCACACGAGCGGGGCCATTTTGGAATCAACAAAACAGAAACGTTGGTCCGAAACGATTTCTGGATCCCTGATTTACGGTCAAAGGTTGAAAAGGTTGTTCGGAATTGTGTTTCTTGCATCCTGGCCGAACGGCAGCGAGGAAAACGAGAAGGTTTTCTCAATCCTATTGAAAAGGGTAGCGTGCCGTTGGACACTATCCACGTTAATCATTTAGGTCCGCTACCTTCGACGAAAAAGTCATACGCTCACATATTGGTCGTAGTTGACGCTTTCACTAAGTTTGTTTGGTTATATGCGACCAAATCAACGACATCCGCGGAAGTGATCCATCGATTACAAAAACAATCAACGATATTCGCTAATCCACGAAGAATCATCTCCGATAGGGGCACGGCATTCACTTCCAAAGACTTTGAAAGTTACTGCCATCGAGAAGGAATCGAACACTCGTTAACGACTACGGGAATTCCTAGAGCCAACGGTCAAGTAGAGAGAGTAAATCGTACTCTCCTCCCACTGCTCACAAAACTATCTGCACCGAAATCGTGCGAGTGGTATCGAAACTTGGACACAGCACAACGATGGCTAAATGCGACGCCTCACCGGAGTACAGGTACTAGGCCGTTTCGATTAATGTTCGGAGTTGAAGCCCGTTTACAAGAAGACTCACAGATTAAAGAGCTTTTAAACGACGAACTCGTCATTTCATTCGACAAAGATCGAGAAGAATTACGCCGTCAAGCTAGCGACAATATACATCGCATACAAACCGAGAATAAAAGAAATTTCGACAAAATGCGTAAGGAAGCATTTCAATATATAATAGGCGATGTTGTTGCGATCCGCCGAACGCAAGAAGGGCCTGGTGCCAAATTGAAAAATAAGTTTCTGGGGCCGTATGAAATCATCAAAAAGCTGCGTAACAATCGATATGTGGTACGACGTATAGGAGAGGCCGAAGGACCCAAACAGACGTCATCTGCAGCCGACTTCATGAAACCCTGGACAAGCGATGATGATGAAGATGCTTTTTGCGATGATGAAGCGGAAGAAGTGACGGACATTCGGGGCGAAAGTCCTGTCAGGACGGCCGAGTGTGGAATGTCGACGGATCAATAAAATTTGAACGAGAGATCGTGAAGAATCAGGAAGGCTATGGAATAAAGAAAAGAAAAAAAGACAAAAAGGGGCTTAGCAACCCAAAAAAAGGGACAACAGAAGAGGCAGTCAACAGACGACGCGAAAAGGGATAAAAAGCATCTATTTCGTTCTCCTACGATATTTTTTTGGTTTTTCAATATATGCGTTTCTTGTAAAAACAGCATTGATTAATAAATTATACTACATATATATATATATATATATATATATATATATATATATATATATATATATATATATATATATATATATATATATATATATATTGTAACGGTTCGGCTGTACAGGTAAGCCACCGTCACATGGATTACGCTGGTATTACCCCGATCCCGAGATAATGGCGTAATCCTACCAACGATCGGAGCAACCGGCCATGCCGCCGGCGGGGCAGGACGCTTACGCTAGGCATACGGGGCGAGCCGTGACACCTCGCTAGGAGCTCCGCCCATTGCGAGGAACAGGACAACTGCTAACTCGTGGGAGTCTCCGCCCTCGGTTTAACACCTCGCGATTCTCGTGGGTTAACCACTCCTATCAGTTAAGAGTGCGCCCTAAATTCATCACGACGCCTCTTCACGACTAATGTGCGCCTAATATCGGAGAGAGGAGCTATCGGACATATTTTCCCCTTGAAATATCTACAGTATGCGAAAGTCCTCGAACTAACTCGAGCGGTCACCCCACTAACGGAGTGTCCCCCGGAAACGTGATTCCCTACCTAGTCCTCCGGATTCGCAAGAGAAATGGAATTTCTCCTGACGGGCCTGGGGCTATTTAAGGGCGCGCACGAGCCGGAGCGGCACTCTGTCGCAAATTACTCATCTTATTACGTGGAGTCACCGTCATCCGAAACCTCGGATCACAGGATGGAGGCCTTGCTACCGTAGCCCTGGTCCCATCCTAGAACGACCTCAGCTTCGGGTTAGATACTCTATTTCCTTGGGAAGCCCCAGCATTGCGCTGGAAGTCCGACCTCGGAAATAGAGTCGTCGTGGTGATTGCTAGTCAGGGAATACCAAATAACATCCGATCGATCGTCGTTAGGACGATCGATCGCCATACTACGCATTTCACGCACAAATACTCGGAGTGTGCACTCCGTGAAGTGCTGATCGCGCTTCGCTGCACACGAGGAAATTCTAAAACCAGCTTCTCTGGTTCTTGGTCCTCCTCGCCTGGCACCGAGGAGGTCAGCCGTCCCTTCCGGACGGCCCCGCTATGCGCTCTCGAGGAGAATAAATCGTTCTCGAGGTGGCGCATTATATCTAACGCTAGCTTACCTAGCGCGTGAGCAACACGGCTTGGCAACCGTGTGCTTTGTTGCACTTTGCAACCAGTGCCTACTGGAATTAACGCCATAATAACCGAATCTTTGTAAATCCAACGGATTATCGCCTTCTGATTACAGAAGCGATCCCGACTCCGGCCATACGACGACGCTCGCGGACTGTGCGAGTGCGAGTAAGAGAGAGAGAGAGAGTGAGAGAGCCGCGCCTCTAAACACCGTGCGCACAGAGACCTCGCACGTACTTTCCTATCCCTGCTGCTCCGACAAGACCACTGTGTGAGTGCGAGTGAGAGAGAGAGAGAATGAGAGAGTCCGCGCCTCTAAACACCGTGTGCACAGAAACCTCGCCCGTACTCTTCCTATCCTTGTCGCTCCCACAACGACAGCGCTTCTCGCCGACCGTTCCAGATCCCTGTAAACGTCGCCACACCTGACTAACAACATTAAAATCACCTAATTAACACACTAACAATTATAATTGTTCTTCCACCAATTAACATCAAATACGACAATCCGACACATAAAATGCCGATGATGACGGATTGAGACAGGCGTCTCTGAGACTCTCTTACCACTGAGGCATCTCCAAAAAACCTCTCAAAATCCTAACCATCATTCCCGACACATGAAAAGTACATCACCCTTCAGGAGGCTACGGGAACCCCAATATTATCACTCGGCGAATTAATCGCCGGTTAACTTCGTTTTCGTCAGAATCCGCGTAACGGTTACCCGAAAACGAAATAAAAGCTTTCGCAAAAATCGCGAAACGTTTCAATATATATATATATTTCAACGGTAATATGTATGTCAAATTTTAATATATATATATGTTTTAATATATATATGTATTTAATATATATATGTTTTTATGTAAAAAGGTGTTGTTTATGATCTCGTCCCAAAAAACCCACGTTTCGATTATCCGAACTAGTCTCGGTCCCAATTGGTTCGGATAATCGAGGTTCTAGTGTACCGTTATTTTTTTCGCAGTTTCGCAATAACTTTTCTTTAAGTCTTGGAAAAAAATTCAAAACTTTGAAAAAAGTTTTTTTTGAAAATAAAAAAAAATCAGCTTCTAAAATGAAAAAAAAAAAATATTTTTTTTTGAAATTATGAAAAAAAATTTTGATATTCTGAATTTTTTTCTTTTTCCAAGATTTAAAGAAAGGTTATTGCGTAACTGTGAGAAAATATAACGGATTTTTTTTTCATTTTCATCATCATTAAGGGGCTATCCAGTGTGAACGCTGAAAATTTGGGTAATTTTCGGGAATTTTTTGGAAGAAAAGTACTCAATAAATGTTTCGGAAAATTAAGAATATATTTAGCTACATTTGACCTATATTACATAATTTTTTCATAGAAAAATATTGAGATCCAAGCGACTTACGCGCTGCTTTCAGAGGCGCCAAAAAAAGTTCCTCCACTGCTGACACGATTCCAGCCGATTGAGTAGCTGAAACCGAAAAAGGAAAAAAACGTCCTTAAGGTAGTTCCTCTGCGAAAATCTCAACCAAAAGTTTACATACCATGTTCATGTTTAAAAGATTGATAATTTCTTTAATTAGTAACAAATAAAATTAAAAACTACGCAATATTGACTCGGTACTAGTAGATAATACGATGGATATCATTTATTGCCGTAAAATATGTTTTATATTGTGTTTTTGATCTACCGTTGCCAGTAAACTTTTTGCCGGGACTGTCCAGGCTGTGCCCCAATTGTTTTTTTTCCAGGCTTTGCCAGGCTTTGCACCAAAATTGTGAGGGCTTTTCATGGTTATATCTTGGAAACTAGATGGTGAATCATTCTCATTTTTTTTCACATTATTCGTGATATCTTACTCTAGCTTATCCTCGTTTTTTATCAATTTCTTAATTTTAGTTTTGACGGTAAAATTAATGATGTTCTGTTTGCCCATCATAACGCATTTGTTGCGTGTAAACCAAGCCTATTAAGTGTAAATATCTCGGGTTTGGGGTGGTCAAACTTATTCAAATTGCACAGATGTTTGGATAATGTATTGAATAACATATATGTCAAATTTCGAGCATTTCTTAATTCAACTCTTCTGTGGAGGTACTACCTTAAACTGGAAGGTATTTCCTGTACAATGATGTAGAATTTTCGGAAAATATCAAAATCTAACAAAATGACGTAGTTATGAAAAAAGTCTGTTTTTTGCCTATAAAATGGTCGTTTGTTTCAATGCAAAATCGTCAATTTTCATCCATTAAAAAATATCTTACGTCATTGTAGAGTAAATACATTCAATAGTACTCAGTTCAAATTGGAAGTCAATCGGATAATTGCTCTTTGAGTTACAATGTCAGCAAATTTGAAAAATCTAATTTGGAAAAAAACGCGTTTGAAGATTTAACTATTGATTTTTGCAAGATAAAATTATAGGGATACGGCCTTGAAATTTTTAAAGGACATCCTTGAAAGTATAAACTGTCGAAAAAGGCAAAAAAATCGATTTTTAGAAAGTGGCACTGGTATAGCCCCTTAATTGACATTTAAGGAACAATAAAAGTATTCCTTTAATTTTTTATAACACTGACGCTCCAGTAAAAAATAACGGTTCAGCCGATCAATCTTAAATTGTGGGGGTCTTTGGGCATGAATTGAACTAAAAAAAAACCCTAGATAAATGAGTCGTTTTTGCAATATTTGCAAAGTTGACGTAGATTTCCCAAAACGGAAAATAAAGTCATTTTTTCGTACTAATCAATATTAAGGTTAAAAAACAATTCTCTAAAGTACCAAAATGTACTTTTGGAGAATTTGTTCCAGTTTACGAAACCCACCTTTAGCTCGCTGTACGATCATTTGTTCATGAGATATTGATGATATACGAAAAAAGCTCCTTTTTTCTTTAAACGCCGATATCTCAGGGACACATGGTCATACAGGGGTCCAAAAACTACCGTTTTTAAGCTAAAGTATGAGGCTCAATGACCCCAGTATTGATCAAGCTCAAACAATTTTTTTGAGCCCGTGGACGATTTTGAAAAAAGAAAAATCGAAAACTTTTGTCTCGCGCTATTTCTTAGATTCACGCCGAGCGTGTTGCTTAAAAAGAAATTTACCGGTGAGATTCGTAAACTAGAGATTTCAAACTTTAAAACCCCATTTTTTCTACGACTCGACGATTTTTCACGAAGTTACAGCTCTTCAAAAATAAATGCATATTTTTTCAAATTTTACTGTTCCCTTAATTTTTGTAATGAGTGTAGATATTATATTTTCCAATTTTAGAGTCTGTCGCTGATGAACGTCAAGCATGTGGCCTGACAAGAGCGGATTTTTTTTCGAAATGAAAAGGTCATTTGGATGACAAAGCGATTGAAACATATACAGTGATCGAACATTCCATGTCTGTTAAATTGCAACGCCACTTTGTGCTATCAGACAATGCAAAACCTGTACTCCGCAAGTTGTTGCATGACTTGCATAAAAAGTGGCCGCAAGCATCAAGAACGGAAGGCAAATTTCTGTAAAAATATTCTGAATGGTTGAGCGTGTTTGTTTCTTTCGAAGAAACTAAACGATCTTCAGAAAAATCCCATTATTTGGATCGGCCTTTTTCAGAATTTGCAAAGTTTAGTGACCGGAAAAAACGAAGGACGACTGAAGAATTACGCGCAAGACATGGTATGGAAGAATTTACGTATGCGACTCAAATGAGCCATCGTTCATCTGGGAAATCAGATGCTGCGAAAATTGTCCGTGATGTGGGATTGGGGAGCCCATATAAAGCTAAGAAGTATGAGTCCACCGATGCGATTCAAGAAACGACTTTATCTGCCGATGCTGCTCTGTCGGTCATAGTGGAACTAAAATTATCGAAATCAAAATACAGAAAACAGCTGTAATTTATTTCCACCGTATAAATTGCGCTATCAAGCCAAGCTCAAATGTTTTCCGCCTAAGTAAGATATTTCTGTCAATCAATGTAGTACTGAGGTAAAATTGCTGGCTTTGCTGAATCGCACGGCTGATCGAATATTATTAACACAAATGGATGTTGTCAAAAGTTTGTCTCCTGAAAATGTTAGTAACTTGAATTTAATTTGTAAGTGAAGCTGCGATGGTACTTCTGGCCAAAGTACGTACAAGCAAATGTTCATCAATGATGATGGAAGCAAGTCCCTTGCTAATATTTTTTTTACCTCAATCGTTCCACTGCACCTTATATCAGACGATCAAGAAAAAAACGTTAGACTTGTTGTATGGAAAAATCTGAGGCCGTCATTTCATCGCTCAACTCGATAGAGAAATTATCCGAAATTGAACGAATATTATATACAGGGTGTCCGATTTTAATCTTACACCTGAATTTTCTCGAAAAATATTGCTCGGACAAAATATTGTGTGGAACAAAACTTCTAGGGATTGAAGGGGGACGTTTGAAAAAAATTTATTTGAGGAGCCAAAATTCAAAATGGCAGCGTTACAAAGGCTGACATGTTTTTTTCAAACGGAAACATAACTTTTTTATTGCCAAAAAATTTGTCAGCTGAAAACTAAAAACTTTTGTTGAAAAAATTTTTTGATAAAGTTCATAGTTTTCAAGTGAGAACATCATTTTCAATTATTTCAGATGTATCCAGGATTTGTGTGTGTGTGTGTGTGTGTGCGTGTGTGTGTGTTTTTTTCTACCCATCGTGATCAAAGTTCGTCAAGGATTTAAAGAAACACGTTTTTGGGCCTGAAAATGGCACAAACGCTATTAAAATGAAAAAAAAAAACTATTTTTCATCGATTTTCCTCCAAAATTTTCTCATGAAATATCGTCCAAATTTGAAAACAAAAAAAAAACAAAAAAAAAATTTTCAACAAAAAAATTTGATTCTTTTTTTGTTCAAGTGGTCATACATTCGAAAATACAACATTGAGCGGCTTGCCGTGAGACATTTAGTCTAATTGTCCCTACCACCGGCATTTGCGTTAGCCAAAGCGTAGGAGGTTGCATGGCTGAGTCTGTTGCAGACCATTCGCGTTACCCAGAATACACCACGTGGAGGTTGTCTGTCTAGCATTCCTGGCCCTGAGAAGGGCCGTTTTGTGTGTGTGTGTGTGTGTGTGTGTGTGTGTGTGTGTGTGTGTGCGTGCGTTCGTGCGTGCGTGCGTGCGTGCGTGCGTGCGTGCGTGCGTGCTTGCGTGCGTGCGTGCGTGCGTGCGTGCTTGCGTGCGTGCGTGCGTGCGTGCGTGCGTGCGTGCGTGCGTGCGTGCGTGCGTGCGTGCGTGCGTGCGTGCGTGCGTGCGTGCGTGCGTGCGTGCGTGCGTGTGTGTGTGTGTGTGTGTGTGTGTTTGTTTGGGTTAACCCAAACAAACCCAAACAAATCCTGGATACATCTGAAATAATTGAAAATGATGTTCTCACTTGAAAACTATGAACTTTATCAAAAAATGTTTTCAACAAAAGTTTTTAGTTTTCAGCTGACAAATTTTTTGGCAATAAAAAATAGTTATGTTTCCGTTTGAAAAAAACATGTCAGCCTTTGTAACGCCGCCATTTTGAATTTTGGCTCCTCAAATAAATTTTTTTCAAACGTCCCCCTTCAATCCCTAGAAGTTTTGTTCCACACAATAGTTCGTCCGAGCAATATTTTTCGAGAAAATTCAGGTGTAAGATTAAAATGGGACACCCTGTATATAGACATTATTAAGAAAGTAACGAATACGTGTCACTATCGCGAGACTCGCGAGTTACCGGAGACCCGGGCTATCGGAGGTTTGCGTTACTGAAGTCCCGGGCAGCGCAGTCTCTTCCACGAAATGTAGCGTTAGCAAGATCGCGCCTGTGGGAATGGAGCAACCAAGATGCTTCCACGACATCAGGGAGTTGCCCCACCCGCAAAGTAATAATTAAAAGGGACCAAGAGTCCCAGATTAGTCAGTCTAAGATTCGCGGGCTCACGACAACGTTGGAGCTTCCTCCAACTCAGGTCTCCTAGGAGACTTACGTTGGAAGTTCCTTCAAAATAAAATGTAAAATTAGTGCGAACTTAAATATGACAAAAGTCAATTCGTACGCGGCTCGCGAGAGAACACATCAAGTTCTCTCTCACCGGAGTCCCCTCAAAGGGAGACCCGGCTTTTTGACCATACCTTCTAAATTTTATTGCATCACTTAATTAGGGCAGGGAGGGACGCCCGTGTAGGCCAGTCCCCTTAAGGCGGTGAGCCTGGGTACCCCGGTGAGTGGCGACACTGCCAGCTCGAAGCGCCAATAGACCAATGTCGACAAGAGCACGGCTCGTCGATTGGGAGTGATACGAGTTTTTCGTAGGCACGAGGATTCGACCAATGTGCCTGATTGGTACCACGGGGGCTAGTTTTCCCACCGTCCTACGGGGCGGTACAAGCCGACTGTGGTTGGTTTCGTGGTGGCAGTGGTTGTGTTGTGCCCCTAATTTAGCGCATATTGCAAATCGCATAGAAATGAGCATATTCGATTTGCGAAATCGAGAGGCCATAGGCCCCTGTGCACACGACAGCAGTTTGGGCAGGTGAAGCACCTCCAGAGGTGACATTGGTGACACATATCGCTGAATCGGCATCGGACGTTTTGGACGTTCGAGAACGTTCGATTGCCAATAACCGAGTTAACAATTAGAGGAACGAAACGTCAGAAGTCAGTCTTCGGTTGGCAACCGAGGCGGTCGGTCTCAAGGCAATTAAACATTTTGTAAATCAAATGTTGCCTAGTTATAATAAAGTTAAATAATTGTAAGTTCGTAATTCCTAAGTCGGAGATTTACTCGTCATTGTAAAGACCCCAGCTACCTGTCCTCGATCGTGCGATTCCGGCCACCAGTCTTTTTCGGGGACGTAACCCCCCGCGCACATATGTTGGAGCAATCCAGCGGCACAACATTGGTGGCAGCGGTGGGATTCCACAATTTGAATACAAACAAAAGGAAGGAAAACAAATTGAAGACAAATTGAAGGAAAACAAAAATAAACCGCGTGAAGTACGACCGAGGGAAGAAAATCGAAACCTCAGCGAAAATAAAAAAACCATAGGCTCATTCACACTTAGCATGGTCACGGTAACGACCGAAGAGAAAAAGGGAAACGTCAGCGGAACAGCCCAAACAGTAGCTACTCGCTCATTCAAAAAAGATCGTTCACTAAAAAAAATAAAAATATACGAAGTAAAAACAGTTAATCCCGAAGACACGGCGAGCGATTTCCAAATCGCATCACCTCAAGCTGGTGAAAAAAAATCTCACCTTAAAGGGAGATGGAGCTCAGTGTTGTCTTATAAAAAAGAGTGTACTGAAAAAAGAAATTGTAATAATAGACGAGACAATCGAGTTAAAAGGAATAGGCGGAATCAAATTTCACGCCCTCTGCAAAATAATGCTGGAAATTGAAACCCCCGCAGTAAACGTAAAACATGGATATTTCGTAATAGACGATATCGTAGCATTGGAAGTAGATGGTATCCTAGGCATGGATTTCATTTGCAAACAACGTCGATATCCTGAACGGAAAATATATAAAAATATACGGGCACTTGGTACCGATGGTTAACGGTACAAAAGGAATCAAATTGCCCTCTCGCACAGAAAAAATATTGTACGCGAAAACATTGACAGCAAAAATAGGATGCGTTGCAGCAAAAGAAATACAACCAGGAGTTAAAATAGGAGAAAGTTTCGTTAATCTGACAGGAAATACTTGCCTCGTACTTGTACGAAACTCCTGCGATCAAGAAATCGAAATTAATAGGCCGGCAGTACAAATAGAAGAAATCAAAGAAGAGGAATTGATAAACGAAACAAAGAAAATAAATACCCTCAGCAAGGAGGATAAGATCAAAAGACAGAAAAAAATATGGGAAGAGGTCAAGGGAACCTCAAATTTAAATAAAGAAGAAGAAAAATTTCTACGCGAATTCAGCGAAGAATACGCTGACATATTCCATTTGGAAGGCGAAAAACTCGCGTTCACAAATATAGTCGAGCATCGCTTAATGTCCCAGCAGGAATGACTCCCGTAAAAATTAGTCTGTACAGATTACCGGAGTTACACAAATAGGAAGTCATGCAGCAGGCTGAAGGAATGCTGAAAGACGGAATAATCTGACCGAGCAAGAGCCCATGGAATACTCCTCTACTCGTCGTTCCAAAGAAAGTCGACGCAGAAAGCAACGTTCAAAAAAGAGTATTAGCAGATTTCAGGAAATTGAACGAGGTAACGAAAGTGACTCGTACCCGTTACCCAATATCACCGAAGTATAGGACCAATTGGAACGAGCAAAATATTTCTCAACCCTCGATTTGGCATCAGGATTTCATCAAACCCCGATGGCAGAGAAGGATAAGCCGAAAACAGCTGTTTACACTCCTCTCGGGCACTACGAATACAACCGAATGCCATTCGGGCTAAAAAATGCCCCACCAACCGTCTAGGTACTCAAGGGCTATGTGTACCTGGACGACATAGTAATATATGGAACATCGTTCGAAGAACACAACAAAAGACTAAGAGAAGTATTCGACCGATTAAGACGGAATGACACCTCATCGCGGTCGGTATGGTAGAACAAATATAGATACCCAAAAATCTCTGAAACGGCTCTTCAGATCCCGTCGAAACTTTGTCAAACGAGGTCAAATGGATAGACGAACAGCTGTCTGCCCCTCAAATTCATCAAATTCAGAAAATTTGAGGGGCAGACAGCTGTTCGTCCATCTATTTGACGTCGTTTGGCAAAGTTTCGACGGGATCTGAAGAGCCGTTTCAGAGATTTTTGGGTATCTACAATTGCTCTACCATACCGACCGCGATGAGGTGTCATTCCGTCTTAAGACCGATGACACACACAGCAGTTTGTGTGGACTCGCCGATCGAGTCAGCTGCCGCTCGCGTTTCTTCGCATAGACGACGTGTCGAGGCGACTCTTCAGCCGCTAGGCAACGCTTGCCGCACTGTGTGTTTTGCATCATTTGAAAACCCAGAAATATGCGCCGACTCGGCGATCGACTCGGCCGTCGAGTCGGCACAAAACGCTGTGTGTGTCATCGCTCTAAGAGAGACTCAATTGAAAGTGCAGCCGAACGAATGTCGATTCTTACGAAAAGAAACCCAATACCTGGGTCACGTCATAACGGGAGTCAGCGTCAAACCCGACCCAGAAAAAATTGAAGCCGTTCAACGTTTTCCTGTTCCAAACAACGTAAAAGAAGTCCAATCATTTTTGGGTCCCGCAGGATACTACTGAAAATTCATTCAAGATTTTTCGAAAATGGCCAAACTTCTAACGGAACTGATCAAAAAGGAAATTAATTTTGTCTGGAACGAACTCTGCGAACAATCATTCGAAAAATTGAAGGAAACTCAGAACCGCACCAATTTTGCATTCCCGGATTTTACAAAACCGTTCGTCGTCACAACAGACGCTTCGTACAAGGCAATCGGAGCAATCCTATCTTAAGGAAAAAGGAAGGAAGGAAGAAAGCGGAAGATTTACCAATTTGTTACGCTAGTCGCACTCTGAACAAAGCCGAAACCAATTATACAACGACTGAAAAGGAACTGTTGACAATAATTTAGGCCGTAACCCAATTTCGACCATACATATGTTAAAGTTTTACTCACTTACTTCCCCGTCTCTATGGCGAACTTTGGTCGAAGAGGGGAGGGGAGAATAAATTCTTTAACTCGAGTCCGCTGCTTTCAGTCTTTTTTTTCTTCGTTAGCCTTACTTTAATATTTAGAATGAACGGAAACGCGGTACAAAGGCTTTTAACAATTATAGGAATAAATCTCTGGATACAACAACGGTAAATTAGACTATTTATATCTAGAGTACACTTAATCTATAGCTATACGCGAACAGTCTTTAGTCCTGGCCACGCAGGCCACATAGTCCACACAGTCCACACAGTCTCGTTTTTATTCTACTTGCACCAGACAGCTTCGTTTTGGCGCGAGACCGTCTTTACTCGATTCTCTTTCGCGACTCCGTTTCTCGACTCTGTCTCGAACCGGTGCTCGAAACTTTCCCCCCCTTTTTCTTGCCCCCCCCCTCCCAGTTGGACGCGCTCGCACGCCATACGTCGCTCGCCCGATCACGCGATGCGCGAAACCGTCCGAGTCTCTTTCGCACGTGGCCCGACCCCATTGGTCGCCTCGTTTAGTGCCGACAGCGCCACTATCACGCGGCAATTTTAACTGATACTTGACGCTGTCGTAACAGCTCGGCCATGCTTGTCGAGATCATCCTCGAGCTCGGTGACGTACTCAACCATCAACCATCAACCATCGAGGCGGCCGCCGCCTCCGGGCGGGCACCCTAGTTGCGGCCCGGACCTGGTCAGGTTCCCCTGACACTCCCGCCTCGGTGTTACCAGTCGTCGTTGGTCCTGCTATGTCCTGACCGTCCTTGCAACTGGACGACTCGCCTTGGCGACCATACTCGTCGTCGCTCTCGTTTTCTGAAGTGTCGTCCTCGTCGCTCTCGTACGCAGGTCCCCACGGCTTGAGCTGAGATGCGTGAGCAGTAGAGGCGTACCGCCTCCCGCCCTCCCGAGATAGGTCCACCGCCCGATAGGTGTCGTGCGCCAGCACGGCGGTGATTTCCAACGGACCCCGATATTTTGGTTGAAGCTTCGTCGACTCTCCCGTCGGAATTGGCGCAGCCCGCATGAAGACGAGCTGTCCCAGCTCGTCAACATCACTGGGCGCTTCGGGGAGTAGCGCCCGGAGGGCCGAGCTCCATCTAATTCCGGGGTTGGAGTGACGTGCCTCGGATGCGAGATTACCAAGATGGAAAAAATGGTGGTAGTCACAAGCGGCCTCCACGGTGCCGTTGGGGCAGGCTCGCGGGTGTATTATAAGCTGTGACGTTGCGTCACAAGGGAGATAGAGGAAAAGCCCGCGTGACCACGCTCGGGCTTAGTCTCTGCCACGCACCTTTATTGAGAAAATTCAGTTTTTAATTTTGAGGTAGCTTTAAGGACTTTCTTTATATAGAAGGCGCGACACTATCCCCCCGTCCTTCCCGCACCCCCTTATCGCAATTGCGAAACGACCACGCGGACTGTCGACTGGGGCCACGTCGGTCCGGCCGTCAACTCCGAGAACCAGCAACGCCATCTCCCAACGACGCGGAAATTGGACTGGCCGTCTGAGGGCATCCCGCTGCCATCTCCCGAGGCTCCGGCCTACCGGGCGTCAGGAGAGACTACAGCTTTCGCACGGTATGGCTGGCGAGCGCCGTACCGACTGGGGCGCTCCGCAACTCGGGAGGGACAAGAGTCATCAAGGATATCGACCGAAAGGGCAAGCCACGAGGATCGATCTGAAAGATCGATCGGAGGTCCGTCGTCTAGCATGGACTTGGGCGAGACGAGGAAGGCGGCCGGCGTGGTCGAGAATTAAGTCCCGTAGCGTGGTCGAACGAGGTAGAGATTATCGACGAGTCCAAGCGACAAACCCCAACCGGTCAAGTTAGAATTCGGATTGAGACGAGGAAAGGAAAGAACGGATTAACGAATCGATTGAGGAAGTCTTCCCATCGCAAACGTAAGTCTTTCCTCTTTCTCTTTTGCGAGAGCGGCTAGCGAAAGCCGATAGACTCAGTTCGGGAAATCTTGTCGCACGGGTGACCTTTAAAATTCGTTCCCTTCACCCCTCCCCAGTCATTCCTGATCGTCGTCCCTTTTCCGTGCGCGTCGCAATTAAAAAGTGGTATACATTAGAGTAAGCATTACCAAATCCGTGCGAGTCAATCCGAGCAATTAGCTCGAGTAAAATAATCGAAAAATTATAGGAATAAATTGTGAAAAGGTGTCGTGGCGGATCCCTGGTGTCCCTCAAGAAATTTTCCCTCGCGCGCGCGTAGCCGCGGCCGGCCTCGTGTAGCACGGCCGTCGGCTGACTCGGGTGACACGTCCCTCGAGAGTAAGCCGCGCGTATTTTACGTTTTTGAGCGTAATAATTCTTCCGTGAGATAAAATGTATTAGTCGTGGTCCAAGTGATAAGTGGCCATCGTGTTCGAGAACCCCGTCCGTCCCCAGATACCCTGAGCGTCCCCATTAAATTAATATCGAGTCTCCCGCTTGCCGGCCGAAGGCCGTGTTTATTTTGGTTTTTTTTTTAATTCATATTTTGAGTACGCGTTAAGAGCGTTGCCCGAGAAAGGCTGGCGCCCAACTTAAATATAGAGAATAGCAACGTTGAATTTGTACCTGGTAATATTATAAACGGGTCGAGAAATAGCGTTGGGACTTCGCGTGTCCAGTAACCCGTTCAATTCAAGTCACACTGAGATTATTATTAAGTCGAGTCTAAATTTATTCTTCTTGTAATTAATCAATTAACTTCTTTTCATTATATGGAGCTTTAATTTCTTTATTTGTGTAAATTAAATTATATTTGAATTTTATTTGGTGTTGAACCAGTATTCATTTTCCCTTCCCCCTCCCTCCGCCTACGTTAACACGCGATACCCGTCATAAAGTCCTCTTACCCCGGTAAGGCGGATGGCCGGGGTGGACCTTTATGACCGACCACAATCGTGGGAACAAAATGGAACCAAGTAAAAGAAAACAAGCTAAAACTGGGACTGAAACGGCAACGACACAAGGCGCACAAACGGACAAGGATATGAAAACAGGCAAAGGAACAATGGGAACAGGCACGACGAGAAGTTCCAGCGTGGCGTCGATCGCTTCCGAGGGAGGACGCTCCCAAGAAAGCGTGAAGCGCTCGTGAGGGGAACTCGTTTTTGACAGCGATTCGACGGGGTCCCCCGAACGTGGGGGTACTTCGAAGAATCCTGCTGCAAAGCGTAAGAAGGCTGGACCTAAGTCGAAACAGAAGGCCGAAGGCTGGATTGAGGGAACCTTCCTTAAGCCAGCGAAGAAGACTCCTGAGGTGACGGAAGTGGCAGTTACACCCGTGGTGATGGATGTGACAAGCATGCCCGAGGTGACAAAATCGAACCTCACACAGGAAGGGTCCACCAAGGAAGAGGACACATTGCTCGAAAAATGGCTCGACGCGTATAGGACCATGCTGGAGGATTTTATGTTCCAAGAGTCCAATAAGATGAATAAATCGACAATCAGAGGACTGCTCGACTACGTGGCGGCCTATGAGTATAAGATCCGAAGGGAACGACGGTACGCACCGAGGTGGCGTACAGCCGTGAAAACGTACGGGGCAGAGACCGACCTGTTAGAAGAGGACCGCAATCTCCTCAGGGTGCGCGTGGAGGGAGCCAGGAAGGAGTGTGAGAGGCTGCGGGCAGAGGCCGAGAAGAGGATGGAGGAGGCCGAGAGGCAGCGGACAGTAGCCGTGAGGAAGATGGAGGAGGCCGAGAGGCCTCTAGAGGAGGTGCGGAAGGAGATACCCCGGCAGACGTACCCGTCTGTCCCCGAGAAAAGTGGACATACTGGCTCGTCTGGTGGTGCGCAAGAACCATCGGTCGGGCCAGTCACGTTGGGGAGAAAACCTCCCCAACCAAGGATGGTAGTCGTGGTGGTTCGGCCCACCAACACGTCCGACGATAGAGCCGTGGAGGAGGTCCAGAAAGACCTCCGCGGTCTCATAAAGCACCGAAGCACCCTTAAGGTAACGTCTGTTAGGCAGACGCGAAATAAGGGTGTAGTGATCAACGTCGCCTCGAAAGAGGACGCCGAAATAATCATGAGTGCAGACCTTAGCGGCATGAGTCTGACGGCAGTGATTGCCGCTAAAAGAAAACCGTCAATGATCATCTACGACGTGGAGCCAGATATGACCAAGGAAGACCTGAGGGGGGACTTCATCACGAAGAACCTCTTCAGGCACTCGAACGAGAAGGAGGCTGTCCTCTCTGAGGTAGTCTCCTTCGAGCACTGTTTTAAGAATAAACAGGGGCTGAACAATTGGATTGCTCAGCTACCCATAAGGCAAATGGAAGGAGTTCCCAAGCGGGGGCGTGTGTACCTCGCTTAGGGCTCATATAGGAGCGCCGAGTATCTTAACGTTACTCGGTGCTTCAAGTATTGTGGCTACGGCCACATCGCGAAAAACTGCAGTGCTCCAGACCAGGTCTGTGAGCACGAGACGGTTTTTTGTCGTTAAAGCGTATTGTAGACTGTGGACATTGTAACACTTTTGTGCGTATATCGTCAAGTGTTCTTGTGTTTTCTGTTTTACGCCACGAGACATTGGACTGGGTGAGAGGTGTGGGGTCATAGCCTTACGTTGTGACTCCTCCGGCAGGAGGGTTCCCGCAGTCTGATTCCTACGGGATGATGCCTGTGGAAAATCTCGGTGAGCGGCGACACCGCCGTTCTAGCTGGCCTACCACGACCGTCGGGGCGGGACCCGCAATGTGTAGTGGCACGAGTATGTGCCACGAAGACCCCATCAGTGATCTAAACTGGTACCATGGGGGCTGGGTAGCCACCGACGAGTAGTCGGCCCAGCCAGTGAGGCTGGACTCGTGGGGGCAGTGGTTGGCCGTATGCTGGTCAGGAACCGTTAGTGGTTGCGACGTGTGAGTTGCGCACCACCAACTTGCGTAGCTGCCTGCAGAGCTGTAGAGTGTTGGAAAGTCACTCGGCTTCACCAGAAGTTGCAGGAGAACCTGCATCCGAATGTAAACTGGGAGGCATGCATATGCTTGTCGCGTGGTCGGGCGTATCCCGACCCCTCGTTCATGGGAGCCGTGTTGTTAGGGCCGACGGCTAGGTACAGCAAGTAAAATCAAACGACACTATTTGTCCCAGCTGGTAGTCGGTATTCCGCTGCCGGCCTCGATCATACCTCTCCTTGTCCTTCGCCTGGACGTCTCGAATACGCTCCCGCGCCTCGTTCTGCAATTTTACGGGGTCCTCGTATCGACGCTGTACCCCCTCGACGACTTCCCGTAGTCCTCCTGCCGATCTGCGCGGCACAAAACCATAGATTAATTGGAAGGCGCTCGTTCCGGTACTAGCACTCGGTAGCTCATTCAAGTGCTGCTGGATTTTGGAGAGTTGGCCATCCCACGAATCTCCATCCCCGCTATCCAAACTCGCCCGAATCGCAGGAACAACCACGGCGTTAACCCGTTCGACCTGCCCATTTGCCTGCGGATGTCGGGGAGAGTTGAGGTGATGCCTGATGCCATGCTCGCGACAGAAGGCTTCGAAGGCCCCGGTTGTGAAACTTGACCCTCGATCCGTGATAATACGGGCTGGCGCCCCACATTGCTCCACAAAGCGCCGCAGATGTTTGAGAGTTCCTGAAGTCTTTGTGTCCTGCACCGGGATAACTGCACAAATTTGGTTAAATTGTCAATTAGAATCAATACAAATTTGTTTCCCTTCTTGCTGGTAATGATTCCTAGGTCCCAGATGGTCCAGATGAACGATCTCGAACGGCCGAATCCCCGGCGGAATAGGATGCAGTTCACCAGCCTGCCGCCCTGGCTTCGTCTTCCCCAGCCCACACGTCAGGCATCCTCTCACGTGTCGTCGAACGTACCTCCGCGCGTATGGGAAATAATAATGGTCTCGAATCTTGGCCAACGTTCGGTCAATCCCCGGATGACTGTGTAGGTCGTGAAATTACATTACCATCGATTTTCGCATTGTTTCTGGGACCACGTAGAGCTTCTTGTCGTCTTGGATCTTATAGAGGATTCCGTCGATCAGCTGGTACCCCTCCACGCTGCCTCGTTCATCGGGTATCCTCTCTCTCTCTCTCTCGGCTTTCTCCAATACCCGGACCTTATTTCGGACCCATTCATCTCCACGTTGGTACATCGCGACAATTGCCCCGTCTTCTTCTATTTTCTGGACAGTAGCCACCTCGAGAATCCTCGTTGCTTCGACCGGCGCCCTGCTCAACGCGTCGGCGTGCTGCATTTCAACTCCCGCTATGTGGACAATTTCATAATTATAATCGCTCAGAAGATCGTTCCCGCGAATCACTTGCGGATTCAAGCTCCTCTGCGTGCTCAGGTAACAGAAGGCCTGATAGTCGGAGACGACGGTAAACGGAATATTCGCGAGCAAAGACTTCAATTTCGTCTCAGCCCAGACGATAGCCAGAAGTTCGAGCTTGCTCGAGTGATAGCGGCTTTTCGGTTCCGACGTCCTCCTACTGATGGCGTAGACCAACCTCCACTATTGGTCGTCTTCGCGTTGCAGTCGCAGACCTCCCAACCCCACGGCGCTCGAGCCCGTGTGGAGGTCCGTGGCCGCCCTTGGGTCGAAGGCTTGGAGCACCGGAGGTTGCGTTAACCGACGTTTCAGTTCCACGAACGCTTCCCTCTGCTTCTCTCTCCAATCGAACACGGCTTCGTTCCGAAAAAGCGACGTAAGCGGCGCTGCAATGCTGGCAAAACCAGGGACAAATTTTCTGAAAAACCCCACCAGCCCCAGAAAACGTCTCACTTCGTGAGCGGTGTGTGGCGTCGGGATGTCCCTAATCGCGGCCACATTCAATTGGGCAGGCCCGATCCCCCGGGTCGTCAATTCATGACCTAGGTACGTGACACGCTCAGGTAAAAATTTACACTTGGAAATCTAAATACTTGTGAAACCGTCCTCTTTCGCACGTGGCCTTACCCCATTGGTCGCCTCGCTTAGTGCCGACAGCGCCAGTAGCGCGCGGCAATTTTAACTGATACTTGACGCTGTCGTAACACATACACAGAACAAAGTTCACAGTGGTAACAGATCATAAACCTCTCACCTGGCTTTTCAAGGTAAAAGACCCAGGCTCCCGATTGATGCGTTGGTGCATCAAGCTAGAGGACTTCGACTATATCATCGAGTTCAAATCTGGAAAGAAAAACACGAACGCGGACACATTCAGCAGAATGTATGTGTTAGTAACGACGCGACGAGTAGCTGAGACGGTGGTACGTCGCGATAGAGAGCTCGAGAAAAATGACAGCGCTACGAATAGCCGCACAAAGCGGAGAGGCCGAGATCACGACTCGCCAGGCTTCCAGGCCCCACGTGAAGAGAGAGTCACCTGCGGAAGCGCGGCACAGGGGAAATCTCCCCGTGAGTTGAACGAGCCGCGATGCCCGAGTATGAGCACGAGCAACAGAGAAAAGTGCAGCATTGGCGGATCCACGCCAAGCGAGGGAGCCCGAGAGAAAATAATACCAGAATACCTCGGAGCCCCTCTGGGTGGGCACCAGTGCAACGCCTCGAACAATACTGACGATGGTCAGCTGGCCCCGCGAAAGCGCGGTAGGCCGGAGAAAATAATGCAAGACGTTGTAAGGGAACGCCCACGCGGGACCACGGAAGCCCATACGAACGAAAGGGAACTCCCATCGGCAAAGGAGGATCGAGCCACAGGCCCAAGCGACAAGGAGACAGAGCGAGCGCAAGAATCGAGCGCAAGACTCGAGCGCAAGACTCGAGCGCAAGTGAGATAGCAAGCGATAGCGAAACAGAGAAAGAAAATATGAATCGAGCATGCTCGAGTGAGAGAGAGGGTGGCATAATACTCCAAGAGTACCATGACGCTCCCCTCGGACGACACCCAGGCGTAAAAAGAATAATGCAGCAAATTAAAACGAAGTATAGCTGGCCTTGAATGCATAAAGATATACAAGAGTATGTGTCATCGTGCGATAAATGCCAACGGAATTTAATTACGAGACACAAAAACGCACCGATGGTAATCACCGACACACCCGAAAGAGCTTTCGGAAAATGTGCAGTCCATATAGTAGGTCCCCTACCTGAAACCGGAGTAGGACACAAGTACATCCTAACTTTCCAAGATTTATTAACAAAATTTAGCGCAGCCATTCCGTAAAAAACCAAGAAGCTAAAGAAGTAGCCAAGGGCAAGACAAATCATTTGCAAATATGGCATTCCAAAAACAGTATTATCTGACCAAGGAACGAATTTTGTAAGTGAACTTTTGAAGGAAATGCGCGCTTTATTTCAAATAAAAAATATTCAAACAACCTCATACAGTCCCCAATCAAATGGAGCCCTAGAACGATCCCACAAAACTACAGCGAAATAAAAAAAAATCATTCAAGAGGATCAAAGAGGTTGGGATGAGTGGTTGCCATACGCAATATTCCCGTATAATACTACCCCTCATACGGCAACAGGTTATACGCCGCATGAATTAATTTATGGAAAGGTAGCCGAGTTACCGACAGCGTTAAAATAAGCGCCCAGAAAAACATACACATACGACGATTACGTCGGGGAGTTGCGCAAGCGACTCCGAGCAACATGGCAGGTAGCGAGAGAACGGCTCACACAAGGAAAAATTAACGCGGTCCTCTAGTTTCTCGGCTTTTTTTTACGGCTTTTTCAATAATTTTTTTTGGGCCAAGCATCGAAATAATCAATCTCATTGTTTTTGCATAATCTTTATTAACATTTAAATAAGCTTTACAAATTTTTTGAAGTCAAAATATATAATAGAATAAACGTTATAGTGGCCGACAGGAAGACATCAAGTAAAAGAGGTGCTTGACGGTGACCAAGATTGCGGCTGTTCTGCTTATCTGAAATCAAAAAACCAAATTTTAATCTTCATATTTAAGACTAGCGATTGAACTAGAGTGAATTCTAAATTACAAAAATTGACTTTTTTATACACTTTTGAAAATTACATTCTATTTTTTACTCATTTTTTCTTAAGTTTTTCGCTCGTACAAAAAAACTATCTCAGCAATCATGATAATCCTAGTTCAATTGCAGGCTTAGAGCATATTGAAGACGCTGTACAAATTTGAACAAGATCGGTGCAATAGTTTTTGAGATATCGTGGTCACCGTTTCGAAAAATGGTGTTTCGAGAAAAACGCGTTTGAAAGTATACCTGCTCCGTTCCAGGGCCGTAACTTGTGAGCCACTTCGAATATCGAAAAATCCTTTGACACACATTTTCTACACATGTTGTAGATGTGATTTATGAAAAAAAATCGATTTTTTCGACCCGAGAAACTAGAGGATCGCCTTAAGATAAAGGAAGAACGGGACAATACGGCCGGTAAGGTAGAATACCGGCTCAAGGATAAAGTCCTATTGTTCGACCCGACCGTTCGCCCAGGAAGATCAGCAAAACTGACCTCCAAGTGGACGGGGCCTTACAACGTACAGAGCAAAGACTCCGAAGTGAACTATACTATCGGCCGTGGACGTATGGCAGGCCGGGTACATGTAGACCGGATTAAACCCTGCGTTACCCACTGACCGGTAGGGTAGGAGGGACTACTTGCTCGGCCCGCGGAGGCCCGCCAGCGGCCCACGAAGCGTAGATCGACGCCTCCCCGTCTTGCGCCGTTGCCAAGCAATGGTCGGGCGGCCATATTCACGAGACGGATTCGCGTACGGGTGGCGAGCTGCCACCCGTTCAAAAAACAAAAAAAAAACAAATTAAACTAGTATAAAATGAAATTAAATAATAGAGTAAAATAAAATAAAATAAAACAAAATAAAATAATGAAATACATCAGAAAAAAAATTGGAATACATTTTTATTGTAATAATAACAAAAGATTTAAAAATAAAATAAAAATGAAAATAATAATAACAAATACAGAAAAATGAATAATGTGCATATAACATTTTTAGAAAAAATGCAATACAAGATAATAATAAAATAATAAAGGCAAGGAAACAGGAAGGAAAAAAGAGAAAACAAATATAAATTACATTCGCAATATATTGTTACATCAGAAGAAAAAACGTGATTAGAATCCTAGGGACGCCGCGTAGGCGTCCCAAACCAGGTCACTAGCCGGGGCCACATGCAGATTCTCCAGTCGGAACAGGCGCCGTAGGGAGAAGATGTCCCCTCGCGTCCCTCGGGATCCCAGGCAGCGCATTCCCTCGAAAAGTCATCGTCCCCCCATAGATGGCAGAGGGCATCTCGGGTACGGCGGCGGCGAACCCGAACGCCCTTTGCCTGTGAGATGAAATTACGAAGCCAGAGGCTTTTCTAGGGCGATCTCCCATGGGTCTCGGGCCTCACCGACCGAAAAAAAAAGAGAAAAAATGGAACTAAAAAACGGAAGAGGTGAAATTTAAAAGATGTAGAAAAAAAGGAAGAATAAACCTACCAACACGAGGTCAACCCCCTCGCCCTCGAACACTACCCGGTCACCTCGGATGGGAAACGACATCCTGGAAAAAAAAGGACATGCACAAAGAATTAATTAACTGATGGAAAATTATATATATTTATGATACAAATAATAATAAAAAAAATGTTAACTCACTTTAAATTTTCTTCGACTATCCACGACGAGAAGCAAACGATTAATGATGCTCCTCTGGAATAATGGAGCTCCAGAGCCAAGAAACAATCCCCATTTCATTCGAATTTTCGAAGAAATTCAACAGCGAAGTGACCGAACTACACTTTCAAGGGTAGCTCGGGTGCTGACACAGCACCGGACACCTGGGCACACGTCCAGTCAGGGCCGTGGAAACACGAGTATTTCACGCGCATAAAAAATTATCATAGGAAGAAATGAAAAATATATAAAGATTTAAAAGCCTTTAACGAAACGGCGGCAAATATTATATATACCAGGTGTGTAAGTATGAAACCGGAATTTTTGTACAGAAAAAACACGTTTATTGTAATGATATGATACAAAGTAACTTATTCAAAGTATTGTCCGTCGCTATCTATACATTTTTCCCATCTTTCTGGCAATTTGTGGATTCCGCGCCAAAAGAACTGTTGCTCTTTTGAGGCAAACCAGTCATCGAGCCATTTTCGTACATCTTCGTAAGAAGTAAAGCGCTGCTCAGCAAGTGCGTGTCCCATCGATGCAAACAAGTAGTAATCGGATGGGGCAAGGTCTGGTGAGTAAGGCGCATGCTGAAGAATCTCCCAACGGAACGACTCTATCGTTTCCTGGACCTGTTTTACTTTGTGTGCTGGTGCATTGTCATGCAGCAAAATCACCTTGTGTTGTCTTTGTTGGTATTCTGGTCGTTTTTCACGCAAAATTCGATCCAAATCGGTCATTTGTTGTCGGTAGCGTTGAGTATTGACAGTTTCCCCAGGTTTCAGCAGCTCGTAGTAGATTACGCCCTTCTGATCCCACCAAACACACAGCATTGTCTTTCGTCCGTAGCGGTTTGGTCTTGCCGTCGATGTTGATGGTTCACCCGGAGTAACCCATGACTTTTTGCGCTTAGGATTCTCGAAATATATCCACTTTTCATTGCCAGTCACAATTCGATGGAGAAATGACTTTCTTTTGAACCTGGCGAGCAGCATTTCGCATGACGTTTTGCGGTTTTCCTGCTGTCTTTCGTTGAGTTCATGTGGAACCCATTTCCCCACCTTTTGTATCTTTCCCATGGCTTTCAACCGAAGGGAGATGGCTTCTCGGGTCACCTTTGACTGATCCGCCAGTTGTTGTTGTGTTTGAGCGTCGTCTTCGTCCAACAAGGCTTGCAGGTCAGCGTCTTCAAACTTTTTCGGTGGTCTTCCACGTTCTTCGTTCCTCACGTCAAAATCGCCACTTTTGAACCGTTTGAACCACTCGAAATACTGTGTTTTACCGAGAGCATGCTCACCAAACGCCTCCACAAGCATTCGATGCGATTTGGCTGCGGTTTTCTTCAGATGAAAACAGAAAAGTAGTGCTGTCCGCAAATCGTAATTTGTTGGCACAAAACTCGACATGTTTATCTCTAATAAACTAATGCTACTGAATGGAACTCGTGTTATTGTGAGTTGGAAATCTTTGTCGGATATCAATACAATAACAAGACACCGCTGACGTGATGTGTCGGTAACTGCATCGACATCTAGCGCCACCTATGGGCAAATTCCGGTTTCATACTTACACACCTGGTATGCACAGAGAAAAACAAGTGATAAATCCCATAATTCTCTTTGCAGGTCCCTAATCGTCCTTCCTAGGGTTACTCAAGGAAACAACCAGAAAGGGAAAAATGGAAATTTTCCACGTCACCAGGAATTTTGACGTGGAAAAATTTTCCACGTCACTAGGGAATTTACTACGAGGAAAGTGGAACGCTATTCATCACAAAAGAAGTGGGGGAATTGCCCATACGCATGGAGCTTCAGCCCATTATGGATAGAGATCAATAAATAAAGTTAGCATTAAAACCATTAATGGAAAGTGGTCACCGGACTCCGCAATACGATTTATGCACCGTACTAGCGGATTCCCTCGAAAATTTAGAAATGAAAATAGAAAGCGAAGTAGAGCCAATCTACGATATTACAGGGACAAAGAAAAAGATTAGTATGAGAGGATTAATCGACGGATTAGGAGCGATAATAAAATCAATAACGGGAAATTTAGACGCAGAAGACGCCCGAAAAATAAATGAACAATTTATTGCAATGACAGAAAAGCAAAGAACGACCGAAGATGTGCTAAAAGAAAATTTACAAATCCAGAAATCTACGACCGAAATGTTCAGTCGAACTACGAGTCGTTACACGGCTAACGAAAATTCCCTAAACCGAATCGTAGCAGAATTACATCACGGTGTAACTATTTTTGTAATGGATATTTTAACGAGACAAAAAATTGACGAAAAATTAACCACAATTAGCGTAATCGTAGAATCATTATTAAACGATATACGTTTACTAGAGACTTTTGTAGTAGGGCTACCAAAGGAAATAGTTAATCCGACCATATTGTCACCAAGACAATTGGCAGCATATCTAAAAGAAGCGTTACCGCAATTGCTGAAAGGACTTAATTTCCCGACGCCAGTCAAACGCGAAAAAATGAGCGACCTATTAAAGGTTACAGAAATAGGCTCCTACTGTAGCAAAAACACTCTAGTACTAGTTCTGAGAATAATTTTAATCGAGAATATCGAATTCAGCGATAACAAAGTCTATCCCGTGCCCGTACGAATAGAACAAAATAATTTTCAATTTATAGAAACGTCGATGAATTTTGTAATCATAAACCGAGAAAATAGAGATTATTTGTCGCTAACCGAAAGCGAATTAGCAGGTTGTAAAAGGGAAAATACCCAATATTACTGTCATCCAAAACATGCTAGACAAGTAATATGATCTGAGGCACCGTGCGAAATAACCACGTTTATAGGAAAAAATGCAGGAATTGCAAATTGTACTCGTCGCCTGGGAAGAATAAAAAAATTTGATGGTTATCGCCTTGGAAAAAGAAGGACGTTGGTTGTACGTAGCACTTGAAACCAAAGCGTTAATGATAAATTGTAAACAATCTGTATTAGAACATACAACAATGAGTGGTACAGCAATATCGGCTTTGGACGGGAAATGTTCCGTCACATCCAACGATGTTAAAATTGGAACGTTAAAAGAAACAAATCAGGCGGAAACTATAACGTTCCTACCACCGTATAATCTATCGTTTCTGTTTTCAGAAGTAGATATACAGCATCCGCTACTAGAAACTAGTATACCTCACGAGTGGCGGATTAAGGGGGAGGGGGCGGAGGGGGCGGTCCGCCCCGGGCCTCTGGTCCTGGCAGGCCTCCAAATCTCGAGAAGTCATTTTTAGCCAAATTCCAACCAAGGCCGAAATGTGTTCAGTAAGGGGCAGTTTGGGGTTGGACGTACGTATGCAAAATATAAACATAGGTAGGTAGGTACTAATTCACATGTTATCAGGTCATGATAGCAATCGTCAATACAGCATAGAGCTCTACCTACTTATAGCCTGCGCCAAAAAATGGCGCGCCCTGCGCGGTGGGCCCCGCTCACTCGAGGGTGGCTTTGGCGAGAAACATAAATATTAGATCCAAACAATAGAGAAATATCGTAAAAAAATGACATACATACGTACTAAAGAAATTACATCCATACGTACTAAAGAATAACAACAGGGGAAATCAACCAATCTGAACCTTACTGTCATAAAATTACATTATAATTTGTAACTTGTTAGAAGCCATAATAAAGATAGTAGCCGCCGCAGTTGCCAACTTGTTTTGTTATACCCACCATAAGTTCTTCAAACCACCAGAAAACCTCTAATACCGCTTACTGTCTAGTAAGTAAGCAACTACAGTTATTCAGGGAATCCCCATGGCGCAGGTAGGTATGTACAAGATCGTAGTGTTGCCTACACCATTGAAGTTGACACACTTTGTGTCAAAGGGCCTTGTCATAGCAAAATATAATGTATTATAATTTTGTTTACACGTTAGTGGTTGAATATCTTGCTCACCACTAACAAAAACCACCAGCCACTAAAAACAAATTTTATCCACTAAAAGGGATGTCTTAACCACCAGTTTACGTGGAGAATCCACTAAGTTGGCAACACTGTTAGCCGCTGTGGGACTTTCCTGACCCACGGTCTTACATACAGGTCTGGAAATGAAGCCACATTTCAATGATGCCGTGAGGCAGCGTTACAAGATCCACTTTTTATTCCGCTTGCCGCCACATGCGTCGCTCCTATCGGACGATATCCCCCCGCCCACGGTCTTCTGTGATCTCACCCTACGCCCCCGCTTATAATTTCCGTGTTGTTATGTGAATAACAATCTCGGTCTGTGTGTCATCCCATGCTCTTAAGGCATTTCTTTCACGAACTCGAATATTTAACACTCCATTGATTGTCGTCTATAATCAAGTAAAAATACATCCCCGTATACTGGTAAAATTGCAACCCAATTCACCGAACTTTTAACGAAAAATGACGACTAAAAAAGGTCTCATTCATACGGCGCTTTATGGAGATAATGCGCTGGCCACATTTCTATGTAATAATTTAAACACTAAATAACTCTAGATGCCAGATATAAACTGATCACACGAGTAAAATATTGTAAAGATTTCGTAACGACAATAAAAACAGCCGGTTAGCGAATGTTTAGAGAAAATATTCAGGATTAAACTTAGAAAATGTGACTAGCAGACCAATTTTCGTAGCTGCGACTTTTCAGAGAATGGGTCTATCAATCAGTTTACTTAGTCTTCATTACGCGGATTATTTGTTCATTTGGTTTTTTATTCGTATCCTCATCAAATAATCGGGGGCAAGGTCGACGGCGCATGCACCTCGATCTGGAGTGTGGGAGAGACAGACAGAAGATATTCTGTCCATGTCACACACGTACCCATCAACAGCAATGCCACGAAGTGGCGAAAAATGTAAAGAAAAGTAGATCGGCTTAGCGCGCGCCTAACATATCGTGCTCGTTACCAAACCTGTATCAAACCTGTATTATTATTAAATGGGACTTCAGTGAATCTTTCCCTTGTTTATCACTTGTAATCCAATACTTCTTGACCATTTGTGTCTCGGTCGCATCATGCGAGAGAAGTTTTTTTAACTTGAAATTGATGAAAAATTATCGCTGATCTACGGTGAACCAAGAACGCCTAGCAAACTGTCCATTCTATCAATTAAAAGGAGACGTTCCAGGGAAATAGATTTCAACGACGTTATTGAGAAGTTCCGTTAAATGAAAGCACGAAAACATGTAAAATAGTTACAAAGCAAAAGCTTTTTTTTTTTAACATATAAGTACAATGAAAGTTACTTTCTTATTGTAGTCTTCATTATTTCTTTGCACTCTACCTGCTAGGTGCTGAGCTGAATGCTGATCCGTATTCTACCTTTTTTATTCATATCATAAGTAGGGCGTATAGTAAAATTGCATATCATCAATAATACATCCATGTTTTAGCAGACCGGGGGCCTCATTAATATGCCGCCCCGGTCCTCTGACGGGCTTAGTCCGCCACTGTACCTCACGAAATAGTAAATGATCCAGCGGAAATAAACAGAATAGGAGAACGTATCGAGAATTTAAAAACAAAATTGAATAACGATCACGATTCCGTATCAACCTATAAACATATTATCGGAAATTATTCTATAAGCATATTCATCCCTGTTGTAATCATTATCATGTACATAACAGTAGTATGGGGGCGACTATGGCGACCCCCACTCCTCATCCCCACTCCTACTCCCACTCCTCGGTAGCCGAGGTGGTGGGGATGGAGTGGGGATGGTCGTCCCTATCCCCATCCCTCCCCCCTCCTTGGTATCCGAGGTGGAGGGGATGGAGTGGGGATTCCCCCCACGCCCCGGCAGCGGGGTGTGGACGGGGGATGGCCGGAGTGGAGGGTTCGCCATAGCGGCCCCTTTTTTTACTTTATGAAAATTCATTTTTTTAGAAATAAATATGTCTTACTCACCGAGGCCGTTGCTGCTCCTGGTGACGGTGAACTCCGAGGGTACACACACACACACACACACGCGCGCGCGCACGCGCGCACACGAGCACGAGTGTCACGGCTCGTTCTCCCATCCCTCCGGCTCGAACGAGTCGTCGAACCCCCGGTGATCCCCGAAACCGTGCACCGAATGACGAGGCCCGCGACAAACGCGCAAAAGGGCGCGGGGGTATACAGCGAGTCCGCGTCTACGTACCCGTTGTGTACCCCTCATCAACGAAAAAAACTTCACTATATCCCTCGGAGTCGCACAACACTATGCCCCCTCGGAGTACGTCACAGCCACCCGCGGGGATTATTACGCACGACGCTCCCGGCACAACATCGTCGAACGGGAGGTGTACTCCCGCCCGACGCTGCACGAAAAACGCGTACAGGGCTTCACGCAACCACTCGTGCGTTTCGCCCGTCGCCACTGTGCGTATATATACGGCCAAGCCGTCGACGCGGGAAACGCGGCACGCGAACGGCGCCACAGGGAGCTCGAGGCACTCGGGATACATTTTTCGCGAACACGGACTGGTGGAACGCGCGCGACGGAGTCTGAAGAGCAACTGAAGCTGCCAGTCGTATGAAGGGCATCTTTTGCAGATTTTGACAGGACAGCATAATTGCACGTGTGCGAGGTAGTCGATGCATCATTCTACGATGAGCTCACCCGACGGTGAGCGCGATCGTTCTACGATGAGCTCATCCGACGGTGAGCGCGATCGTTCTACGATGAGCTCATCCGACGGTGAGCACAGAGTTTAGATAGCATAGATGCACGTGTGCAAGCTAAGCGATGGAGTTTAGCTTCGCTCCGCGATGAGTTCACCCGCCGGTGAACTCACCGCAGGAGTTTGCGAATTATACTGATAACTGTCAAAATCTTTTGCGCAGCAGCCCACATGGGAGAAGCCGTATTCTCGGCCTCTCCTCTTTGTGTGGATATTCCTACCTGCTATAGAGCGCGCACACCGACGGTCACGAGCATACGTGTGTCGTGGCATAGGGCCGCTTGCTGGCACACACACACACGCGCGCCCTCGTAGCAGCCCGCGAGGGAGAAGCCGTATTCTCGGTCTCTCCTCTTTGTGCGGATATTCGTACCTGCTGTAGAGTGCGCACACCGACGGGCACGAGCATACGTGTGTCGTGGCATCGGGCCGCTTGCTGGCACACACACACACACACACAGGCGCCCTCGTAGCAGCTCGCAAGGGAGAAGCCGTATTCTCGGCCTCCTCTCTGTGCGGATATTCGTACCTGGTATAGAGCGCGCACACCGACGGGCGCGAGCATCCGTGGGTCGTGGCATCGGGCCGCTTGCTACTACATGCATGCGCCCGTGAGTATACGTGTGTTCGTGGCATCGGGCCGCTTGCTGGCACACACACACACGCGCGCCCTCGTAGCAGCCCGCGAGGGAGAAGCCGTATTCTCGGTCTCTCCTCTTTGTGCGGATATTCGTACCTGCTATAGAGCGTGCACACCGACGAGCACGAGCATACGTATGTGTGGCACCGGACCGCTTGCTACTGCACACACGCATGCGCGTTGCTCACTGCCGTATGCTTTTAAAAATGAATAACCATTCAGAGATTGATCCGAACCCCATACATACTTATATCAGCCTATTCAGAATTTCAGCCTACATCCTCGAGAACATCTCAGCTGAGGGATAGCCTATATATAGCATAGCATACTTATACTCGTTCTATCTTTTTTAAATAGAGAGCGCAGGTCCTTAGAGAACGTTGAATTTGAATTCGACTATGATTTTTCTGGATTTGATTTTAACATGAAACTTCTCCGGCAATAAACGCTCGACGGAGACGTTGATGAAGATACTTTCAGGAATGTTCGCGCGTCAGCAAAAATGCAGCTGCGCGAAATATCGGTTTACACGCTCGGAGACATAAATCTCGAGATTTTCAAAAAGGCTATTGTCTTCGAATGTGCTACATGTGTGTGTGATAAAACATACACAGACACACACATTGCTCGTGACAACGTGGACATTTGACCAATTAAAAAAAGCTGTCAGTAGTGATCTAGACAGCGTTCGATACATTTCTCAGGAGCAGCTATGGATAGCCGTAATATCCGTACGTGCATTTTAGATCTTCTTCGTTTGGTCAAAATGCGGAATGCACAACTTCGCCGAAGGTGCAATAATAACTGGTGCACCAAATTGCGATATTTACCGGAAAATTCTCTCATAACTCGTTTGAAATATGTGTTATGGTGGGCTCCGCTGCGAGTCCTTGTGACGGCCTATAACAGAGGTCTGTTTAGAGGCTACAGGGTTCTCCTATGTGTGTTTGAAGAATTACAATGCAGAAATCTCGAGAGTACTCCGTGCACACGTAATCTCATCAATGAAATAAACGGTAAGTTGTGATCCGTAGCGTGCGAGCATCTTTTTTAAGTGTGATATCGTGGTAATGCAGAACTACCCCTAGATTATCGTCGGCTCTATGATGCGAGCTCCGATGAAGAAGCTGCACTCGCCGAGGGGGCGCAAGCCGTGGAGGAAGAAACAGCGCGAGATGATGGAAGCGTGCATGACGATCATCTAGATTCCGTGATTGAAGCACCATCGCGCAATAATTGCACTGACTCTGAAATGCTTATGGGTCCTGATCTACGCCCCGCGATCAACAATGAGGAGACTGTTCATAGACTTCCTGATTACCATCAGCTATCCCCCATATCCGATACCGTGGAGGAAGAAACAGCGCGAGATGATGAAAGCGTGCATGACGATCATCTAGATTCCGTGATTGAAGGACCATCGCGCAATAATTGCACCGACTCTGAAATGCTTATGGGTCCTGATCTACGCCCCGCAACCAACAATGAGGAGACTGTTCATAGACTTCCTGATTACCTTCAGCTATCCCCCATATCAGATGTTGAAGAAGAAGAAGGGGTACTACAGCAGCCGACTCTAAGTCCGATAGATATATTTGCGGATATTTACGACGCTGAGACCCTTGTCCGACCGTCTACATCCAGTATGGGGCATCCGTCCGAAATATTTTCCGGTAGTAACGAGTGTAAGTATTAATAATAATCCATTATCATACATTAACAATACGTTTTTATCAGACATTAATAATAAAACACATGTAGATTTGAATCCTCGTTTTAACGACAATAATCCCGAGCGTGGCAACGACGACGACGACGACGACGACGACGATGGCACCGATCAGGCTGCAAGCGAGAGAGGCAACATCATGCTGGAGCAATGGGCTCGCGAGATAGTCAACGACGCGCAACATTTTGCTGAGGAATACTGGCATAGGGACAACCAACTATGGATGTGGCCTTTTGGAGGTGACTCACCACAGCAGCAGGGTGAAAACGATCTACCGCACGATGATGATGATGATGACGGTGTTGATGACGATTGGCTAAATCGTCTTTTGAGTTCGAGCGACGACTCAGGTAAATGAACCCCGCTTCATTACTCGCATCGGTATATACATTATCGGTTTTGCAAAGCTAATATTAACTTGAAAGATTTTGTTTGCAAAAATAGAGAGTGAGCTATTATATTTTACGGCAGGTTATGCATCAGTATCTCTGCTGTTTGATGAAGACGCTTTGTAGACGTCCATGATTAGAAGTAACAATAACATCAGGTATATTTTGAGCTTACTTATTGACATGGTTAAGCAATTGTAGACGGCAGCGCGACGTTGAGTCCTTCGACGATGTACAGCCGCCAGGCGCAGCGTATTGAGATAATCGAGGAGGCTCGTCGGTACTTCAAGCGTTTTAAACTACGAGGCCGAGAAATCACCGTACGCATTCGTCAACCCCCACCTGGTGGCCATTTATTACCATGGCTGGAAGGAGCGTTTCGTGACCTTTTGACGTATATCATAGCGTATTGCGAGGCTGGCGATTACATATGTATATCGTTTGCCTCGAGCAGTTTACCGCACGGCCCCGTTTGGCTCTCGTTTCGACCCGTTAGAGATTGCGCGTTCGATGATTTTGGCAGTTAATAATGAGCGTTGCTCAGAGTGCTGCATCATTGAATATTGACGATGCGTGCATAATCAAAGCCAGTATTGTCAGGGGCGTTGAGGGCACTGGTAGAAAACGCTTAAACATGAGGGGGTAGCAAAAAAATCCATTCTCACGATACGCAATACCGATACTCTGTGTTTACCACGGTCACTGGCGACGGCGCGCACGTATGCCGAACGGGGTGAAATACGCTCAGGTAGTTTACACGCAAACTGGCAACGCATGAGACAGACTAACGGCTCATTGCAGAAAAATGCTGCTCTTGAATTAACGAATGCAGCGGGAGTTATAGTACCGTCAAACGACTGCGGTGTCCGTGAGATTGCTCTCTACCAGAATTATCTTGTGCAGCACGGTATTGCCATAGTAGTTTATGCATTTTTGACGTTCGGAAGGGGGGATGCACCTTTGTTCGACGGCTCTTAGCAAGTCTCAAATACTTTTGGCAAAATCGAACACATGCTGCACATTTTATATTACGAGCGTTCGCGTCATTATCAGCCGATATTAAATTTACGAGGCGTCGTGGGAAGCCGCGATTTTTGCTCCTCGTGTAATTCGCAATACCGTAGATTTGGCCATAGATGTTTAAAAAAAAAGTGTCCTCGCTGCATGACGTCACCACCGTGCGATCCCGAAGTAAATGCAGCTATTCGATGCGAAGCGTGCGCGCGCGAGTTTTACGAGCTGCAATGTTTCGAAAATCATTTGGTTGTTAAACAGTACAGGAAACGCAAATCAAACAGCGTGTGTACCTCGTTCAAGCGGTGCCGCGAATGCCTGAAAATTGTCAGGCCTCTCGATAAAAGACGAAACACATTTGCGGCGTGGCCTTTTGTAAAGCATGCAGAGCGGATCGACCCAATTATCACATGTGCTTTATAAGCCTATTCGCGGTGGTCAAAGCACGGGGAAAATACTTTTTATATTCTACGATTTTGAGACTCAGCAATGCACACAGGTACCAGGCGATGCGAATACTTTTCTACACGAGCCCAACTTGTGCGTAGTTCAACGAGTTTGCACGTATTGTTGCACTCGTGATTCGATGACCGAGCCATGCGAGTATTGCAACTCTCGACAATATGTATTTCGATAGCGGCCTGTGGGACAATTGGTCGAACTTGCTATGCAGCGTGTCGAGCATTTTTCGCATACTATCTGTATTGCTCATAATGCCGGTGGCTTTGACGCGCAGTTCATTTTGCGCTATTTAATTGAAGAAAAAAAGGTCCAACTGCCGAGTATAATTATGAACGGTACGAAAATAATTTCGATGCGTGTTGAAAAACTTGTTTTTCTCGACAGCCTAAACTATTTTCACACGCCTCTCAGTGCGTTTCCTAAAGCCTTCGGTCTCACAGGCGCAAGGTGCTTTCCCTCATTTGTTTAACAGACCGGAAAATCAAAATTATGTGGGCCCCCTACCAGCCGTAGAGTATTATTCTCCCGATACGATGCGCCCCGCAGAGCGCGAAAAATTCTTAGCCTGGTATCACGAATCTAAAGAGAGAGACTACGTGTTTGACTTTTCGAAGGAACTCGTAAGCTACTGCACGGACGACGTCACGATCATGAGACGCGCGTGTATGGCTTTTCGTGACATGTTTATAGCCAGCGGCCGGGTTTGTCCGTTTGACGAGAGCACAACGATAGCCTCGGCCCGCTTCAGTGTCTTTCGGAAAAATTTCCTCAAAGACAATACGATCGGTATTATGCCGTTGGGCGGCTATAGGTGGGTGCATACCCAATCAAAAAAGGCAATTTCATGGCTTGTATGGATGGAGCATACTCTCGGAAACCGTATTATACACGCTGGCCGTTCCCGCGAATTTAGACTACCTCAAAATTTACTAGTCGACGGTTATTATGAAACAGGCAATACCGCGTACGTATTACAATTTCATGGTTGCTATTGGCACGGTTGCCCTCAATGCTTCTCCCTCAATAGAGACTGTAAACAACGCGGTGATATATCAATGGACGAGCGGTTAGAAAGAACTCTTGCTATAGCTAATAGAATTCGCTCGGGAGGTTATCAGTTAACAGAAATCTGGGAATGCGAGTGGGACAGGCTTTTGGAAACTAGTGCTGAAATTCGCGAACTCATACGGGATCATCCGTTGACGGCTGCGGAATCCTTAAACCCTCGTGATGCTTTCTTCGGCGGTCGCACGGAGGATATGGTGACGCTCTACGATGTTAAAGAGACGGAGCGCATACGCTACGTAGACGTCTGCTCTCTGTACCACTATATTTGCAAATTTGGTAAATACCCTATCGGACATCCGAAAGTATATATAGGCGGAGAATGCTTAGAGCTGACAGGACCCACTAGCGATCTAGCGCGTGTCGAAGGCCTGGTGAAATGTACCTTTCTACCACCGCGCAATCTCTACCACCCGGTTTTGCCTGTGCGTATGCATCAGCGACTGCTGTTCTCTCTGTGCCGCACATGCAGCGAAATGATGAATGACGAAGAGCGTATGCATGACGATCCGGACGAGCGTGTGTTCGAGGGTACCTGGGTTGCCGATGAATTGCGAAAAGCCGTCTCATGCGGTTACACGATACTCGACATTGCCGAAATCTGGCAATACGAAGTAACGCAATTCAATCGTGACACGCAATCGGGAGGTTTATTCGTCGAGTACATTAACACCTTATTGAAGATCAAGCAGGAGGCGAGCGGATGGCCTGAGAACTGTTTGGCCGATGAATCCGCCCAGGAGCGTTATATCGCTGGCTTTGAGCAATCAGAGGGGATTGGTTTGAATCGTCAGTCGATAACCAAAAACCCCGGCCTTCGCTCAGTCGCCAAACTGTGTCTGAATTCGTTCTGGGGAAAATTTGGACAACGCGAAAACCTGCCGCAAACAGTCGTAGTATCAACGCGCAAAAAACTTATGGAGTTATTAACTAATCCAGAATACGATATTACAGGTATGCTGCCGGTGAACAATGAAATTCTTTACGTCAATTATATTAAAACCGGTGAGGCTGTGGTACCCTCCAGTATAGCTAACGCTGTAATAGCTGCATACACCACGGCACAAGCGCGTTTAAAACTTTATGGTTACCTGGAATGTCTGGGAAGACGTGCGTTGTACTGCGATACCGACTCCGTAATTTATGTAACGAGAGAGCAACCTGATGCCTACGAGCCCCCGATAGGCCAATTGCTTGGCGATTTAACTAACGAGTTAAGCACCTATGGCGAGGGCAGTTACATAAGAAGTTTCATTTCCGGCGGCCCTAAATTTTATGTATTCATCGTGCGTGCGCCTGACGGGACAGAGAGTGAGGTATGCAAAGTTAAGGGTATCACGCTTAATTTTGCAAACAATGCGTTAATAAACTATGAGTCCGTACGATCCTTCATCGTGGGTGAGCGAGAGGATCCTATTGTACTGAGATACGACGCCATTAGACGTACAGAACTTCACCATGTTGTCACATGAGGTGAGACAAAAACGTGCAAGACATCGAGCATTAAGCGAAGACGTGATGGACAATATGGATCGCTTCCCTACGGTTATCGCCATTTGTAAAATATACTGTAAATATATTTTTTACGTAAAAACCCGAAAATCTTATTTAATATTGCACTGAGCCTAAATTTCCTCATTTACCGCGATGGACACGAGGTGGCAACATCCCTGGACTTTTATGATCTGCGGGCCGATAGGTTGCGGTAAAACGTATTTTGTTAAAAAATTTCTGAAATGTATCACGCGTATATACAGCGAGCGCTTCGAGAGAATAATATTTTATTATTCCGAGTGGCAGACAGTATATACGGAGTACGGTGATGCTATAGAATTTCGCGAAGGATTACCCCAGACTGCCGATTACTCAAACGACCCCCGCGCGAAGCTCTTAATTATCGATGATCTAATGCGTGAAGCATTGAGCAATATCGTTGTCGATCTATTCACTAAAGTCAGTCATCATAAGAACTTGAGCGTTATTTTTATAATGCAAAATTTGTTTAATCAGGGCCAAGGCCAGCGGAACATCTCTTTGAATGCTAATTATATCGTTATCTTCAAAAACCCTCGCGATCGTGCTCAAATACAGCACTTGGCGCGCCAAATATGTCCCGAAAATCAACGATTTCTACAGGAGGCTTATTACGACGCAACATCTAAACCGTACGGATATTTGTTGCTAGATCTGAAGCAATCAACACCCGATAATTGTCGATACCGCACATGTATTTTCCCTGATGATACTCGCCATTTCGTTTACGTACCGCGAAAGAAATTAAAAAGCGGTGACACATGGAGAATTACCAGTTCTACGCCTGTGATGGCACGCAGCGGATCGTCTCTTTGCAAGAAGAGCGTTGCGACATTGAACGCTCTTTAATATCTCCCCAAAGAACAGCGTGAGGCTATTTTGCGGAAACCGGATTCTCGTATAATACGCTGCATTTGCGAGTGCGCTTTAAACGTTCTTCGCGGTAATATTCCTCTCAAAGCCAACCAACGGAAAAAATTGCGCCGCCACGTGCCCCTTCTCAGGCGCTTAGCCGCGAATAGAGGCTGCTGGAAAAGTAAGAAGAAGTTTGCCATTCAAAGCGGTGGATTTTTACCCCTGCTGCTTGCCCCAATCCTCGGTACCATATTGTCAAATCTAATTGCCAAATAATGGAGCGTGCCGGGAAAATGGTTCTGGTGCCCGAGGAGCGTCTATTACAACTAGATTCCCAAAAACGCAGCGTCAGCGATAGTGAGGCACGACCGATGAGCCAAGCGGAGAAAACAATTACGGCGACTCTGAATCGCTTTGATATGGAGATGAGCGAAATTTTGAAATCTAATGCGTACGGCGACGAGCGAGAAAAATGGCTAGCGTATTTGCGCGTATTACAGCGTTATCTACATTTCGTCGATGGCGAACGAGCACAACTGTATCATGATCTTGTGAAGGAACAAAAAAAAAGACACACACCCCATGGAAGATCAGCAACAGTAGCAGCAGAAACACGAATGAACGATTCCATTATCGTTGAGAGTGTACCTGCGAAATTCCGCAATAAAGCGAAACTCTTATTGCGACGACTAGATGATGCGCCGTCCTCAGATTTTTCTTGGGATGCAGCCGGTGTGGTTTCTGTCAATGGAGAAACAATCAAGCATTCAAACATTGTTGATCTTGTGAATGACGCAATGCGTGCGAGAAAGATGGCCAAACCGACGGGCCGTAGAGTCTTTGCAAATTTTTTAAGGGCTATACAGGCACCTCGTGAATTTGTGGGAAACGACGAACTGTGGCTGGAAACGCAAGCCAATTCAACATTACGCTCGCCCCACGGTAACAGCACCACCGACGCTGACGACGACGACGGTGACGACGAGGACATTAGCGATACCAGTCATTCCGAGTTCTACAGCGGTAGCGAGAGCAACAAATTAGCCGCACAAGGCGGGCATGGTAAGAGAAGGCGGCTCACCTGGTCCTTTCTCAAACGGTCAGTATGAAAACACTTGAAAAAATTTACTTTGATCCTTCGCATGAGGCGTCTTTTTTTGGTGCTACTAAACTGTTACGCGTAAGTCGTAAAAAGAAAATCTCCCCAGAAAAACGATACAGTGGCTCGAAGCACAGGATGCTTTCAACAAGCATAGAGCGATACGCCAGCGATTTCCCCGGCGCATCTACAATGTGCAGAACATTGACGATGTTTGGGAGGCTGATCTTGTAGACCTTCGTTCACTCAAAAGTTTTAACGATGGCTATACCTATCTTCTTGCAGTCATAGATGCGCTCAGTAAGTACGCGTGGGTTGAGCCGGTATACGACAAGGCTGCTTTAACAGTGGCTAACGCTCTGGCTCGTATACTCTCGCTAAAAAGCACAAACGGCCGATCTCCCGTTTGCCTACAATCGGACAAGGGTAGGGAATTTACAGGGTCAGTTTTTCAGACTTTCTTACAGAAGCATAATATTCAGTTTCGGGCGAGCCGCAACCCTGACGTAAAAGCAGCTGTTGTAGAGCGCTTCAATCGAACGTTGAAAGAAAGAATGTGGCGATACTTCACGTATTCGCGCCAAAAACGTTATATCGACGTTTTGCAGAATATAGTCTCCGCATATAATCGTACTATACATAGCGGCATTAGAATGACACCCGCATCTGTGACGTTGCTTACATCTGCCAAAGCGCGCGATAATCTAATACGGCGATACAAACAACAGCATCCTGTACAGCGGTCGCCTCCTAAATATAAGCTGGGTGATATTGTCCGCATTAGTAGCGCGAAGGCTGCCTTTGCTAAAGGATACGAGAGCGGCTGGAGCAGTGAGCTGTTTAAGATACATCGTATATCCGTGAGTAGCCGACCTATCGTGTACATTCTGCATGATCTCAACGGCGAGGAGATTGACGGCATTTTTTACGAACCCGAGTTATCTAGAGTCCAAAGGCGGCGAAAGGAAAAGTAGGCGCGTTGAGTGATACCAATTTTTTTGTAGTTCTACCTAGCAATAGCAGCATGAAGTACTACCCTAATAACCGGACGACGCAATATACCACACACTTGCCACAAAGTGTAAATTTACGCCGTAAATAGGGCGTTTCCTTAGCCGAAATACACATACCGATGACTGTTCTACACGTGCCGCCTGAAGGTGAAAAAAACTTTTTCAGTTTAGTGACGAACGCAGTGACCCCGGGCGTTGAGGCCAATGTCGATTTTAAAAACGAGCGTGCTTGCGTACCATCTGGGGTATACCGTAGCGTCTCCACGCTACTCGAAGCAATTAACGAAATTCAATGTATCGCAGGACATTTGAAATTCCAGCATACTCTTAACGGTTATGTCTCGGTAGAGCGTGTCTGCACCGAGTGCAAAAATCTAGAACACGCTTTCCACTGTTCCCTCATAATTAACAAAATTTTAGGCTTCACTCATAGCGCGGGTCTTGTGGTAACGAATCAGTATATTGCGCCGCAGCTGGCTAACCTCATAAACGGTATACCCAATATGTTGTTTGTTTATACGGATATTTGCGAGTCCTACATGACCGGTGATGTACACGCGCCATTATTACGTGTCGTTCCCTTTGACATTGATAACAATTATAACTACGGCTCTGTGAAAATCAAAAGTTTTTCGCCACCGCGGTACATACTTCTTCTACGTACCAGCTTTCAAACGATAGATATCGATATAAGAGATGAATTCGAGCATTGGATGCCATTCGAGGGTGGAACGCTAACCGTGACACTCCAGTTCAAACGCCTAGCTTAGTTGTGGTAGAGAAAAAGAGAGAGAGAGAGAGAGAGAGAGAGAGAGAGAGAGAGAGAGAGAGCAACATGAATTACTACGATGCGTACTTTGACGCACAAGTGGGAGGAGGTAGAACAAGGTACGGGGGAATTAGCCAAGTATACATATGGTCACCGAACCAGCGGGGTCACGGTATTGGCAGTTTCCTTGGCGGCCTTTTCCGTCGCATTTTACCTCTCTTAAGGACGGGGTAAAGTTAATTCGGCGAAAAGAAGGCATGTTTTTAAGATTTTTTTGGCGTAACGAATAGTTTTCGTTTATTGAAAAATTTACATATAATAAAGTAACATTTGAACAACATTCTCCTAAATTTGCATTGCAAAATATTCAAAATTGAGCGAGTGAAAATTAAACCCCGGAGGCGCCTCGAAAAAAAGTTGGTTTGCGGTGTGCACCATAACTCGCAACAGAATCATCTGAAACAAAAAAATCAAAATGCATTTGTTAAAGGAGATGTTTCTCGAGGTAATGACGGGAGGATATTTTTTTTCGATTTTTCGTAGCACTTGGGAGCCAAAAACCCGATAATCGCTAAAAAAATCGGCTAATTTGTTGTTGAAAAATTAGTAATTATTAAAAAAAAACAAAAAAGCTCTCGACAATACCTGGTGAATTATGTGAAGAAGTACTGTGCAAAATTTCAAAGCGATTGGTCCAGTAGATTTTGAGTTATCGTGCACACGGACTTCAAATATGACAAGTCTCAGGAAAACGGTTTGAAAAACGCAGAAGAGTTTGGTCGCTTAGCGCTCATTGCACATAAGTTTGAGAACACTTCTCGATTGCATAAAAATCTGAGAAAATTCATGCATATTAAAGGTACTCAAAAGATTAATTTTGCATAATAATAATTCCAAAATGTTATTAACAAAATGATGAAAAAAAAATTAGTCAACAAATTTCCCCGCAACCCAATTTTTTTTCGTGATTCGTTCATTTTTCTGAATACGTATGAATTTTTTCAGATTTTTCAATTATCTATGAATTTTTAGAAATTCCAAATAAAACTCGATAATTTTCTTATACTCACTCAAAGTTGTCGATGCCAGGTCCGTAGAGCAAAAGGCTTCCATCAAAATGATCGAGAGCATCTTTTTGCGTTTGTCTACGCAAAACTCTTTCTTCTTTACAGCGGTCAACTGATGTACAGACTAATGTGTATACTAATGTACACCGGAACAGGCCCGTTTATCAAGAAATTTATTCGGGGTCGAAAAATACAGTAGCGCGCCGCGCAGCTGCCGCCCAGGTATAAAACCCGGTATGGAGCAATAGACGCTCAAATACTCATAACTTCGTCAATTTTACTCCGATCGACTTGAAATTTTAACACAATATTCTTGATATATTATGCATTCATGTAAAAATTTAAAAAAAATGAAAAAAAAATTAAATACTTTACCTCGCTCTTAAAACAGGGGGCACGAGCTGTCCGTAAAGAGGCTATATGGTCAGGCCTTAATGTGGCGAGCGATATAATGGATGCAGGAATTCAGCCTAGGGAAGCCTTCAAATCGCGTTTGCGCGAATCGGGTGTGAGTTTGAAGCGAAAAGCTGAGGAAAAACTCAATAGTCTTATGCAAGGCTCAGGATATAAGGCCTCGAAAAATCACAAACTTGCGCATTCGCTCAGTAGCTACAGCGCGCGTAGCATCGGCCTAAAAAAGAAAACCGCGGCGTTGAAGATAAGACGTACAAATTGTGTTAAAAAAAGAAGAGAACAGCTAGAAAGAGAACGCCGAAGAAGAAGAAGAAGTCGCGAGCTAGGACCGTATCAGATATCTTCTCGTGAAAATCGCGTTCTTGCATGCCCATTCGTGTAAGTGTTTGAAGTCTGAATTGGAACTATTCTCGCTACCACCGACTCAAACAACCACCGAGGGAACGCAATGGGTGCACTATAAACCGATCTCATCTCTGACGGATGATTCACCAATAGAATTTGTGGTACCTGGTCAAGGTGACGAATACATCGATCTTGCTCATACCATGCTAAGCATACGTGTCCAAATACGCTCGAGTGCAGTGAAACCCGACCCTACCATTAGAGTGGGTCCCGTCAATAATGTACTTCATTCGCTGCTCAATCAAGTCGATGTATTTCTCAATCAGAAGCTCGTATCTCCGCCCAATAATGCTTATGCATACAGAGCATACATTGAAAACTTATTGATTTATGGGCAGGGTGCGAAAAGCTCTCATCTTTCAAGTTGCCTGTGGTACAGTGATACGGCCGGTAAAATGGACGATGTAGCAGAAGCTAATGTAGGCCTTGCTAATCGTCGAATGGCCCTCAATGGGCGCAATGACATCGATCTCCTCGGCCACCTCCATTGCGATATTTTCAATCAAGAGCGATTTCTTATAAACAGCGTGGAGATGTGATTACGTCTTGTACGTACCAGCGACGCATGTGGTCTTATGACTTCCTCGAAAGATTTCAGCATGCATATTACCGAGGCATCGCTTTTCGTACGCCGCGCTAAAATTGCCCCTGGTATACTTTTAGCTCACGCGCGAGCATTATCAAAATCTACAGCAAAATATCCTTTGACACGTGTCGAGGTTAAGTCTATATCGATGCATGCAGGAATGCATGGCGATACTCTGGACAATGTTATACTGGGCCAACTGCCGAAGCGCATTATTACAGGGTTTGTCGATAATAAAGCATTCAACGGTAACCGCGCGTTGAATCCGTTTAACTTTCAGAATTATAAAATTACTTATCTCGCGTTATATGCTGACGGTGTGCAGATACCATCGAAAGCACTCCAACCTAACTTTGACGACACGCATCTATATGTGGATGCGGATCATACATTATTCTCAGGGACTGGCATTCACTTTCTCAATAAGGGTAATTCAATTACTCGCATAGCGTATCACTGGGGCTATTGTCTTTTTGCGTTTGATCTAACGCCCGATCTTTCGGCGAACAGTAACAGTCATTGGAATTTGGTGAAACACGGTAGCGTGAGGCTCGAAGTACGCTTCGGCGAGGCAATAACTTCAACGGTAAATTGTGTCGTGTATGCGGAATATGATAACGTGGTGGAGGTTGATGCTTCCCGGCAAGTTATTGTAGATTTCAGCGGTTGAGCTCTCCAGTTCGAGCAGAGCGCTCACAGCAGAACCATCATGAGTATCGCGATAGACATACAAGGCTTAACGGATAAGCACTACAACTTTATACCGAAAGAAGTGGCTGTTGCATCATTCGATTCATCGTGGCACGATCATTGGATCGTCGCTCCACCTCACACATACAGACAATTACCGTCGGATGTGAAAAGAACGAACGAGCGGGTGACGCGGGAGCATCACGGTATAAAATGGTTCGAGGGTCATACACCATTACGCTGTATTGAGAGAATTTTGAGGGCAATCGCTACCGATTCTACGCGGATATTTGTACGAGGTGTCGCTAAATCATCCTATTTAGCGCAACTCACCGGCTACTATATTATAAATTTGGAGGAGGACGAGGATAATATCTCATTTCAGCATCTTCCGGGGGCCGGTACACATTGCTCATATCACGCCGCGATACGGAAAAGTCAATCGTATAAGTGCGCCCTGGATAATGTGATGAGGATTAAAATGCTGCTCTGTCAGAGTGAACGTCGCGAGTCGCTATGGAAATATAGGACAACAGCAGCGTTATCGGTTGGCTTGCCCTGCGGCGGGTCCTGCTATGAACAGCCTTCAAATCCTCGACTCTCTACGTGATATAAAAAAGCACGCTGTTGGTGTATACCCCGCAGATCGCATACAAAAAGTTTGGACAAAACCAACGGCTATTGTCGCAAATACTGATGGATATAAACAGCCCGGTACCCACTGGATCGCCATGTACGTCGATCGTGACGGACGTGGATGGTACTTCGACAGCTACGGACTACCACCAATCATCCCGCAGCATCTCCGACGACTCCGAGGAAACTGTAAACTCTTCCGATACAGCACTGATCAGCTTTAAGCTGCGGATTCGCAGTGCTGCGGACAGTATTACATTATGTTTCTTCATTATATGTGTACTGGCTTCGGTATGCATAAGTTTAGAAGCGTATTTTCAAATGATCTATCATGCAACGATAAAATAGTTGGCGATTACTACAAGACATATACCCGTAAGCAGAATAAAGCTACGCGTAAAATGTCCAATAAGGGTCTGCCCACAGGAGGCAGCAATTCCTTCAATCATAAAAGTTTACATTGTGTACAGGGCTGCTGCTCCCGTAATCGCTAACCGTTCAATAAAATGATGAAACTTGAAATATTTCTCTGTGTCTCGAACTTTATTCAGCGGCCCATAGCAACGACATCGTCAGCAATTGTGCTAGAGGCTCCGCCTGGCGCTCTTCGACATCAGCCATTTTGTTTTGCGCGACTCTTGGCGAAACGCGGTGGGGGAAGTTGCAGGTATGGTGGGTGGGTGGGTGTAGCAGAGCTATAAGGGATCAGTCGTTCTCGGGCGGTAACAGCAGAAGCATATGCAGAGGAAGCGGTGCGAGTTAAAAGTACGCGTTGAAGCATTCTTGCAAAACTTAGCTGCTCTTCAAACACTCATCCAGAGAAGAACAGCGTTACAAATTTTAACCCGTGAAATTCAAAAGCTCAATATCAGTGATGGACTTCTCCCAAATCAACAAGATCGGAAAGTTGTCGGACTTCCTGCCGACGAAAAAACTGTCGGAGCTTTCGCTAAAAACCGACTACAAGATTTCTGATGTACGGCCAGTAAAAACACGCTTCGGGCCCCGAATCATTATTGAAGTGGACAGTGAGTTCACGTGCCTTCTACCATCCAGATTCACCAAAGTTCTGGAAAACGAAACGCTGTTCCAGCAGATGGTAACGGCTGCGCGCGAGAATAATCTTCTCATAGAGTTCTTCGGGGACGATTTTAACAGTCTGGAATTCAAGCCAGCCGCCGAATAGTGCAGCGTCTGCAGTTCCCGTGAAAGACAGCGACATCTCACTTGCGTGATTCAGTCTACCGAGAGCAGCCATGGCAAGCGAGGCTTCCGATAATCGCTGCTATAAACCGTGCCCGCTGCTACTACAAATATCCCATAATCTCAACAATTGCTTGACAAAAAGTGTGCGGTTGGGTATTAAAGTTATCGGTGCTAATCAATTACACCCCGTCATGCGTTTCACATGCGACAGCAACGGCTGGACAACGCTAAATACTCCGTCGTGGTTAGATTTTCGCGAACGTCTCTCTACGATCACAGCGTATCTCGACGGCGAGGGAAACACTCCTACGGTCCACACCGTGGTTTCCTGCGATAGTTACAATTTAGAATACGATGAACATCTCAACCGGCCCATCGTAACTATCCAAAACTGCAACGACTACGGAGTAAACGGTATTCACCATGCGGCGCCATTCTTCACCTTCATAAAAGATAACTTCGTCGTGCTGCAGCTATTGGAGGAACGCATAAACGGCTACATGGCATGGCTTCATCGCTCCATCGAGGACGTGACAAAGTGTAAAAATGCACTTGTCAGCGTAATCGCAGCCGAAATATTCAGCATGACAGCGCGTCGTTTACGACGACGGATTCGTAAAAGGAAGACGAAAATTTAGGAAAGCGTTCAACGCATCCTATCCTGTATTCCCGGCGAACTCTCCGCACGCGCCAGAACAAGCGTCACCGATCATCTCATAAACCATCAGATGGAACGGTTAATTAACAGCAATATCATGTACATATCATAAAAATGTATACTTTGTGAACATATTTTAATAAAGCAAAAAAAGGGGCCGTTATGGCGAACCCTCCACTCCGGCCATCCCCCCTCCACACCTCACTGCCGGGGCGTGGGAGGAATCCCCACTCCATCCCCTCCACCTCGGATACCGAGGAGGGGGAGGGGTGGGGGGATAAGGACGACCATCCCCACTCCATCCCCACCACCTCGGCTACCGACGAGTGGGGATGAGGAGTGGGGGTCGCCATAGTGGCCCCCATACTACTCATAACATACAAGTAGACCTTGTCAACGCAGCATCGGAACAGCCGCGAGCCGCAAAACGTAAAGCAACAGCTGACTTAAAGAGTCTTAGAGTCACGTTCACGCGTAATACGCCACGAACCCGTACGGCGTAAACAAAAACAAATAAGAGAATCACAATTTAATAAGAAATGGGAAATCCAAGAACCCTATTGGAAAAATAAATGTCAGTTAAGGTTTCAACTAAATAAGTATACACGTGTGGAATGTGTCACACGTATAATACATTTGTAAAACTATTTGTAAGCCGAGAGACGGCCTGACAGAAATAAAACAAAAAAAATATTATCGTTATTTAGCCATTAGCCCCTTGAAGCCGAAATCATGGATTTCGTCTTCCAAAGGGGGAGGAATGTTGTGCTCCTAATTTAGCGCATATTGCAAATCGCATAGAAATGAGCATATGCGATTAGCGAAATCGAGAGGCCATAGGACCCTGTGCAAACGACAGCAATTTGGGCAGGTGAAGCACCTCCAGAGGTGACTTTGGCGACACGTATCGCTGAATTGGCATCATACGATTCGAACGTTCGAGAATGGTTGATTGCCAATAACCGAGTTAACAATTAGAGGAACGAAACATCAGAAGTCAGTCTTCGGTTGGCAATCGAGGCGGTCGTCTCAAGGCAACTAAACATTTTGTAAATCAAATGTTGCCTAATTATAATAAAGTTAAATAATTGTAAGTTTGTAATTCCTAAGTTGGAGATTTACTCGTCATTCGTAAGACCCCAGCTACCTGTCCTCGATCGCCCGATTCTGGCCACCAGTCTTTTTCGGGGACGTAACTCCTCGGGCACATATGTTGGCGCGATTCAGCGACACAACAGTTGGCGGCATGCTGGTCAGGGTTCCTACAGGCGCGCGGCGGGTGAGCTACGTTGTTATTAGCTCGGGCGGCAACTAGTACAGTCATTTGGTAGTTTTACCTGGAAAGTTTTCCGGGAGTTTTAAAAATTGGTGATTTCATAGATTTCGACGTGCTCTTTTCGAATTATCACTTTGCCGCTCGCGCCGCCATATCGAAAAAATGGCGCTCAAAAACAGTTTTTCGACAATAACTCCTTTCCGACTCATTTTACGATGAAAATAGTGATGTAATAAATTAAACTAGAGAAAATTTCTTACAATTTATGTAGTAACGTTTTTTTTTTGTAGAATCAATAGTTTTAGCGTACGAGCGCAGCAAAGTCCACTCCAACACGCGTTTTGGGCAAATAACTCATTTCCACACCACCATGAGGCAAAGTAAGTGGCGCGTTTTTTTGTGGTATCCCTAGTAGGCTTAACCCACTTGTAATGCACTATTACAAAATTTAGTGCATTCTCCTTCGCTTCGCTATCCTTGATGGACCAGGTTTTGCGAGTTCATCGTCTTGAGTACTGAGCGAAATGTCACATATACAAAATTTCTTCCACGTCATCCGCGATGGGATCATCAGCTTCATTGTCATCCTCTTGTTCCTCGATTTCGTCATATGTTTGCTCGAGAATTGTCTCTGTTTCTTCCTCCTCATCGCTATCTTGTAGTGGAACTTGCGAACTATCACAGGTACCATTGCAATTCGTGCATATACCGGAGCACTTTAATTCAGCCTTTCTGCATTCACAGGCTTCATGACATCTCTTTTTGCATTTGCAAGAAATAAGTTTTAACAAGCTTTCTGGAGCTGGGGGCTCGAGTGTGGTGACAGGAATAAGCTCATTCTTGCTTTTTTTCCATCCCCATTGCTCTGCATTTTTTTCAACTCCATACCACTGCTGAACCTGGTAATAGGTTCGCAACGAATGTTGTCGTGCTGCTGCTTCTGTCGGTGGCAGCGATGCAATATTAAATTTACTTTTATATGCTGATTTTGTGAAGCATGTATATCTATAGTTGTTTAATGACATACTTTTTGCGCCACTGTCACCGTACAATGCAAGGAGGAAGCGTTCTCCAGCTTCAGCAATGATCTCTGGATCCGCATTTTGGTTTTTGAATACCTGTACAAGCTCGTTTAAATCTCGGTTTTTTCGGAGTACGTTAGCACATTTTATTTTTCCTTGATTAAAGAGTGCTGATGTTGTGTCACCGCCACTGAAAGTATACAAGAATAATATGTTATCTGCGGCCGTTTTATCTATGATACTTTTCGTTGAATATATTTGTTGCCACTTTTTTCCTTTTCCTGGTTTGAGAATATATACGTTTGAACGCGTAGATACAGCCGTCAAAAGAATAAGAAGATCTACATCTTCGCCGACAACTATTACGGAATCAAATGTAGATGAAATGCTGATTGCTGTATTGATTATTAACGTATCCGCATATTCCGTGGCTTGCTTGACCATGAAATTCGCAGCTTCAAATTTTTTCTTTATCATTCCAATGAGGCGTTTCTTGTTTGCATCGTTGCTCAGGAATTTACCTTGTGACACCGTTGGGATCATTGTCTTGTCAAAAAGTATGTCTACTGAAGCATTTTTCCGTGATCGTCGGGATTGCTCCGCATGTTTGGTATTACGGTTTGCTACATCTTCCGGATATCCGTCAAATACGACAATGGCATTGGATGTATAGTTCGATCGAACGAATGTGATGTAGTTATTGCAAATGGATGAAAACGATTCACCGCGATGCCAAACGACTCGGTGCAATAAGTATCCTCTATCGATGACATACATAGCGTTTCCAAAATTTACATCTCCAGAATATGGCTCAAATGCCTTGTACATAGAAGATTTAACGCACTTGCACATGCCTTTGTCATTGAAAAGGGATAACGGAAACGGAACAAGTTCGTACGTAAGAAACTTTTCAAGTTCCTCATCAGATTGTCTTGCAATGCACATTCTTTGAAAAATTAATAAAGGATTAATCGGGATAATGTCGCCTTCTATCCGGACACCTGCAGTCATAACACCGAGTGGTTTTACTCTGTCATTCCGTTTGAATTTTACGGTATAGAAATCGCTGCCGATGATTTTTGAAATGCCAGCACCACCAACTTCTTGAGACACGTGATAATTTATCTTCTCATCTCCGATAACTCCAGTGCTCATTGACATGGGTTCTTTTACTTCTGGAAAAGGAGAATGTTGGCACAACCAATCCATCAGTTTTTTTTACGTCGTCATTGTCACGATTAATCCGCGAGCTTCTCATTTCGACATGCTGCTCCGAACTGGAAAAACTTACGTTGCAAAACTTTTCAACTTCGGCGCATACATTGGGCAGGAATACCATTCCTAAAGTCCAATTGGAGAGCACGCTGTCTTTGACGCCTCGTCCATGAGTAAGGCCGCCAAGACATTTCATCGTCCTCATTGTTATACCCGCTCGTGTTACTGAGCGGGCTTAGAATAATTTTGGAATGACTCTTGACTTGGAGTCTTCCAATCTATCTCTGAATATATTTTTCGGGTTAGCTATTAAAGCGCTTGGCACACCTATCTAGTCAGTTAATATAAGGGTCTTGGGCCAATTGAATAAAGAGACAAAGTATGCTCTTTAGAAATATATGTATATATTTTGTAGTAGTAAGGGGGCTACTATGGCGATCCCCACTCCTATCCCCACTTCTCGGCCCGTGGTGGGGGCAGCCGAGGTGGGTGTAGAAGTGGGGGAAAATTCTGGTGGCTCGCCATAGTGGCCCGCGACGATTGAGAAGAGGAAAGAGGGAGTTATACTTACGTGCGTGTGTCGCCTCTTTTGCGGAGTCAGCAAACGCCTTGGCATAAGGACTATGAGCATTTTGAAGTGAAAAAAGCTAGCAATATAATGGAATTTTTTATTTTCAAAAACAAAAGCATTTTATGTATCAGCTGAAGCCAAGGCGCCACGGCATTCGCGCTGGGGAAAAGGGCTGGTAGCCACCACAGCCTTGCACGACTGAGCCACCAGCCCTCTTCAGGGGCTACGTCGTCGTAAAATAGACGACACAGCCCCAAAATGTCAGCCGGTTGCCAGCCCCACTCCACCATTTCTAGAAAGTCGGCATCCTCGGCCCAGAGGGTGTCGACGGCTGCCCGTAGCTTCGCTCGCCGTCTTCTCACTCCGACGGTATGGGCAACGAAATTCCGCCGCCACGAGCAAAATCGCCTCGGTTGTCTCACGCTCCGACGAGGCCCCGGCGTCTGTAAATAAATTTAAAAAACATTATTTTTAAATATCAAAGGAGAGAGAGAGAGAGAGAGAGAGAGAGAGAGAGAGAGAGAGAGAAGACCGCTCTGTGTTTAGCGTGAAAGAACTCTCTCTCTATATAATGCTGCATACACAAGGGGAGGAAGTATAGCTATACCTTATGATCGCGCAATGCAGGCACGCGCGGTGAGAGATAGATAGATAGATAATCATTTTTTATTATTCAGAATTGAACAAAAGAGACTGATAGCAAGCTATCAGCGAAATGCAGTAGCTAGCCGACACCGACATAATAGGCCGTTGACTGAGTATGTGGATCAAGCGATGAATTGCAGTGTCGGTGTACATGTTAGCGATTTAGTTCCTTAGATCTTAATTGCGCAGTGCAGCTCAATTGTATAAATCTAAGTTAAGCGGGTGCCCGCTCTCTCGATAAGCGTAAGAATATAAAGTAAAGTAAAAGAGTGACAAGATAACACTAAAGTATATGTGGAATAAAGAGTTAAAAAACTTGAAAGAAAGAATACCTGCACAGACAATAGGTAATACATAGATGTGTAGTTAGATAGGCTCTGGGATTTACAAGGCCGCTTCAAGGTGCCAGTTGCGGAGGCGCGATTTAAAGGAGGCCAGCGACTCGGATGCTCGAATATCGGTAGGGAGCGAATTCCAGATAAGCGGGCCAGAGACCGAGAACGCATGTTTGTACGATTCCGTGCGATGTGACGGGACCACCAGGTCGCGGGAATGCCTCATGGTACGCAACGGCTGGTGTACGAGAAGAAGATCGCGAAGTATAGTGGCAGTACCCCCGTGCAAAGCTTTGTAGACTGTGCAAGCTATGGCGAGATCCCGACTTGCGCTGACAGGAAGCCAGCCAAGCCTGCTCCGAAACGATGAGATGGAAGCATCGCGAGGAAGGCCGAAAATGTACCGTATGCCCTTGTTGATCAGCCTCTGTAGTTTTAAGTCATTGACGACCCCAGCGCCTAGGAGGACCGAAGAACAATAGTTGATATGAGGGAGTAGTAGAGTGGAGACCAGCATTATGCGAAGATTCACATCCGTATACTCGCGAATCTGCCACAGCCTGTAGAGTACGCTGTTGACCTTGGACGTTACGCTAGCAATATGCTGCTTGAAAGTAAGCTTAGCATCGACGACAACACCGAGATTCCGGACCGTAGAAACGAAGGGTACATTGATGATGCCGTCTTTCAAAGGTGGAAGATTGGACAAGTCGATTGCGTTGATGAGTCGGTTGTTTCCGAGGATGATGGCCTTCGTTTTGAGCAGATTAAGCTTCAGCTTATTCCTCAGAGCCCAATCGCGTATTCTAGCGATATCTTCGTTTAGCTGAAGTATGCAGTCCGCAAGGTCGAGAGGCGAGCAGCTGGAATATATTTGGAGGTCGTCTGCGTACAGTAGACGATTCGCCCGAATGACAGGGCCGATGTCGTTGATAAAGAGCGAGAAGAGGAGAGGGCCGAGAACAGATCCCTGGGGTACGCCCTTGTTGGTATCCAACCAAGCAGTGAGAGAGCCGTTATCTATTTTTACTGCCTGTGATCGTCCAGTGAGGTAGGAGTGCAGCCAGTCGATTGCTCCAGAAGATAGGCCAATATTGGCTAGCTTGTGGAGCAAGAGATCGTGGGGAACCGAGTCGAAGGCCTTGGAGAAATCAAAGAGAATTAGAACCGTGACTTTTCTCCTATCCATACCCAACCTGACATCGTTTAGCAGCTTAAGAAGCACTGTCTCCGTGCTGTGACCTTGTCGAAAACCACACTGAAAAGGATCGAGAATGCTATGCTGTTTGATGTACAGGGAGATCTTGCCGTGTATTAGGAGCTCCAGAGCCTTGCTGAGAGATGGTAACAGTGATATGGGCCGGTAATCGCTGACGCTGGACGGAGAAGGCACCTTAGGGAGTGGAAGAATGATCGCCCTCTTCCAGGCTCGTGGAAAACACCTTTCTGCAATGGACTTATTGAATAGAGTGGCGATAAAATTGAGTACATGACTTAGGACCGGAACAAGCATACGGCGAGTGAGCCCGTCTGCACCCTGAGCATTGGACCTAGAATATAGCAATGCTCTCTCCACCTCCGCCGGAGAGACACTGCCGAACTCAAGCTGAGGTCGATCCAGAGTAAACGAGGCACTTAGACGTAGTGCTTGATCATTGGGTGTGGTATCAAGGCGCGAAGAGGAGACGCAAGCGAAAGCAGCGTTTAGATTATCCGGCTCGACCGCGAGCCTAGCACTACTGCGCTCTTTAGAGAGTCCGAGGTTGCGCAACTCCCGCCACGTGGCATCCGGGGAAAGACCCTCAAGGCGGGATTTGTAGAAATTCACTCTGGCAGCAAAAAGCTCCGGCCGAAGGCGGTCGCGGGCCCGGCGATACACGGCAAGACTGCTCCTCGTCTTGTTCCGGCGAAAGCGACGATATAAGGTGCTGACGAGCCGCATCGAGGCCTTAAGGTCCTGCGTCATCCACGGAGCGTGTCGAACTGAGTTAACCCGGACAATTGTGACGGGGGCTAAGGCATCGAGGGTGGTAAAAAATCGCTCGTAGAACGAACCGAGAAGCTCGTCCACGCAGAACTCTTGGGACGCAAGCGAGTCCCAGTCGACAGCCGAGAAGGTTTCCCTGGCTTCCGGGTCGGATAGTCTTCCCAGTCTTCTCGTAGTAATAACTTTAGGAGACGGTTTAACTTTGACGATCTTGATTGTAGCATATACTAAATGGTGTCCAGCGCCAAGTGGTGTCTCAGATTTACCCCAAGCAACGATTTCATCGGACTCATCAACCAAACAAAGATCTAGCCACGTCTCAGTGAGACCGGAGCTATGCGTAAAGCCATGGTCGATGAGTTGGAGAGAAAGATCACTAAGAAGTCCTCTGATATACTGAGCGTCGTGACTATTGCTGAGCTGATCAGCGTTGAAGTCTCCCACGATTACCTTATGGCTGTAGCGTTCCGAAGCTCCTCCAAGCTCTTGCCCAAAGTCCTGAGGAATCGTGAAAGGGACGTGTGGGGGTCGATAGACCACGGCCATGAAGATCGGAGGCGAACCCAAGCAGCTAAGCTCACACATGATGAACTCGATACAGCCGGTGACCGAGGTAGCTGAGCTGGCGATAACCCTAGCCGTGAAGGATTCATGCACGAACAGAGCAACACCACCTCCATGCGCATTGCGATCGTTTCTTAAAATAGAATAACCCGATATTGCGACGAGAGAGTCGGGAATCGGGGGAGCGAGCCAGGTTTCTGTTATAGCAATAGCATGAAAAGTGGTAGACTCGTCGAGGAATCCCTTGATGGAGTCGAGATGAGAGCGAAGTGAGTTAGCGTTTAAACAGCAAAATCGAAAGTCAGTACCTTTAGGAAGAGATGGCTGTGCAGGTGCGATATACTATGCTTGAGCGACGGAGTAAAGGCTCAGCAGTTTCGTGATGTCAGCAGGTGAGTTGACAGTGTGCGTGATACCATCGTCATTTTTTTTGACGAACACTGTGCAGTTCCTACACCACACGTGCTTAAAGCCTGCGGGTTTGAGCGACTTTTTCGCAGAAGATAATATTTGCAAAACTCTGGACGGCAGCAATTCGTTGATATTGATGATGGACTCGGCTGATGGCGGAATCCAGTTTGAGTCAATGAGCAAGTCCCTATTGAGCATCGAAAATCTCAGGACTCCGTGTTTTCGCTTGGCCGCGAGGAGCCGATGAGCCACAGTGGAACCGCTGCAAACAACTGCAAAAGAAGTCCTGGTGGCTGCGACTACCGGTTGACTACGAGGAGAACCAATCGTTGCAGTGGGCATTTTCCGAAGTAGCCGTGCGCTCACAAAATCACCCTGTTTAATGTCGACCTTCAGCGCGGCAGCTATGGCTGAGGACAGATTAAGGAGGACAGACTCCTCAACCGTCCCAAAGGTAAAGCCGGATATAGTAAGCTCCTTGAGGGTACCCTGATGAGAGAGGGCCCGTTGTAATTGCGCAGCCGTCGAGTTGTTAGCAGCTGTGAGTCTCGAAAGCTCTTGTTCTACACTGGTGTTGGGTGAGGATGAAGCAGCGAGTGATGCGAGCTGTTCGACTCGATTTTCAAGCTTATGCAGAGACTCCTTTAATACTTGATTATCTTTGATGAGGTCAGCTGTCAGTGCAGTCAAAGAATCTGTAACACCGGTGAGCCGATCGGTAGTAGCTTTCTGGCAGGCTAGATCGGCACTGACCGTATCGACAGCCGAGCGAATCCCAGGGATATCATCCAGTAAGATCTTATAGCTAGCGAGCGTCTGATTAATTGCCGTAAGTCCCTCCATGATGTTATCCAATGTGTGTGCATGTGCTTGTCGCGTTGTAGGTGGCTGCATGGTTTTTTTTGGAGGAGGTTGTAGCTTCGTGGCCTCGCCATCCCTGTCCCGCTTGCGCGAGGAGCCACGAGAAGAGACAGAGCCCTCAGAGCCAGAGGGTGACCCGGGTCGAGAAGTAGCCGGTGATGGAATCTCGGACATGATAGTATCGATATTTAAAGCTGAGATCTGATATCCGGGAAATTTGTCGCAAGAGCGAAAGATGACAAGTCCCAGTCGGTAAGTCGCACCAGTGTACCGGCAATCGATACACGATCGAGAGGAGCAGAGAGAGAGAGAGAGAGAGAGAGAGAGAGAGCCGTCTATATAATAGGAAAGAGAAGGCATGCGAGCGTGTATATATATATATGTATATTCTCTTTCCTTCTATTAGGTCCTACGCGTGCATTTTTCTATTTTATTAAATGAAATATAAATAAAACTCACCAGAATAAACTCTCGTTCGGCCGCGGTGTCGTGCACGACGAGGTTATCATTCTCGGAATAATACTTCTCCATTCTGAAAACAGACGGAGGCATATAAATTGTTTGATTCTATTTAAAACAAATTTATTTCACGGCTATTACACGGTGAAAAAGCGTACTTACGTTAACGACGGTGGCTGCGTCTCGAATGAAGAAAGATGAGCATCTTGTGACAGAATTACGCATAGCCACATTTTTGCTGAAACATTTTTCTATAGGCCGCGTGCATTAAAAAGAAAATGATATAGAAAAAGAGAGAGGTATGAGAGAGAGAGAGGAGTGCGAGCGCCAGTCATTGACACAGCGGAGCCTCCATGTACACGCAGGAGTGTATAACAATACATCGAGAAAGAGCCTGGTATAAAGGTGTAGTAGCGAGAGTAAAACAGCTGACCGCAGGCACAACGACGAGCTCCGTGTAAGTGACCGTACGGACTGCAACGCATCTAAAGAGAGAAAGAATATATAGCTGCAACGCAGCTGAAGTGAGAAAGAATAAATAGCTATACTGTGCTGTCTTCACGCAGCGGGGCACGTTATATATCTTTTCTGTTATAGCTATACCGATCACAGGTACAGTGACGAGGCCACTGTGTGTGTGTGCGGGCGGTAGTGCGATCTGCTGACCACAGGCACAACAATGCTGAGGCGTGTGTGTGAGCACGCGGCCTACAACGCAAACGAAGAGATAACGAGCTATATATTGTAACGTTTCGGCCACATAGGTAAGCCACCGTCACACCGAATACGATAGCGTCCGACCATTTCCGAGACACTTGCGTATTCTAGCCAGCATTCAGAGCAACCGGCCATGCCGACGGCCGGGCGTGTCAATCGGGCCAAGAAATTGGGGCAAGCCCGCGGCACCTCGCAAAGGGCCTCGCCCACCGCGAGGAGTATGACCACCACGGACTCGCGTGAATCACCGCCTCAGTCGAATTTCTCGCTTCCCGTGCTCGACCACTCCTAGCTTATTAAGGATGTGACTTAAATTCGTCGTGACGCCTCTTCGTACCTCATGCTCGCCTAATATCTTAGAGAGCAACCCGCAAGCATGTTTTTTTTCCCGAGAAGAGTATAATATACTGCCGTCCTCAAAATAGCCAACGCAGTCAACCCCACCAACGGAGTGTTCCTCGGCGGCGTGATTTCCCACCTAAGTCTCCAGAATCGCGGGAGAAATGGAATTTCTCCTGACGTGCTTTAGGCTATTTAAGGGCGAGCACGAGTCGGAGCGGCACTCTGTCGCAAATTATTCCAATACTACGTGGAGTCACCGTTTTCCGAAACCTCGGAAAGAAGGATGGAGGCCTTGCTGCCGTCGCCCTGGTCCCATCCTAGGACAACCTCAGCTTCGGGATAGATACTCTATTTCCGTGGGAAGCCCCAGCACTGCGCTGGATGCCTGACCTCGGAAATAGAGTCGTCGTGGTGATTGCCAGATAGGGAACTGTATATAACATCCGATCGACCGCCGTTAAGACGACCGATCGCTATCCCGTGCCTTCACATACGAAACACTCGGTGTGTACAGTCCGAGAAGCGCCGGTCGCGCTTCGCTGCACGAGAGGGAAATCCTATAATCAGCTTCTCTGGTTTTTCGTCCTCCTCGCTTGGCACCGAGGAGGTCAGCCGTCCCTTCCGGACGGCCCCGCTATGTGCACTCGGGGGGATTGAATCCGCCTCGAGCAAGCGCATTATTTGAACGCTAGCCACCTAGCGCGTAAGTCACACGGGTTGGCAACCGTGAACTTAGTTGCACTTTGCAACCTGTGCCAACCGATTGTACCGCCACACAAATCTCGATATCCGTCAATTCAAGGGTCATCGCATTCTGTTTCAGAAGCGAGCCCAAATCCGGCATAACGCGTATACGACGACGCTCACGGCTTGTGCGAGCGCGAGCGAGCGAGAGAGAAAGAGTGAGTGATTGAGTCAGCGCCTCTAACCATCGTGTGCGACCTCACCATATCATTTCCATCGTAGTCGCTCCAACCACGGTCGCGCTTCTCGCGACCTATTCCACATCCCGGTAATCGTCGATACAACCAAATTAACAGCGTTCAAATCTCCGATTTAACAAGACTAACAAACATTTATGTTTTTACACTTCCACGTAAACGAAAATCCTAAACATCAAATGCCGATGATGAAGGATTATGACAGGTGTCCCTGAGACTCTCAAAATCACTGAGGCATCTCCGAAAATACCTTCAAAATCCTGATCATTATCTCCGGCTCACGTCACGTACATCACCCCTCAGGAGGCTACGGGAGACCCAAAAATCCATCCTTCGGCCGAACGTTCGCCGTCCCAAAAATTGTTTTGTCGTGATCACACGAACGATCGGGGAAAACAAAATAAAAAGCTTCGCGGCAAAATGCGAAACGTTTCATTGGCGCCCAACGTGGGGCCCGAACGCCATATTAAATATCCTGAAAATGTACAAAGACCGAACGTATCGAAAAACGCTCTAGCTTTGTATAAAATAAGATAGTTAGGCGTTGCAATCACCACTAGATCGGATAGCCAGCGAAGAGCTGAGAAAAACACCAATTTCAGGTCGTTTATAATCCGATAAAACAAACACAACGAGAAACGAGCACTCGCACACAGTGCGGGCTCGTTCTCTCCCAGGCAGCCGAGAAACTCTCGAGCAAAATCACCGACATAAATCGGGTCAAGGCTACTCGGAAAGAAGCATAGGGGAACGAGTACTCACGCACTCGTGCTTGCTCGTTCTCTCTCTCTCTCTCTCTCTCTCTCTCTCGGGAGACGAAATAAGCTCGCGTAAGAAGTCTCAAATATTTCATCCATCTCACTCTCACCAAGAGAACAAAGACAAAGCGGTGTCAAGTACAATACGCATACTCTGGCAAGGTCACGCTGATCCCGAGCGGCGAGCGAGGGAAGAAATAGAAGAAAAAACTTTTTTTTCTTGTCGCTCGCGTGCCAAGGGATTAGCGAGCATCGCGAACAACTCGACGCCGCGGAAAAAAAAAGAAAAAAATATATACAGGCCTCGAGTCTCGCGACTACCGCGCGGCCGTGAGAGAGACAGCATTACGTAAACACTTTCTTACCACGAGCGAGGAATATCGTGGCTTCAAATTATATTAACTCGGACGCATTGCTCGGTGGTCGAGAGGTACTTCCCCTCTTCGCGTACAGAGGCTTAGCGTGCCGAAATGAGCGAGGCCCGGAAGGGGAATCCTCCTCAGGAGGGGCGGGCGCTAAACCTCCCGCCCCGTGCCGCTACAGACTCGGCCCACGCGACCGGCCCACCCACCGAACCCGACGCCGTCACAAATGTGAGGAGCGAGCCGCGGGGAGGTGAGAGGGGGGCGCGTCGCAGGGACGACGGTACTGGGATAGGTATGAGGGGCCTTCCTGCGTGGAACCCCAATACTTCCGAACCAAACATTGCGGACGATAACGCTCGTCTCACACCGGAAGAATCCCAACTATCCTTATCCACTATCAAGGAGATGATGGCAAACATCCAACGCCGAGTCGATGACGACGCAAAGGCGCTGACGGCCACTCTCCTATCAATTAATGAAACCTTTGCTAAGAAGCTCGAGTCCCTAGAGGACGTAATCCACACTCAAGTCCGGAGCTTACTTCAGCGACCGCCCGACGGGAACTCTACCATCGAGCATTGGGGACACGATCCCCTCTCCTCCACGCGCCACTGCGTACCCACATCACGGGAACCGCGTCCCCCCCCCCCCCCCCAAGGGGAAGCACATCCTATCCCGGAGGAACGACTCCTCAATCTCGGGAACATGGGTTTACCTGAAAGGTACGCGGAAGAAATCCATCTACGTCATGGGAATCCCATCAGGGAAAATCCCGCCATCAACTCATCTTCTACTCTTCCAGCATCGCGGGAAGACATTCCTGCATGCACCAGCGCGGGAGTAATGAACTCAGTGCCCCCACCTTTGGAGGGCATGATCACGAACTCCCGTGGCAATTCCTAACTGACCTGAGAGAGTACCATCGCGTATTTGGTACCCGCTACGATTTTAAAATAATCGTCTCTCAATGCCTCTCGGATCTGGCCCTCCAATGGTGGAAAATAGTGAGAAATGACGTCCACTCCTGGGAATCGCTCGAACTAATGTTCCTTGAGCGATTCTGGAGCGAGGATCGGCAATATCGAGCCAAGAACAAAATCGAGTACGGATGGTTCGATCCCCTAAAAAAGGAGTCCCGTTTTGGGTACGCTCTCTCGTTGATTGGCCTGGCCAAAGATCTTCGGCCACCCCTCTCCGACAAAGAGATAATTAGCAAAATACGAAGGCACTTCCCGGAGGAGGTCCGAATGATCGTCCGAGCAAAATGCATCGAGACCATCTCGAGCCTCCTGGACCTATTGTCCTCTCTAGACGAAGAGGGACCGGGCAACAAGGAGCGTGACGGGTCATGCCGTCCACCTAGACCAACCTTCGCGGGGTTCTCAAGAGAACCACCACGACATGAGTCATATCCAGGGAACAACAAACCAAACCGCCTCGGGTACCCTAGAGGCCCAACAGAAAAAGGTCAATTCCCTGACAACCGTCGAGACAATCGGAAGGCCATCCAGAGCCTCGAGATTGTGGAGACAGATGCTGAAGCGATCGTCGATCCACCCAATCCCTCCGAGCAGGGAAACGAGCTGACGTCACCCCCTCCTGCTTCGTAATGAGGGAGGTGACGCTCGGGCTGGGAACGGATGTGAGAGGCGACCTTCTCACGGAGGAACCCGATGTTGAAGAGACGTCAAGAGAATGCCCTAAGATCGCGGTACTAATTGCCGGCATCCCGGTGTCTGCCCTGGTAGACACGGGCAGCCAAGCTACGGCTATAGCCCTAGACCTCTTCAACAATCATCAGGCCCTCCAGGCGTGTCCCACGCTGCCATTATCTAGAACCACCGTCACAGGAGCAACGCGGGGACGCGCGACTCCTGTCACCAAGCAGATATTTGCGGAGATCGAAATTCACTCGGTCAAAATTTCTCAGACGATACTCATTGTTCCCAGTCTTACAAGCCCGTGCATCTTAGGGATAGACTTCCTCGTAAGGACACGATCTGTAATCGACCTGGGACAATACAACTTAACTCTTGACAGCAGGGAGGACGATAGGGCCCATCTGTCCATACCCCTGCAAGCAACCAATCTTGTCACGGATATCTCCGATCAAGGAGCTATCCCCGACCCCGAGGAAGTCACTGATATGGAATTAGACCTAAAGGTCTCTGAAACTACCGGACTTACAAACCTCGAGAAGGAAGCCCTCAGGAACCTTCTCGAAACCCACAAACAGGTCTTCAAGAAAAGACCAGGGTTGCTTCGATCGTACCAACACGTGCTGAAAACCAAGCAGCACGAGCCTTTCAAGGCGATGAGCTATCCCGTACCCCTAGCCTACCGCTCGGCAGTAGATGAGGAAATCCGGGTACTCATCCAACAAAAAATAATCCAGCGCTCGAAGAGCTACTACAGCAGCCCACTCCTAATATCCCGGAAAAAGGATGGCGGAGTCAGGTTGTGCCTGGACGCGAGAAAAATAAATCAGATATTAATTCCGGACCATGAACGCATGGAGACCGCGGAGGAATTGTTTCAAGAGTGCCGAAGCGTATCATTCCTGTCAACCCTCGACATGCGTGCCAGCTTCTGGCAGGTCCCTCTACACCCAGAATCAAGAAAGTACACCGCCTTTTCCCATCGGGGAAAAGTGTATGAATTCCGCGTGACGCCCTTTGGTCTATCCACCAGCACGGCAAACTTGGTGAGAGGACTTGAAAAGGTCCTTCAGGGGCTTCACGACGTAACGAACTTCGTCGATGACATCCTCTGCACCTCCGAAACTTTCGAGGAACACCTCTCCAGTCTCGGGGAGCTGTTCCGAAGATTTTTGGAACACGGTTTAACACTTAGCCTAGAAAAATCTCACTTTTTTAAAAGGGAGACCACTTTTCTGGGGCATATCTTGTCGCGAGACGGAATACGACCCGATCCTGACAAAGTGGAAGCTATTCAAGCCTTCCCTTCACCCAAAAATATCAAGCAACTCCGAGGATTCCTGGGGCTGGTCAATTACTACAGCAAATTCACCAAGGAACACAGCGAGACGACAGCGCCCCTTCTCCACCTGCTACGGAAAGGGGAAAAGTGGGAATGGGGAACCGACGAGGAAAAGGCCTTAGCGAACATCAAAGCCAAATTCTGCACGAGCGTGATCCGAGCATACCCCTTAAAAAACCGTCCGTTTTACCTGCAAACAGACGCCAGTGACCTCGCGCCGTCTTGTCACAAAAAAATGACGACGGGGAAACAATGGTCCTCCACTTTGCAAGCCGCACTCTAAAGGGCGCGGAACTCCGATATACCGTCACGGAACGGGAGCTGCTAGCTATTGTGTGGGGTCTGACCAAATTCCGCACATACCTGCTCGGAGCGCCGGTGATCGTCGTGACGGACCATGTCGCCCTAACCTTCCTCAAGGAATGTCGGTTGTCTCACGCTCGACTAACCCGATGGACACTCGCGATTCAAGATTACAATCCCACAATAGAATACTGCGAAGGAAAGAAAAATCTCGTCGCGGACCTCCTTAGCCGTCCCAATACGGAACGGACGAAGGAGCACATACGCATAGCTTCGCTCGAAGAAGAGCAGGTGGAAGGCCTAGTGGCATCCATTACGCGCCTCAAAGAGCTGCAAAAGAATGACCCCGAATATGGGAAACTCCTCAAACTGGGCGAGCAGGAAGCCGACGAACCCAAGTATCTCCTTCGAGAGGGGCTCTTCTTCAGAATAACGAAGGGGTCTGAGAGAGTCTGGGTGCCCGCCGCGGGAATACGAGAGTTGATCATAAATTGCCATACCACCTACGCCCATGCGGGCGCAAAGAAGTGCCACCGGATGCTGAGGGAAGATTTCTACTTCCCACGATTCCACCATGTAATCCGTCAAACCCTGGCCAGCTGCGACAGCTGTCAGAGAAACAAGATCTACACCGTAGGAAGCTTCGCACACCAGCAGAACATCTTGCCGTCCAGGCCCCGAGAACTGGTGTCCCTGGACTACTACGGTCCTCTTCCAAAAGGTCGATACGGTCTAACCTACATCCTGGCCATAATCGACGTCTTCTCCAAAGTCACTCGCCTGTATGGGCTGCGTAAAGCCACCACTGATGCCACGTGGAAAGTGCTGGCTGACGACTTCTTCGTGAAGTTTGGGAAGCCCAAGGCCATACTTAGTGACCAAGGGACCCAATTTACAGCAAAAAAATGGGAAGCTTACTTGCGAGAAAACGGAATAAAGAAAATCTGGACTTCCATCCGGCATCCGCAAGCCAATCCCGTCGAGAGAACAAATCGGGAACTATCCCGATTTTTCAGAACCCTGATCAAAGGCAAACACAACGAATGAGTCAAATGGCTACCCGTCGTCGAGGAGTGCATCAACATGACCCATCACGAATCCACAGGCTTCACGCCGTGGGAATTGCACTTCGGAACAGAGGTGGATCGCCCCTGGCAGAGGGTCCTGAACAAGCGTCAAAATACACCCATTGCTCACGAAAACCTCATACTCGCCGCGTCCGAACGGATGCGGGAAGCTCGCGGGAAGCATGCAGACAAGATCAACCAACTGCATAGGTCGAGGGAATTCCACGTGGGCGACGAGGTACTTGCCCGAGCCCTCGCTGTCTCACGACCGTCGGTATGCCTAATCGCAAAATTCCTACCGGTGTATGAAGGGCCCTACGTTATTTCGCGGAAAATCCACCAGTCATCGTACATCCTAAAACACGTAGGCAGCGACAAGGAGCGAGGACTCTTCCACCACAGCGATCTGCGCCCCTATCGGCGACCCACGGAATACCCCCACTACTAGAACACCGGCACGAGAAGAAGATAAGAGCCAGCACGTCCGAGCTTACTCCAGTTCACGATAGATCATGGACAAAGCAACGCAGACTCGCAGCGATTGGGAGGGTCACGAGGTCTCACCGCGACCCTATACACCCGCGGAGAAAGGGAAAAGGAACGCACACCGTCCTCTGACCGGGAAAAGCAAACAGGCGCAAACCGAGCCGTGGTTTTTCCAACATCTGGAGGAGGATGAGGCGCGACAGCGAGAGGTGCTGGGGATTCCCGAAGGGATGCCAAGCCGGTTCGAGCCCGGAACAATAAAAATTAAGAGGAAGTTCGTGGTCCCCACACCCCCGGCGCCCCCGCCCACTCCAGAGTGGAAGGCACCGGCCCGCAAGGGCCCTCGAGCGGTACGCACCCTGGAAGGAATGAGGATCCTCTGGGGACGGCGGCGCACCACAACCAGGCCCGACATCAAGCGCCCTGCCGACGACCCCGCCATCGAGGAGGCGTGCACCCGTAAGAGTGCACGGGGTCGTCCCACCACAGGAAATAGGCCTTAAGGTCGTCGCCCCCCCCCCCCCCCCGAGAAGGGAATTCCGACCTTGGAGGGGCCATGTAACGTTTCGGCCACATAGGTAAGCCACCGTCACACCGAATACGATAGCATCCGACCATTTCCGAGACACTTGCGTATTCTAGCCAGCATTCAGAGCAACGGCCATGCCGACGGCCGGGCGTGTCAATCGGGCCAAGAAATTGGGGCAAGCCCGCGGCACCTCGCAAAGGACCTCGCCCACCGCGAGGAGTATGACCACCACGGACTCGCGTGAATCACCGCCTCAGTCGAATTTCTCGCTTCCCGTGCTCGACCACTCCTAGCTTATTAAGGATGTGACTTAAATTCGTCGTGACGCCTCTTCGTACCTCATGCTCGCCTAATATCTTAGAGAGCAACCCGCAAGCATGTTTTTTTTCCCGAGAAGAGTATAATATACTGCCGTCCTCAAAATAGCCAACGCAGTCAACCCCACCAACGGAGTGTTCCTCGGCGGCGTGATTTCCCACCTAAGTCTCCAGAATCGCGGGAGAAATGGAATTTCTCCTGACGTGCTTTAGGCTATTTAAGGGCGAGCACGAGTCGGAGCGGCACTCTGTCGCAAATTATTCCAATACTACGTGGAGTCACCGTTTTCCGAAACCTCGGAAAGAAGGATGGAGGCCTTGCTGCCGTCGCCCTGGTCCCATCCTAGGACAACCTCAGCTTCGGGATAGATACTCTATTTCCGTGGGAAGCCCCAGCACTGCGCTGGATGCCTGACCTCGGAAATAGAGTCGTCGTGGTGATTGCCAGATAGGGAACTGTATATAACATCCGATCGACCGCCGTTAAGACGACCGATCGCTATCCCGTGCCTTCACATACGAAACACTCGGTGTGTACAGTCCGAGAAGCGCCGGTCGCGCTTCGCTGCACGAGAGGGAAATCTTATAACCAGCTTCTCTGGTTTTTCGTCCTCCTCGCTTGGCACCGAGGAGGTCAGCCGTCCCTTGCGGACGGCCCCGCTATGTGCACTCGGGGGGATTGAATCCGCCTCGAGCAAGCGCATTATTTGAACGCTAGCCACCTAGCGCGTAAGTCACACGGGTTGGCAACCGTGAACTTAGTTGCACTTTGCAACCTGTGCCAACCGATTGTACCGCCACACAAATCTCGATATCCGTCAATTCAAGGGTCATCGCATTCTGTTTCAGAAGCGAGCCCAAATCCGGCATAACGCGTATACGACGACGCTCACGGCTTGTGCGAGCGCGAGCGAGCGAGAGAGAAAGAGTGAGTGATTGAGTCAGCGCCTCTAACCATCGTGTGCGACCTCACCATATCATTTCCATCGTAGTCGCTCCAACCACGGTCGCGCTTCTCGCGACCTATTCCACATCCCGGTAATCGTCGATACAACCAAATTAACAACGTTCAAATCTCCGATTTAACAATACTAACAAACTTTTATGTTTTTACCCTTCCACGTAAACGAAAATCCTAAACATCAAATGCCGATGATGAAGGATTATGACAGGTGTCCCTGAGACTCTCAAAATCACTGAGGCATCTCCGAAAATACCTTCAAAATCCTGATCATTATCTCCGGCTCACGTCACGTACATCACCCCTCAGGAGGCTACGGGAGACCCAAAAATCCATCCTTCGGCCGAACGTTCGCCGTCCCAAAAATTGTTTTGTCGTGATCACACGAACGATCGGGGAAAACAAAATAAAAAGCTTCGCGGCAAAACGCGAAACGTTTCAATATATATAAGTAGTAAGGGGGCCACTATGGCGACCCCCACTCCTATCCCCACTCCTACCCCCACTCCTCGGTAGCCGAGGTGGTGGGGATGGAGTGGGGATGATCGTCCATATCCACCCGCCCCTCCCCCTCTCCTCGGTACCCGAGGTGGAGGGGATGGAGTGGGGGTCCCTCGCCCCGCGGGGTGCGGAAGGGGGACGGCCGGAGTGGGGGGTTCGCCATAGTGGCCCCCTTTTTTTTTGCTTTATTAAAATATGTTTACAAAGTATACATTTTTATGATATGTACATGATATCGCTGTTAATTAACCGTTTCAACTGATGGTTTATGAGATTATCGGTGACGCTTGTTCTAGCGCGTGCGGAGAGTTCGCCGGGAATACAGGATAGGGTGCGTTGAACGCTTTCCTGAATTTTCGTCTTCCTTTTACGAATCCGTCGTCGTAAACGACGCTTTGTCATGCTGAATATTTCGGCTGCGATTACGCTGACAAGTGCATTTTTACACTTTGTCACATCCTCGGTGGAGCGATGAAGCCATGCCATGTAACCGTTTATGCGCTCCTCCAAAAGCTGCAGCACGACGAAGTCATCTTTTATGAAGGTGAAGAATGGCGCTGCACGGTGTATAGCGTTTACTCCGTAGTCGTTGCAGTTTTGGATAGTTACGGCGGGCCGGTTGAGATGTTCACCGTATTCTAAATTGTAACTATCGCAGGAAACCACGGTGTGGGCCGTAGGAGTGTTTCCCTCGCCATTGAGATACGCTGTGATCGTAGAGAGACGTTCGCGAAAATCCGTCCACGACGGAGTATTTAGCGTTGTCCAGCCGTTACTGTCGCATGTGAAACGCACGATGGGGTGTAATTGATTAGCACCGATAACTTCAATACCCAACCGCACACTTTTTGTCAAGCAATTGTTGAGATTATGGGATATTTGTAGTAGCAGCGGACACGGTTTATAGCAGCGATTATCGGAAGCTTCGCTTGCCATGGCTGCTCTCGGTAGACTGAATCACGCAAGCGAGATGACGTTGTCTTTCGCGGGAACTGCAGACGCTGCATTATTCGGCGACTGGCTTGAATTCCAGACTGTTAAAATCGTCCCCGAAGAACTCCATGAGAAGATTATTCTCGTGCGCAGCCGTTACCATCTGCTGGAATAGTGTTTCGTTTTGCAGAACTTTGGTGAATCTGGATGGTAGAAAGCACGTGAACTCCCTGTCCACTTCAATAATGATTCGGGGTCCGAAGCGTGTTTTTACTGGCCGTACATCAGAAATCTTGTAGTCGGTTTTTAGCGAAAGCTCCGACAGTTTTTTCGTCGGCAGGAAGTCCGACATCTTTCCGATCTTGTTGATTTGGGAGAAGTCCATCGCTGATATTGAGCTTTTGAATTTCACGGGTTAAAATTTGTAACGCTGTTCTTCTCTGGATGAGTGTTTGAAGAGCAGCTAAGTTTTGCAAGAATGCTTCAACGCGTACTTTTAATTCGCACCGTTTCCTCTGCATATGATTCTGCTGTTGCCGCCCGAGAATGACTGATCTCTTATAGCTCTGCTACGCCCACCCACCATACCCGCAGCTTCCCCCACCGCGTTTCGCCAAGAGTCGCGCAAAACAAAATGGCTGATGTCGAAGAGCGCGAGACGGAGCCTCTAGTAAAATTGCTGACGATGTCGTTGCTATGCGCCGCTGAATAAAGTTCGAGACACGGAGAAATATTTCAAATGTCATCATTTTATTGAACGGTTAGCGATTACGGGAGCAGCAGCCCTGTACACAATGTAAACTTTTATGATTGAAGGAATTGCTGCCTCCTGTGGGCAGACCCTTATTGAACATTTTACGCGTAGATTTATTCTGCTTACGGATAAATGCCTTGTAGTAATCGCCAACTATTTTATCGTTGCGTGATAGATCATTTGAAAATACGCTTCTAAACTTATGCATACCGAAGCCAGTACACATATAATGAAGAAACATAATGCAATACTGTCCGCAGCACTGCGAATCCGCAGCTTGAAGCTGATCAGTGCTGTATCGGAAGAGTTTACAGTTTCCTCGGAGTCGTCGGAGATGCTGTGGGATGATTGGTGGTAGTCCGTAGCTGTCGAAGTACCATCCACATCCGTCACGATCGACGTACATGGCGATCCAGTGGGTACCGGGCTGTTTATGTCCATCAGTATTCGCGACAATAGCCGTTGGTTTTGTCCAAACTTTTGGTATGCGATCTGCGGGGTATACACCAACAGAGTGCTTTTTTATATCACGTAGAGAGTCGAGGATTTGAAGGCTGTTCATAGCAGGACTCGTCGCAGGGCAAGCCAACCGATAACGCTGTTGTTGTCCTATATTCCCATAGCGTCTCGCGACGTTCACTCTGACAGAGCAGCGTTTTAATCCTGATCACATTATCCAGGGCACACTTATACGATTGATTTTTCCGTATAGCGGCGTGATATGAGCAATGTTTACCGGCCCCCCGAAGATGCTGAAATGAGATATTATCCTCGTCCTCCTCCAAATTTATAATATAGTAGCCGGTGAGTTGCGCTAAATAGGATGATTTAGCGACACCTCGTGCAAATATCCGCGTGGAATCGGTAGCAATTGCCCTTAAAACTCTCTCAATACAGCGTAATGGTGTATGACCCTCGAACCATTTTATACCGTGATGCTCCCGCGTCACCCGCTCGTTCGTTCTTTTCACATCCGACGGTAATTGTCTGTATGTGTGAGGTGGAGCGACGATCCAATGATCGTGCCACGATGAATCGATTGATGCAACAGCGACTTCTTTCGGTATAAAGTTGTAGTGCTTATCCGTTAAGCCTTGTATGTCTATCGCGATACTCATGATGGGTCTGCTGTGAGCGCTCTGCTCGAACTGGAGAGCTCAACCGCTGAAATCTACAATAACTTGCCGGGAAGCATCAACCTCCACCACGTTATCATATTCCGCATACACGACACAATTCACCGTTGAAGTTATTGCCTCGCCGAAGCGTACTTCGAGTCTCACGCTACCGTGTTTCACCAAATTCCAATGACTGTTACTGTTCGCCGAAAGATCGGGCGTTAGATCAAACGCAAAAAGACAATAGCCCCAGGGGTACGCTGTGCGAGTAATTGAATTACCCTGATTGAGAAAGTGAATGCCAGTCCCTGAGAATAATGTATGATACGCATCCACATATAGATGCGTGTCGTCAAAGTTAGGCTGGAGTGCTTTCGATGGTATCTGCACACCGTCAGCATATAACGCGAGATAATTAATTTTATAATTCTGAAAGTTAAACGCATTCAATGCGCGGTTACCGTTGAATGCTTTATTATCGACAAACCCTATAATTATGCGCTTCGGCAGTTGACCCAGTATAACATTGTCCAGAGTATCGCCGTGCACTCCTGCATGCATCGATATAGACTTAACCTCGACACGTGTCAAAGGATATTTTGCTGTAGATTTTGATAATGCTCGCGCGTGAGCTAAAAGTATACCAGGGGCAATTTTAGCGCGGCGTACGAGAAGCGATGCCTCGGTAATATGCATGCTGAAATCTTTCGAGGAAGTCATAAGACAGAATGCGTCGCTGGTACGTACAAGACGTAATCGTATCTCCACGCCATTTATAAGAAATCGCTCCTGATTGAAAATATCGCAATGGAGGTGGCCAAGGAGATCGATCTCATTGCGGTCATTGAGGACCATTCGGCGGTTAGCAAGGCCTACATTAGCGTCTGCTACATCGTCCATTTTACCGGCCGTATCACTGTACCACAGGCAACTTGAAAGATGAGAGCTTTTCGCACCCTGCCCATAATTCAATAAGTTTTCAATGTATGCCCTGTATGCATAAGCATTATTGGGCGGAGATACGAGCTTCTGATTGAGAAATACATCGACTTGATTGAACAGTGAATGAAGTAAATTATTGACGGGACCCACTCTAATGGTAGGGTCGGGTTTCACTGCACTCGAACGTATTTGGACACGTATGCTTAGCATGGTATGAGCAAGATCAATGTATTCGTCACCTTGACCAGGTACCACAAATTCTATTGGTGAATCATCCGTCAGAGATGAGATCGGTTTATAGTGTACCCATTGCGTTCCCTCGATGGTTGTTTGAGTCGGTGGTAGCGAGAATAGTTCCAACTCAGACTTCAAACACTCACACGAATGGGCATGCAAGAATGCCATTTTCACGAGAAGATATCTGATACGGTCCTAGCTCGCGACTTCTTCTGCTTCTTCTTCTTCGGCGTTCTCTTTCTAGCTGTTCTCTTCTTCTTTTTAACACAATTTGTACGTTTTTTCTTCAACGTGGCGGTTTTCTTTTTTAGACCGATGCTACGCGCGCTGTAGCTACTGAGCGAATGTGCAAGCTTGTGATTTTTCGAGGCCTTATATCCTGAGCCCTGCATAAGACTATTGAGTTTTTCCTCAGCTTTTCGCTTCAAACTCACACCCGATTCGCGCAAACGCGATTTGAAGGCTTCCCTAGGTTGAATTCCTGCATCCATTATGTCGCTCGCTACATTAAGGCCTGATTGTATAGCCTCTTTACCGACAGCTCGTGCCCCCTGTTTTAAGAGAGGTAAAATTCGACGGAAAAGGCCGCCAAGGAAACTGCCAATACCGTGACCCCGCTGGTTCGGCGACCCTATGTATACCTGACTAATTCCCCCGTACCCTGTTCTACCTCCTCCCGCTTGTGCGTCAAAGTACGCATCGTAGTAATTCATGTTGCTCTCTCTCTCTCTCTCTCTCTCTCTCTCTCTTTTTCTCTACCACAACTAAGCTAGGCGTTTAAACTGGAGTGTCACGGTTAGCGTTCCACCCTCGAATGGCATCCAATGCCCGAATTCATCTCTTATATCGATATCTATCGTTTGAAAGCTGGTACGTAGAAGAGGTATGTACCGCGGTGGCGAAAAACTTTTTATTTTCACAGAGCCGTAGTTATAATTATTATCAATGTCAAAGGGAACGACACGTAATAATGGTGCGTGTACATCACCGGTCATGTAGGACTCGCAAATATCCGTATAAACAAACAACATATTGGGTATACCATTCATGAGACTAGACGGCTGCGGTGCGATATACTGCCTCGTTACCACAAGACCCTCGCTGTGAGTGAAGCCTAAAATGTTGTTGATTATGGGGGAACAGTGGAAAGCGTGTTCTAGATTTTTGCACTCGGTGCAGACACGCTCTACCGAGACATAGCCATTAAGAGTATGTTGGAATTTCAAATTACCTGCGATACATTGAATTTCATTAATTGATTCGAGTAGCGTGGAGACGCTACGGTACACCCCCGATGGTACGCAAACACGCTCGTTTTTAAAATCGACATTGGCCTCAACGCCCGGCGTCACTGCCTTCGTCACTAAACTGATAAAGTTTTTTTCCCCTTCAGGTGGCACGTGTAGAACAGTCATCGGTATGTGTATTTCGGCTAAGGAAACGCCCCATTTACCGTGTAAATTTACACTTTGTGGCAAGTGTGTGGTATATTGCGTCGTTCGGTTATTAGGGTAGTACTTCATGCTGCTATTGCTAGGTAGAACTACAAAAAATTCGGTATCACTCATCGCGCCTACTTTTTCTTTCCCTGCCTTTGGACTCTAGATAACTCGGGTTCGTAAAAAATGCCGTCAATCTCCTCGCCGTTGAGATCATGCAGAATGTACACGATAGGTCGGCTACTCACGGATATACGATGTATCTTAAACAGCTCGCTGCTCCAGCCGCTCTCGTATCCATTAGCAAAGGCAGCCTTCGCGCTACTGATGCGGACAATATCACCCAACTTATATTTAGGAGGCGACCGCTGTACAGGATGCTGCTGTTTGTATCGCCGTATTAGATTATCGCGCGCTTTGGCAGATGTAAGCAACGTCACAGATGCGGGTGTCATTCTAATGCCGCTATGTATAGTACGATTGTATGCGGAGACTATATTCTGCAAAACGTCGATATAACGTTTTTGGCGCGAATACGTGAAGTATCGCCACATTCTTTCTTTCAACGTTCGATTGAAGCGCTCTACAACAGCTGCTTTTACGTCAGGGTTGCGGCTCGCTCGAAACTGAATATTATGCTTCTGTAAGAAAGTCTGAAAAACTGACGCTGTAAATTCCCGACCCTTGTCCGATTGTAGGCAAACGGGTGATCGGCCGTTTGTGCTTTTTAGCGAGAGTATACGAGCCAGAGCGTTAGCCACTGTTAAAGCAGCCTTGTCGTACACCGGCTCAACCCACGCGTACTTACTGAGCACATCTATGACCACAAGAAGATAGGTATAGCCATCGTTATAACTTTTGAGTGAACGAAGGTCTACAAGATCAGCCTCCCAAACATCGTCAATGTTCTGCACATTGTAGATGCGCCGAGGAAATCGGCGGCGTACCGCTCTATGCTTGGTGAAAGCATCCTGTGCTTCGAGCTACTGTATCGTTTTTTCTGGGGAGATTTTCTTTTTACGACTTACGCGTAACAGTCTAGTAGCACCGGAAAAAGACGCCTCATGTGAAGGATCAAAGTAAATGTTTTCAAGTGTTTTCATACTGACAGTTTGAGAGAGGACCATGTGAGCCGCCTTCTCTTACCACGCCCGCTCTGTGCGGCTAATTTGTTGCTCTCGCTGCCGCTGTAGAACTCGGAATGACTGGTATCGCTAATGTCCTCGTCGTCATCGTCGTCATCGGCGTCGGTGGTGCTGTTACCGTGGGGCGAGGGTAATGTTGAATTGGCTTGCGTTTCCAGCCACAGTTCGTCGTTTCCCACAAATTCACGAGGGGCCTGTATAGCCCTTAAAAAATTTGCAAAGACTCTACGACCCGTCGGTTTGGCCATCTTTCTCGCACGCATTGCGTCATTCACAAGATCAACAATGTTTGAATGCTTGATTGTTTCTCCATTGACAGAAACCACACCGGCTGCATCCCAAGAAAAATCTGAGGGCGGCGCATCATGTAGTCGTCGCAATAAGAGTTTCGCTTTATTGCGGAATTTCGCAGGTAAACTCTCAACGATAATGGAATCGTTCATTCGTGTTTCTGCTGCTACTGTTGCTGATCTTTCCATGGGGTGTGTGTCTTTTTTTTGTTCCTTCACAAGATCATGATACAGTTGTGTTCGTTCGCCATCGACGAAGTGTAGATAACGCTGTAATACGCGCAGATACGCCAGCCATTTTTCTCGCTCGTCACCGTACGCGTTAGATTTCAAAATTTCGCTCATCTCCATGTCAAGGCGATTCAGAGTCACCGTAATTGTTTTCTCCGCTTGGTTCATCGGTCGTGCGTCACTATCGTTGACGCTGCGTTTTTGGGAATCTAGTTGTAATAGACGCTCCTCGGGTACCAGAACCATTTTCCTGGCATGCTCCATTATTTGGCAATTAGATTTGACAATATGGTACCGAGGATTGGGGCAAGCAGCAGGGGCAAAAATCCACCGCTTTGAATGACAAACTTCTTCTTACTTTTCCAGCAGCCTCTATTCGCGGCTAAGCGTCTGAGAAGGGGCACGTGGCGGCGCAATTTTTTCCGTTGGTTGGCTTTGAGAGGAATATTACCGCGAAGAACGTTTAAAGCGCACTCGCAAATGCAACGTATTATACGACAATCCGCTTTCCGCAAAATAGCCTCACGCTGTTCTTTGGTGAGATATTGAAGAGCGTTCAATATCGCAACGCTCTTCTTGCAAAGAGACGACCCGCTGCGTGCCATCACAGGTGTAGAACTGGTAATTCTCCATGTGTGTCACCGCTTTTTAATTTCTTTCGCGGTACGTAAACGAAATGGCGAGTATCATCAGGGAAAATACATGTGCGGTATCGACAATTATCGGGTGTTGATTGCTTCAGATCTAGCAACAAATATTCGTGTGGTTTAGATGTTGCATCGTAGTAAGCCTCCTGTAGAAATCGTGGATTTTCGGGACATATTTGGCGCGCCAAGTGCTGAATTTGAGCACGATCGCGAGGGTTTTTGAAGATAACGATATAATTAGCATTCAAAGAGATATCCCGCTGGCCTTGGCCCTGATGAAACAAATTTTGCGTTATAAAAATAACGCTCAAGTTCTTATGATGACTGCCTTTGGTGAATAGATCGACAACGGTATTGTTCGATGCTTCACGCATTAGATCATCGATAATTAAGAGCTTCGCGCGGGGGTCATTTGAGTAATCGGCAGTCTGGGGTAATCCTTCGCGAAATTCTATAGTATCACCGTACTCCGTATAGGCTGTCTGCCACTCGGAATAATAAAATATTATTCTCTCGAAGCGCTCGCTGTTCATACACGTGATACCTTTGAGAAATTTTTTAACAAAATACGTTTTACCGCAACCTGTCGGTCCGCAGATCATAGAAGTCCAGGGATGTTGCCACCTCGTGTCCATCGCGGTAAATGAGGAAATTTAGGCTCAGGGCAATATTAAATAAGATTTTTCGGGGTTTTACGTAAAAATATATTTACAGTATATTTTACAAATGGCGATAACCGTAGGGAAGTGATCCATATTGTCCATCACGTCTTCGCTTAATGCTCGACGGCTTGCACGTTTTTGTCTCACCTCGTGTGACAACATGGTGAAGTTCTGTACGTCTAATGGCGTCGTATCTCAGTACAATAGGATCCTCTCGCTCGCCCACGATGAAGGATCGTACGGACTCATAGTTTATTAACGCATTGTTTGCAAAATTAAGCGTGATACCCTTAACTTTGCATACCTCGCTCTCTGTCCCGTCAGACGCACGCACGATGAATGCATAAAATTTAGGGCCGCCGGAAATGAAACTTCTTATGTAACTGCCCTCGCCATAGGTGGTTAGCTCATTAGTTAAATCGCCAAGCAATTGGCCTATCGGGGGCTCATAGGCATCAGGTTGCTCTGTCGTTACATAAATTACGGAGTCGGTATCGCAGTACAACGCACGTCTTCCCAGACGCTCCAGGTAACCATAAAGTTTTAAACGCGCTTGTGCCGTGGTGTATGCAGCTATTACAGCGTTAGCTATACTGGAGGGTACCACAGCCTCACCGGTTTTAATATAATTGACGTAAAGAATTTCATTGTTCACCGGCAGCATACCTGTAATATCGGATTCTGGATTAGTTAATAACTCCATAAGTTTTTTGCGCGTTGTTACTACGACTGTTTGCAGCAGGTTTTCGCGTTGTCCGAATTTTCCCCAGAACGAATTCAGACATAGTTTGGCGACTGAGCGTAGGCCGGGGTTTTTGGTTATCGACTGACGATTCAAACGAATCCCCTCTGATTGCTCAAAGCTAGCGATATAACGCTCCTGGGCGGATTCATCACCCAAACAGTTCTCAGGCCATCCGCTCGCCTCCTGCTTGATCTTCAAAAAGGTGTTAATGTACTCGACGAATAAACCTCCCGATTGCATATCACGATTGAATTGCGTTACCTCGTATTGCCAGATTTCGGCAATGTGGAGTATCGTGTAACCGCATGAGAGGGCTTTTCGCAATTCATCGGCAACCCAGGTACCCTCGAACACACGCTCATCCGGATCGTCATGCATACACTCTTCCTCATTCATCATTTCGCTGCATGTGCGGCACAAAGAGAACAGCAGTCGCTGATGCATACGCACAGGCAAAACAGGGTGGTAGAGATCGCGTGGTGGTAGAACGGTGCATTTCACCAGGCCTTCGACACGCGCTAGATCGCTAGTGGGTCCTGTCAGCTCTAAGCATTCTCCGCCTATATATACTTTCGGATGTCCGATAGGGTATTTACCAAATTTGCAAATATACGGGTACAGAGAGCAGACGTCTACGTAGCGCAGTGAATTTCAACCGGTGTGCCGCGGCACACTGGTGTGCCGTGAGTGTATTTCTTGTGTGCCGCCAAAAAATAGGCGGATGTATGTATCACGTGATAATACCCGGGCACCGATCGTGACGAGTGTCGTTTCGCGGGGCGGTCGCCGCGGGGCGAAGTCCAATACGAAGTCTCGCCGTAAGAATTTTACAGAGATTCAAGTGTGCCGCCTTATAAAAAAGGTTGACAAACACTGACGTAGCGTATGCGCTCCGTGTCTTTTACATCATAGAGCGTCACCATATTTTCCGTGCGACCGCCGAAGAAAGCATCACGAGGGTTTAAGGGCTTCGCAGCCGTCATCGGATGATCCCGTATGAGTTCGCGAATTTCAGCACTAGTTTCCAAAAGCCTGTCCCACTCGCATTCCCAGATTTCCGTTAACTGATAACCTCCCGAGCGAATTCTATTAGCTATAGCAAGAGTTCTTTCTAGCCGTTCGTCCATTGATATATCACCGCGTTGTTTGCAGTCTCTATTGAGGGAGAAGCATTGAGGGCAACCGTGCCAATAGCAACCATGAAATTTTAATACGTACGCGGTATTGTCAATTTCATAATAGCCGTCGACTAGTAAATTTTGAGGTAGTCTAAATTCACGCGAACGGCCAGCGTGTATAATGCGCTTTTCGAGAGTATGCTCCATCCATACAAGCCATGAAATTGCCTTTTTTGATTGGGTATGCACCCATCTATAGCCGCCCAGCGGTATAATACCGATCGTATTATCTTTGAGGAAATTTTTCCGAAAGACACTGAAGCAGGCCGAGGCTATCGTTGTGCTCTCGTCAAACGGACAAACCCTGCCGCTGGCTATAAACATGTCACGGAAAAGCCATACACGCGCGTCTCAAGATCGTGACGTCGTCCGTACAGTAGCTTACGAGTTCCTTCGAAAAGTCAAACACGTAGTCTCTGTCTTTAGATTCGTGATACCAGGCTAAGAATTTTTCGCGCTCTGTGGGCCTCATCGTGTCGGGAGAATAATACTCTACGGCTGGTAGGGGGCCCACATAATTTTGATTTTCCGGCCTGTTAAACAAATGAGGGAAAACACCTTTAACGATAGCGCCTGTGAGACCGAAGGCTTTAGGAAGCGCACTGAGAGGCATGTGAAAATAGTTTAGGCTGTCGAGAAAAACAAGTTTTTCAACGCGCATCGAAATGATTTTCGTACCGTTCATAATTATACTCGGCAGCTGGGTCTTTTTTTCTTCAATTAAATAGCGCAAAATGAACTGTGCGTCAAAGCCACCGGCATTATGAGCAATACAGATAGTACGCGAAAAATGCTCGACACGCTGCATAGCAAGCTCGACCAATTGTCCCACAGGCTGCTGTCGAAATACATATTGTCGAGAGTCGCAATACTCGCATGACTCGGTCATCGAATCACGAGTGCAACAATACGTGCCAACTCGTTGAGCTACGCACAAGTTGGGCTCGTGTAGAAAAGTATTCGCATCGCCTGGTACCTGTGTGCATTGCTGAGTCTCAAAATCGTAGAATATAAAAAGTATTTTCCCCGTGCTTTGACCACTGCGAATAGGCTTCATAAAGCACATGTGATAATAGGGTCGATCCGCTCTGCATGTTTTACAAAAGGCCACGCCGCACATGTGTTTTCGTCTTTTATCGAGAGGCCTGACCATTTTCAGGCATTCGCGGCACCGCTTGAACGAGGCACACACGCTGTTTGATTTGCGTTTTCTGTACTGCTTAACAATCAAATGATTTTCGAAACATTGCAGCCCGTAAAACTCGCGCGCGCACGCTTCGCATCGAATAGCTGCATTTACTTCGGGATCGCACGGTGGTGACGTCATGCAACGAGGACACTTTTTTTTAAACATCTATGGGCAAATCTACGGTATTGCGAATTACACGAGGAGCAAAAATCGCGGCTTCCCACGGCGCCTCGTAAATTTAATATCGGCTGATAATGATGCGAACGCTCGTAATATAAAATGTGCAGTGTGTGGTCGATTTTGCCAAAAGTATTTGAGACTTGCTGCGAACCGTCGAACAAAGGTGCATCCCCCCTCCCGAACGTCAAAAATTCATAAACTACTATAGCGATACCGCGCTGCGCGAGATAATTCTGGTAGAGAGCAATCTCACGGACACCGCAGCCGTTTGACGGTACTATAACTCCCGCTGCATTCGTTAATTCAAGAGCAGCATTTTTCTGTAATGAGCCATTAGTCTGTCTCATGCGTTGCCAGTTTGCGTGTAAACTACCTGAGCGTATTTCACCCCGTTCGGCATACGCGCGCGCCGCCGCCAGTGACCGCGGTAAACACAGAGTATCGGTATTGCGTATCGTGAGAATGGATTTTTTTGCTACCCCCTCATGTGTTAAGCGTTTTCTGCCAGTGCCCTCAACTCCCCTGACAATACTGGCTTTGATTATGCACGCATCGTCAATATTCAATGATGCAGCACTCTGAGCAACGCTCATTATTAACTGCCAAATATCATCGAACGCGCAATCTCTAACGGGTCGAAACGAGAGCCAAACGGGGCCGTGCGATAAGCTGCTCGAGGCAAACGATATACCTATGTAATCACCAGCCTCGCAAGACGCTGTGATATACGTCAAAAGGTCGCGAAACGCTCCTTCCAGCCATGGTAATAATTGGCCACCAAGCGGGGGTTGACGAATGCGTACGGTGATTTCTCGGCCTCGTAGTTTAAAACGCTTGAAGTACCGACGAGCCTCCTCGATGATCTCAATACGCACGCCTGGCGGTTGTACATCGTCGAAGGACTCATTGTGCTGCTGTCTACGGCCGAAACCTTCTTGTACGCCTGTAAAAATGAGTAGGAATGCTTAAAATTGCTTAACCATGTCAATAAGTAAACTCAAAATGTACCTGATGTTATTGCTACTTCTAACCATGGACGTCTACAAAGAGTCTTCATCAAACAGCAGAGATACTGATGCATAACCTGCCGTAAAATATAATAGCTCACTCTCTATTTTTGCAAACAAAATCTTTTAAGTTAATATTAGCTTTGCAAAACCGATAATGTATATATCGATGCGAGTAATAAAGTGGGGATTGTTTACCTGAGTCGTCGCTCGAACTCAAAAGACGATTTAGCCAATCGTAATCAGCAGCATCATCATCATCATCATCATCATTGTGCGGTAGATCGTTTTCACCCTGCTGCTGTGGTGAGTCACCTCCAAAAGGCCACATCCATAGTTGGTTGTCCCTATGCTCGTATTCCTCAGCAGGGTGTTGCGCGTCGTTGACTATTTCGCGAGCCCATTGCTCCAGCATGATGTTGCCTCTCTCACTTACAGCCTGATCGTCGTCATCGTCGTCGTCGTCATTGTCGCACTCGGGATTATTCTCGTTAAAACGAGGATTGAAATCTGCATGTGTTTTATTATTAATGTCTGATAAAACGTATTGTTAATGTATGATAATGGATTATTATTAATACTTACGCTCGTTACTACCGGTAAATATTTCGGACGGGTGCCCCATACTGGATGTAGACGGTCGGACAAGGGTCTCAGCGTCGGAAATATCCGCAAATATATCTGCCGGACTTAGAACCGGCTGCTGTAGTACCTCTTCTTCTTCAACATCTGATATGGGAGATAGCTGAAGGTAATCAGGAAGCCTATGAACAGTCTCCTCATTGTTGGTCGCGGGGCGTAGATCAGGAGCCGTAAGCATTTCAGAGTCGGTGCAATTATTGCGCGATGGTCCTTCAAGCACGGAATCTAGATGGGCGTCATGCACGCTTTCATCATCTCGCGCTGTTTCTTCCTCCACGGCTTGCGCCCCCTCGACGAGTGCAGCTTCTTCATCGGAGCTCGCATCATAGAGCCGGCGATAATCTAGAGGTACTTCTGCATTACCACGATATCACACTTAAAAAAGATGCTCGCACACTACGGAGCACAACTTACCGTTTATTTCATTGATGAGATTACGTGTGCACGGAGTAGTCTCGAGATTTCTACGTTGTAATTCTTCAAACACACATAGGAGAACCCTGTAGCCTCTAAACAGACCTCTGTTATAGGCCGTCACAAGGGCTCGCAGCGGAGACCACCATAACACATATTTCAAACGAGTTATGAGAGAATTTTCCGGTAAATATCGCAATTTGGTGCACCAGTTATTATTACACCTTCGGCGAAGCTGTGTATTCCGCGCTTTGACCAAGCGAAGAAGATCTAAAATGCACGTACGGATATTACGTCTATCCATAGCTGCTCCTGAGAAATGTATCGAACGCTGTCTAGATCACTACTGACAGCATTTTTAATTGTTCAAATGCTCGCATTGTCACGAGCAGTGTGTGTGTGTGTGTGTGTGTGTGTGTGTGTGTGTGTGTGTGTGTGTGTGTGTGTGTGTGTGTGTGTGTGTGTGTGTGTGTGTGTGTGTGTGTGTGTGTGTGTGTGTGTGTGTGTGTGTGTGTGTGTGTGTGTGTGTGTGTGTGTGTGTGTGTGTGTGTGTGTGTGTGTGTGTGTGTGTTTTATCACACATACATGTAGCACATTCGAAGACAAGACCTTTTTGAAAATCTCGAGATTTATTTCTCCGAGTGTGTAAACCGATATTTCGCGCAGCTGCATTTTTGCTGACGCGTGGACATTCCTGAAAGTATCTTCATCAACGTCTCCGTCGCGCGTTTATTACTGGAGTAGTTTCATGTTAAAATCAAATCCAGAAAAATCATAGTCGAATTCTAATTCAACGTTCTCTGAGGGCCTGCGCTCTCTATTTAAAAAAGATAGAACGAGTATAAGTATGCTATGCTATATGCAGGCTATCCCTCAGCTGAGTTGTTCTCGAGGATGTAGGCTGAAATTCTGATATAAGTATATATGGATTCGGATTAATCTCTGAATTGTTATTCATTTTTAAAAGCATACGGCAGTGAGCGACGCCCGTGCGTGTGTGTGTGCAGTAGCAAACGGACCGGCGACACACACACACACACACACACACACACACACGTATGTTCATGCTCGTCGGTGTGCGCGCTCTATAGCAGGTACGAATATCCGCACAAAGAGGAGAGGCCGAGAATACAGCTTCTCCCTTGCGGGCTGCTACGAGGGCTCGTGTGTGTGTGTGTGTGTGTGTGTGTGTGCGTGCCAGTAAGCGGCCCGATGCCACCACACACGTATGCTCGTGCCCGTCGGTGTGCGCGCTCTATAGCAGGTACGAAAATCCGCACAAAGAGGAGAGACCGAAAATACAGCTTCTCCATGGTGAGCCACTACGTGGGCGACTGCATGTAGTAGCAAGAGGCCCAATGCTATGACACACGTATGCTCGTACCCATCGGTGTACGCGCTCTATAGCAGGTACGAATATCCGCACAAAGAGGAGAGGCCGAGAATACGGCTTCTCCCTTGCGGGCTGCTACGAGGGCTCGTGTGCGTGTGTGTGTGTGTGTGTGTGTGTGTGTGCGTGTGCCGGCAAGCGGCCCGATGCCGCTACACACGGACGACTTCGTCGCCTCGTGTCTCTGTGCGGTGTCGGGTGTGAAAACGCCGGTAGTGAAACCGGATGTACCCGATCGAATTCAGCTGATCGACCATCGCCTGATCCGCGGAGTTCGATCGTGGGACTTCGGGAGCGAGCGACTTTCCGTGGACGTTGTCAAAAACCCCCACCGGAGCGACCACTTCCGGCAAGCGGCCCGATGCCGCCACACACGTATGCTCGTACCCGTCGGTGTACGCGCAAGCGAAGCTAAATTGCATCGCTTAGCTTGTACACGAGCATCTATGGTATCTAAGCTCTGTGCTCACCGGCGGATGAGCTTATCGTAAGACGATCGCACTCACCGTCGCACAGTAGGAGAAAAGCCCAAAAACCTGGTCAAAACCCCAAAAAATAAATTTTCGAAATAGGGTCAGTTGAGTAGTCATTCAGGTAGAGGACTAGTAACTGCATTCTATTGTGGAAGGGAAAGCCCTTTAAGTGTATACCTGCGCCGCAGCGTCAGTTGGCAGTTAGTGTTCGTGAAGAGTGTACGTGTCACGCGCTGAACAGACGAAAATAACGCTGACTTCAAAAACCCATAACTTTAAAGTGACGGGTTTAATTTCAATTCTGCAACATGGATACGACTTCTGGAGGTATGTAAAATATGTTTTTACATCGGTTGAATCTAAAGTTTATGTATAAATGATTGAAATGTAGTATAGCCTTCGGCATAAATAAAATTGAATAATATTGAAAACTTATATTTTCAACGGTCTGAAAAGTTATATATTTTGTCACATTTTGCAAAGCTCCTAGTCTCGGCCTTTAGTTTAATGTATAAGCTTTCGAAATTTACAAGAGTTACCTGCGGAAAACGTGCGTCTTGTCCGTTATGATTTTTTTCGCATCGTGCGGTAGCCGAGCGTGCACGCGGCACTATTGAGCAGCCTCTGCGCCTCTACCTGAGAATGGGTGAAGTAGCATCATAACGGACAAGACGGCTGTTATACGCTTGAAATAAATTATTTTAATATATATGTATGTGTATATATATATATATATATATATATATATATATATATAAATTTTCTGTGATTTAATTATGATATATACGTATGCATATATATATATACATATTAAAATCAACCACATAAAAATTTCTTAAATATGAATGAAATGTTATAACATTCAAATAAAATATTTGAATATATATATATATTATATAGTAAGCAAAGCTTTCTTTTAACCAAATCCATGTCAATATTTTCTGTCTAATTTTCTTAAAATTATTTCAATTATTGCGGTTATTTATTTGGTAAAATAATGTACATTGTTCAAGTTTTTGTATTAATTGAAAATTTTATCTTTTCCTTTAACACCAATTTTCTACAATTTTATGTCTTTATTACAGGATCCGGTTACAAAGAATTGGTGCTGACAAGGAAAGAAGTATTTCTGATAATCAGCGAGCATTTATCCGATAAATTCGCTTCCTTGATCGAATTTATGGTAGAAAAAATTTCCAAGGACACCGGACGTACAGTTGTAGTGCCTGAGGACTCGAAACAGACTTTTTCGATACTCTTCAATCAAATGAGAACGAGGTGGCAACAAGCTCACAGAAAATCCTGTGTATTTTTCAAGAATAACGGTGAATGGCTTAGCAAGCTGGTATGTTTTGCCGCACCTACAGACACTGTAGTAACAAGCCCGGGTAATACGGGCGGCCGCCCGTCCCTTGAGTTTACAATGTCCAGTGAAAGATCTAAACGAAGGAAGACCCAAGATATTCGTACATCGTTCAACTCGGTCGAGTTAGCATACGCTACTCAGATGAGCCTTCGCTCTTCAGGACAATCCGACGCCGCAAAAGTTATTAAGGACGTAACAATGACGAGTCCTTTAAGAGCTTCCAAGTATCGTAAAGCTTACTCAGCAACGGATGAAGTTACTTTATCCGAAGAGGCTGCACTTTCCGCTATGATTGAATATAAATTCTCCAAGAGTACTTACCAGGGAATGAGAAGATTAGGGAAGGAAAATAACTGTAAGCTATATCCGTCTTACGAAAAAGTGATGAAAGCAAAAAAGCGTTGTTATCCACCACGTGATGCAATCAGGATTACAGAGAGTAGTGCAGAAGTCCAACTACAGGCACTATTAGATCATACAGTTGAACGTATTTTACTCGTCCAAAATGTACTCATTCAAAGATTGACTCCAGATAATGTTCGTAAAATGGACTTGATTTGCAAGTGGGGTTGCGATGGAAGTTCTGGGCAAAGTGAATATAAGCAGACGTTCAGTGATGACAGCAAATCTGATGAGCATGTATTCTTTACTTCAGTCGTGCCATTACAACTCGTGTGTTATGATCAACAATCGAAGGAAGAAATAGTTGTTTGGAAGAACCCCAGACCCTCGTCTCCACGATTTTGTAGACCGCTTAGACTACTGTTTCTACGCGAAGACACAGAGTCAACACTTAATGAAGTCCAAATTGTTGAAGAACAAATAAAGTCACTTCGTCCATTCGAAAGTGTAATAGATGGAAAAGAAATCTCCGTAATGTACAAGTTGTTGTTCACCATGATAGATGGTAAAGTTTGCAACGCTGTATCATTGACGAAATCTGCTCAACGGTGCTATTTGTGTGGAGCAACCAGCAAAGATTTTAATGCCATCGACACTGTATTGTAAAGGGAAATCAATGAAACAAATTTGAAGTTCGGATTGTCGACGCTGCATGCGTGGATACGGTGCTTCGAGTATTGCTTACACGTGTCTTACAAACTCGGCATTAAAAAATGGCAAGCTCGAAGTGCCGAAAAAAAAAATTACCCAGGAACGCAAGAGGGCCATTCAAGAAGGATTCAAGAAGCAATTGGGTCTAAATATCGATCGCCCAAAGCCTGGATACGGCAGCAGCAATGATGGCAACACAGCTCGGCGATTCTTTGAAAATTCGACGGTTTCCGCTGCGATAACGGGGGTCAACGAAGAAGTTATTAAACGCTTGTACGTAATCCTACAAGTTATATCGTGTGGCCACGAGATAAACTGTGAAAGATTTGAACAGTATGCTATTGAAACGGCAAGAAAGACCGTTGCATTATACCCTTGGTACTCCATGCCTACTTCGGTGCACAAACTATTCATTCATGGTCCAGTGATAATAACTCATGCTCTATTACCAATCGGCCAATTATCCGAAGATGCTCAGGAAGCTCGAAACAAAGACATCAAACGATATCGAGAAGATTTTGCGCGAAAAAGTTCCAGGGTTAAAACTATGGAAGATGTTTTTCATCGGCTCTTAGTTACTTCTGATCCGTACATTTCAAGTGTCAGAAGACTACCACAGAAGAAGCTGAAGAGTTTGTCGCCGGAAGCTGTAGCGATGTTGATGGCTCCTAAAGTGACTGCTGCAGCAGACGAATTTTGCGCCGCGATTGAAGCCGTGCCGGGAGTTGTAATAGATACAAACTCGGATAATGATTCTGACTCCGACTCCGACTCCGATTACGATTTTGATTAAGAATAAAATTTTCTATTTTTGAAACGTTCCGTATGTATTTTGGAAATAAAAATAATAATTGCGTAGAATACACTGTTCACGTTTATTTTATTACGATGATTTTTTTAAATATATCAATTTATCTATTTAGCAGGATACTCGGCCATTTTGTTTATAACAATTTGCTGTAAGCTCTTTGTTGCAAGTTATAAACAATAGATATCGGATTGGTAATCAGCGACCTTGAAAACCCGTATATACCAATTTTTGTCAACATCTGGTAACTTTTTAACGTTCATGTCGGCCATATTGGATCGGCCATTTTTTTTACGATAATTTGGCTTGCGGATTCGTAATCAGCGACCTTGAAAACCCGTAAATACCAATTTTTGTCGACATCTGGCAACTTTTTAACATTCATGTCAGCCATATTGGATCGGCCATTTTGTTTACGATAATTTGGCTTTCAGATTCGTAATCAGCGACCTTGAAAACCCCTGTAAGCCAATTTTCATTCCCGTCAAAGGTCATTTGAGGTTTTGGCCAGGTTTTTGGGCTTTTCTCCTACTGTGCGTCGGGTGAGTTCATCGTAGAACGATGCATCGGCTACCTCGCATACGTGCAATTATGCTGACCTGTCAAAATTTGCAAAAGAGGGTCTTCATGCGACTGGCAGCTTCAGTTGCTCTTCAGACACCGTCGCGCGCGTTCCATCAATCCTCGAAAAAAATGTATCCCGAGTGTCTCGAGCTCCCTGTGGCCCCGTTCGCGTGCCGCGTTTCCCGCGTCGACGGCTTGACAGTGTACGTACGCACAGTGGCGACGGGCGAAACGCGTGAGTGGTTGCGGGAAGCCCTGCACGCGTTTTACGTGCAGCGTCGGGGCGGAGTACGCCTCCCGTTCGACGATATTATGCCGGGCGCATCGTGCGTATTAATCCCCGCGGGTGGGTGTGACGTGCTGCGCGGGAATATAGTGTCGTGCGACTCCGAGGGATATAGCGAAGTTTTTTTTGTCGATGAGGGGTACAGCGGGTACGCAGACGCGGACTCGCTGTATACCCCCGCGCCCTTTTGTGCATTTGTCGCGGGCCTCGTTATCCAGTGTACGGTTTCGGGGATTACACATCTCGAGGCCATCCCCTTCGTCTCGGACCTGCTCGCGGATCTCGTGGAGAACCGCGTCGTCGTGGCTGTGGCCGAAAACGGCACCCCCCTCCCCTGCGTGCGTATGTACAACGGGGTCGACGTCGCGACGCTGCTCATCGCGGCGTTGAACGACGGGCCCGAACCCGTTGCTTTTTACGACGCGGGGTGGCCCGACGACGGGTTCGACGACTCGTTCGAGCCGGACGGGTGGGAGAACGAGCCGTGATACTCGTGCTCGTGTGGGCGTGTGTGCGTGCGTGCGTGCGTGCGTGTGTGTGTGTGTGTGTGTGTGTGTGTGTGTGTGTGTGTGTGTGTTTGTTTGTGTACCCTCGGAGCTCGCCGTCACCAGGAGCAGCAACGGCCATCTCGGTGAGTACAACAGTTTTATTTCTAAAAAAAAATCAATTTTCATAAAGTAAAAAAAAGGGGCCACTATGGCGAACCCCCCACTCCGGCCGTCCCCCCCTCCGCACCCCGCGGGGCGAGGGACCCCCACTCCATCCCCTCCACCTCGGATACCGAGGAGAGGGGGAGGGGTGGGGATAGGAGTGGGGGTCGCCATAGTGGCCCCCTTACTACTTATATATATATATATATACTGTAACACCTTTACTCCGCGGTTGAGCAGTATATACAGGGTGATCCAGAATAGGTGTAACAGCGGGAAATGCCGGGTTCGGCAGGTTACTCCGAAGATTTCTACCGAGCCGTTTTCTTTTTTTCGCCTCCGTCTTTAAATGGGAAGCATTAGAAAATAGGCGTTCGATCTTCGAAATTAACGCTCGAATCCGCCATGCTGGACCATCGAAAAGGGCAGAAGAGTAGACGAAGGGCCACGAAGTCGTAGCCGACGTTAAGAAGGTTCTGCGAAACAGCAGCGTTTGACAAATGCCAGGGCGCATGATCTGACGTTTAGCGAATCATTCGGTACGTTGCCTGTCAACCTATTCGGCCCGAGAATCGTGATACACGATTTGACGTTTCACCTATCGTCTGCTATCGCTCGGCGTATTGCGTGCGAAAGCGTAAAGCGCGCCGCAATTAATGACATTTACGAATTTTGCCGTGATTATCCATCGAGAGCGCCTGTTCTTTTTGTTTCCTTAAGAAATAAAAATTAACAAAACCAAAGAATTGTCAATGATTATCGAATTTCGATATACCGAGCGATTTTTCTTGCGTATTGAAAAAAAGTCAATACATAAGTTATTATTAACAAACTCTCAATAACTTGACGCTACATTTTCGAGAATTGGATGTTTTCGGGATTCCATTTCTCATTCGACCGCTCCGTTCAGTATCATAGTCGGATTAATCTCCAAAAATACATTTTTCTGTACGAATATCATCTCAAAGTGTGTTCGAGCTGGGTTAGGAAACATGAGGAGAAGCTTTCCATTTCCTCATTAGGGGAGACGAAATCAGTCGGTTCCGGTGGACGAAAATCGATACGACGTTTTTTTAGGATTGAAAATAGATGAGATGATCTTCTGCACCGCCTGAGATACAATTTTTCACGTACCGATACGGGTTGATTCTGGAAATCCCAAAGCGTTGCGACTCTGTTTGCGGTTTCTCTTAAGGGGTAACACCACTCGAGCGGCAGAAAATTATGCCTAACTTTGACAATTTATTTTGGCAGTATGAAAAAAGGAATAGGATTCCTTATGAGAGGGTTTATGTAAGACATATTAAAGTATGTAAAAATTATTGTAATTTTCATACAAAATAGCGACGATAGAGCCCATCTTGAAAAACTTGTTTTTCAAAGTGGGAGGCCGGAATATGCGAACCCTTTGCATGAATCGATTTGAATTTTGATCGCAGCTTTATAATTACAATCTCTATGGGCATACGTAGCCATTTTTTTAAATTAAATGTAAAATTTTTTTTATAAACAATTTATCGCTTATCTTTTGGGCAAAAAATCGATTTATTTCTTCCAATGTCAGCCATTTTTTCAAAATTTGATCGAAAAATCCCTACGTCGTCCCATAGAGAATGTAATTGTGAAGCTACCCTAGCGGATTGGGAGACCAAAAAAAAACCTTTGTCATCGGTCACGGTCATTTTCTGCCTTTTTTGAACCGAAAAAAGTGACCGAGCAGTGACCGAACAACGTTTTTTTGAGGTTAGTCACTTGACCAGTTTTTTTTCGGTTTTCGGTCACTATAATAAAAGTAAGGTTAGTCACTTGACCGGTCTTCGGTCACTGGGGTGTTTCTTTCGCTCTTTAATTCGATGGATAACCACTCGCGTACTTTGGCTGCCGTTAGCCTCTCCTGATGATTTAGACGACGGCAATGTTGGAGTTTCCGGCATGCAACTGTAACATAAACACGGCATTGTTATTTTTTTGTAACAAGGTAAATAGTAGCCCATTTAGAAATATAACCTGCTACGCTCGAATTGTTCATTATTTGAGATCATTTACCGTATAGACCCTCTATCTCTCTGTCGCTCACAACCGGATAGCCCTCGCGTCCCAACGTCCGTTTAACTACGAGTTTTAATCGTTGATTCTGGGACGACAACCCTTCTACCAGCGCACACTTCTAGCATCGCGTTGCTGCGTCAGGCAGCGTTCAATATGGCTGCGCATGAAGAGACGTGTTGCGCCTGCGTGTACGTTGAGCGACCATCTACTCTATCGAGGACTCCTCGGCGGGGAGGCGAGGATTGCCGAGAACCGTGAGGACACCACGTGGAATACGCTTATCTATTATTTATATGAAGTGAATACTCAGTGCATAGGATATTATAACGTATATGTATAATGCAGTGCACATGCTCGTACTTTTTTCTTTACAATATTTTAATTTCATTTTGTTTACAAAGCAGCAGCAGCAGCAGCAGCGTGGAAAACATATGTGGCATACATACATACGTAACGTGCTACACGAAATAGCAATAATTGCAAGAAAAGAATGTATATTTCTTTTCATTCTTGGCAACATATAATAATTATTTCCTTTCTCATTTACAGATGGAAAATCGGATGAAACACCTCAAGTGTTAAGTGACTAACCTCACTTTTATTACAGTGATCGAAAACCGAAAAAAAACGGTCAACTGACTAACCTAATTTTTATTTCAGTGACCAAAAACCGAAAAATAACGTTCAAATGACTAACCTAAAAAAAACAGTGTTCGGTCACTGTTCAGTCACTTTTTTCGGTTCAAAAAGGGCAGAAAATGACCGTGACCGAAAAAGGGTCATTTTAACCAATTTTTGATCGTTTTTTTAGGTCTCCCAATCCACTAGGGGACTATCAACATTTCAAATCGATCCGTTGCAAAAGTGTTCGTGTACTCCGTTCTCCCAGTTTTAAAAACCATGTTTTTCAGGATGGGCTCTGTCGCCGCCGTTTTGCATGAAAATTATAATACATTTTTTTATCCTTTAGTATGTGTAAAATAAACCCTCTCAAAAGAAATCCTATCCTTTTATCAAACTCTCAAAATAAATTGTCAAAGTTAGGCCTTATTTTCTGCCGCTAGAGTGGTGTTATCCCTTAAGAATATTAGAACACCAGCGTTATGTAAAGGGTCAACATTTGTGCTACTTTATAATAAAATGTTATTTATTTATTCATTTCACTTGTGATCAGAGCAAATGGACAATTCATGTGGTGCTGCAAGCTGCGAGTAGGATGCATTGTTTACGTAATAAAGATGAAATCAACATAGCCCTCGACGTTTCCGCGTAACTTCCAATGTTGTTCGACCATCCCCGTAATGGCATTTGTCGATTTCATCTTCGATCAAGTTAAAGATTCCGGAGACGGGCAAATTGACCCGCAGCTCGAGCGTCTAACAGCTTCTATAAACAAAGCAAAGATTAAATCGATGCTTTGAATCCTTTTCGGATCATCTATCGGACATTCCTGAAATGCTCCATTCAAAATGGTTTTCGATTTCATCTTATTTCCGGCCAGAGCTAGTGGGCAATTCAGGCACTGCTGTGAACTGCGGGTATGACGCATTATTTACGCGATAAAAATGAAATCAACATTGCCCTTAACGATTCCGTGTAACTGTCAACGTCGTTTGACCGTCCTCGTAATGGCATTTGTCGATTTCATCTTCGATCGAGTCAACGATTCCGGAGACGGGCAAGGTGCGTCATTGACCCGTAGTTCGAGCGTCTAACAGCTGCTATGGGTGACTTTAGGTGAACTGCGGGTATGACGCATTATTTACGCGATAAAAATGAAATCAACATTGCCCTTAACGATTCCGTGTAACTGTCAACGTCGTTTGACCGTCCTCGTAATGGCATTTGTCGATTTCATCTTCGATCGAGTCAACGATTCCGGAGACGGGCAAGGTGCGTCATTGACCCGTAGTTCGAGCGTCTAACAGCTGCTATGGGTGACTTTTATAAGGTGGACAGGTGTTTTTTGAGGGTCTTGCGCGGGGATTTTGCAACTGAAAAAATACGATTTTTAATGGTTTTTCACGCTTTCTTTGAAAAAAAATATATTGTATTTTTGTCATGAATAGCATTTGCCAGAGAAAATAGCGTATTCTGGAAAAGAATAAAAAATCCATTTTGCGTGCAGGAGAATGAAGTTTATAAAATTCCGAATACGGAACACTCCCGAAAACCTTTATTTGTGCTCCCCTTCATGGAGAAAAAAATTATCAAACATACGATTTAAAGTGGATAAATCGGAATTTAATCAGTGGAACAAACGAGCTAAGTCAGGCACGACAGTGCTATAGGAAGTGCTAGTCTGCTGACGTCACAGCTGCAACATCCGAATGGTCGGCTGTCACAGGAAGTTGGTTCAGAGTCCGATGATATGCGGTCGAGCCGAGGGATCTGAATGTGTCCCCATCTGAGAACGTGATTCAAAATAATGTCAATTTATAAAATGTTCGAGGATTCCATGCACTGCAAATACGATTTTCAATCATTTGCTATTCGCTAACAACTTTTGGAATAAATGATTCAAGCAATATATTTTAAAGTAATTTGACGTGGAATTTTTACTTTTTACCAAATACTACGAGATTTTTGTTTTTTAATGTTGCATAAATTATTTTCACATGTCGTAGTTACAGAATTTTTGAATATTTTATGAAAAAGCCAAAAATAAAAATGCTCGTATAATTTGGCAAAAAATAATAATTTCACGCGAAATTACTTTAAAATGTATTGATAGAATTATTTATGGTGAAAGTTATGAGCGAATCGCAAATGATGAGGAATATTGTTTGCGGACCATGAAATCCGCAAACATTTTCGAAATTGACATTATTTTCGATAAAGTTCGCAATCTATCGATCAAGTTCAATCGATTATCTTAAACCTCAATCCATAAGGGTATTTCAGGCACATTAATCCCGTGAAACTGGTTCGGTTTCGTTTTTGCACTGCCAAACCAGCAATTGTCGGTGAAAAAAATCTGAAAAAATCATGGTCGATCTTTAGACCGTACTTCTACGGGAATAATAAGGTTGTTTTCTTCCTTATTTTCGATTTTTATAAAAATAAATATTAAGTGAAGAACATGATCTTGGGCGGGACGAAAACGACCCAGATTTGCGAATCGCGGGTTAGCATTTGCTGCTACGCAATGGGTCAGATTGAGTCGAGAAGTCCGACGATGCTGCGACAACGACGGAGGGAGCATTATTCATTTAACAAAGATAAAATCGGTGCTCGGAACGGTTCTCGGAGCACCGATCGGACATTCCTGACACTGCTGCCCCGAATTCGTCTCCGATTTTATCTTATTTCCGGTCAGATTGGGTCGAGATGTCTGACGATCCTGCGACAACGAGGGAAGGAGCATTATTTATTTAACAAAGATAAAATCGGTGCTCACAACGTTTCTAGGAGCCTCAATCGAAAATTCCTGATAGTACTGCTCCGAATCCGTCTCCGATTTTATCTTACTTCCGGCCATCCTGACGATGCTGCGAGAACGACGGAAGGAGCATTATTTATTCAACAAAGATAAAATCGGTGCTCGCAACGGTTCTCGGAGCACCGATCGGAATTCCTGACATTACTGCCCCGAATTCGTCTTCGACTTTATTTATTTCCGCTCAGATTGGGTCGAGTAATCCGACGATCCTGCGACCACGACGGAAGGAGCATTATTTATTTAACAAAGATAAAATCGTTGCTCGCAACGGTTCTCGGAGCCTCAGTCGGGCAATCTGGATATTACTGCCCCGAAGTCATCTCCGATTTTATCTTATTTCCCGTCAGATTAGGTCGAGAAGTCTGACGATCTTGCGACAACGAGGGAACGGACGCGTCCGTTCCCGATCCCGAACGGATGAAATCTCTTTGCGATATTATCGGAATGGAGATGAAATCAACCGCGAAATCGTCGTCACGTTGTCGAGTATGTCCTATGGATACTGCACGAATCATTGACGTCATTGATTTCATCTCCGTTCGCGATCGTGAACGAGATGAATTCATCTCGTCGCGATATTATCGAAAAGGAGGTGAAATCAATGGCGAACTGGTCGTGACATTGTCGAGTGTATCCTACGGACACTAGAAGAATCATTAACAGAATTGATTACATCTCCGTTCGCGATCGGGAACGAGATGAAATCATCTCTGTGCGATATTATCGGAATGGAGATGAAATCAACCGCGAACTCGGTGTGACGCTATCGAGTATGTCCTATGAATATTGCACTAATCGTTGTCCGAATTGATTTCATCGCCTATCGCGATCGGGAACGAGATGAATTTATCTCGTTTCAACATCATCGGAAAGGAGATGAAATCAATGGCGAACTCGTCGTGACGGCTTGGAGTATGTCCGACGGACACTAGAAGAATCATTGACAGAATTGATTTCATCTCCGTTCGCGATCGGGAACGAGATGAAATCATCTCTTTGCGATATTATCGGAATGGAGATGAAATAAACCGCGAACTCGTTGTGACGTTGTCGAGTATGTCCTATGGATAATGCACGAATGGTTGTCCGAATTGATTTCATCTCCTATCACGATCGGGAACGAGATGAATTTATATCGTTTCAATAGCATCGGAAAGGAGATGAAATCAATGGCGAACTCGTCGTGACGTTGTCGAGTGTATCCTATGGATACTGCACGAATCACTGACAGAATTTATTGCATCTCCGTTCGCGATCGGGAACGAGATGAATTCATCTCGTCGCGATATTATAGAAAAGGAGATGAAATCAATGGCGAACTCGTCGTGACGTTGTCGAGTGTTTTCTATGGATACTTCACGAATCACTGACAGAATTGATTTTATCTCCGTTCGCGATCGCGAACTAGATGGATTCATCTCGTTCCGATATAATCGGAAACGAGATGAAATCAAAGGCAAACTCGTCGTGACGGCTTCGAGTATGTCTTACGGACACTAGAAGAATCATTGGCAGAATTGATTTCATCTCCGTTCGCGATTGGGAACGAGATGAAATCATCTCTTTGCGATATTATCGGAATGGAGATGAAATCAACCGCGAACTCGTTGCGACCTTGTCGAGTATGTCGTATGGATAACGCACGAATCGTTGTTCGAATTGATTTCATCTCCTATCGCGATCGGGAACGAGATGAATTTACCTCGTTTTAATATCATCGGAAAGGAGATGAAATCAATGGCGAACTCGTCGTGATGGCTTCGAGTATGTGCTACGGACACTAGAAGAATCAGTGAAATAATTGACTTCATCTCCTTTCGCCATCGGGAACGAGATGAAATCATCTCTTTACGATGTTATCGGAACGGAGATGAAATCAACCGCGAACTCGTTGTGACGTTGTCGAGAATGTTGTAGCGAAAATGCACGAATTGTTGTCCGAATTGATTTCATCGCCTATTGCGATCGGGAACGAGATGAATTTATCTCATTTCAATATCATCGGAAAGGAGATGAAATCAATGGCCAACTGGTCGTGATGGCTTCGAGTATGTCCTACGGACACTAGAAGAATCATTGACAGAATTGCTTTCATCTCCGTTCGCGATCGGGAACGAGATGAAATAATCTCTTTGCGATGTTATTGGAATGGAGATGAAATAAACCGCGAACTCGTTGTGACTTTGTCGAGTATGTCGTATGGATAATGCACGAATCGTCGTCCGAATTGATTTCATCGCCTATCGCGATCGGGAACGAGATGAATTTATCTCGTTTCAATATCATCGGAAAGGAGATGAAATCAATGGCGAACTCGTCGTGACGTTGTCGAGTGTATCCTATGGATACTGCACGAATCACTGACAGAATTGATTTCATCTCCGTTCGCGATCGGGAACGAGATGAATTCATCTCGTCGCGATATTATCGAAAAGGAGATGAAATCAACGGCGAACTCGTCGTAACGTTGTCGAGTGTTTCCTATGGATACTTCACGAATCACTGACAGAATTGATTTTATCTCCGTTCGCGATCGGGAACTAGATGGATTCATCTCGTTCCGATATAATCGGAAACGAGATGAAATCAAAGGCAAACTCGTCGTGACGGCTTCGAGTATGTCTTACGGACACTAGAAGAATCATTGACAGAATTGATTTCATTTTCGTTCGCGATTGGGAACAAGATGAAATCATCTCTTTGCGATGTTATCGGAACGGAGATGAAATCAACCGCGAACTCGTTGTGACGTTGTCAAGTATGTCGTAGCGAAAATGCACGAATCGTTGTCCGAATTGATTTCATCGCCTATCGCGATCGGGAACGAGATGAATTTATCTCATTTCAATATGATCGGAAAGGAGATGAAATCAATGGCCAACTGGTCGTGATGGCTTTGAGTATGTCCTACGGACACTAGAAGAATCATTGACAGAATTGCTTTCATCTCCGTTCGCGATCGGGAACGAGATGAAATCATCTCTTTGCGACGTTATCGGAATGGAGATGAAATAAACCGCGAACTCGTTGTGACGTTGTCGAGTATGTCGTATGGATAATGCACGAATCGTCGTCCGAATTGATTTCATCTCCTATCGCGATCGGGAACGAGATGAATTTATCTCGTTTCAATATCATCGGAAAGGAGATGAAATCAATGGCGAACTCGTCGTGACGTTGTCGAATGTATCCTATGGATACTGCACGAATCACTGACAGAATTGATTTCATCTCCGTTCGCGATCGGGAACAAGATGAATTCATCTCGTCGCGATATTATCGAAAAGGAGATGAAATCAATGGCGAACTCGTCGTGACGTCGAGTGTTTCCTATGGATACTTCACGAATCACTGACAGAATTGATTTTATCTCCGTTCGCGATCGGGAACTAGATAGATTCATCTCGTTCCGATATAATCGAAAACGAGATGAAATCAAAGGCAAACTCGTCGTGACGGCTTCGAGTATGTCTTACGGACACTAGAAGAATCATTGACAGAATTGATTTCATCTTCGTTCGCGATTGGGAACAAGATGAAATCATCTCTTTGCGATATTATCGGAACGGAGATGAAATCAACCGCGAACTCGTTGCGACCTTGTAGAGTATGTCGTATGGATAACGCACGAATCGTTGTCCGAATTGATTTCATCTCCTATCGCGATCGGAAACGAGATGAATTTATCTTGTTTCAATGTCATCGGAAAGCAGATGAAATCAATGGCGAACTCCTTGCGACGTTGTCGAGTGTATCCTATGCATACTGCACGAATCACTGACAGAATTGATTTAATCTCCGTTCGCGATGGAGAACGAGATGAATTCATCTCGTTCCGATATAATCGGGAACGAGATGAAATCAAAGGCAAACTCGTCGTGACGGCTTTGAGTATGTCCTACGGACACTAGAAGAATCATTGACAGAATTGATTTCATCTCCGTTCGCGATTGGGAACGAGATGAAATCATCTCTTTGCGACATTATCGGAATGGAGATGAAATCAACCGCGAACTCGTTGCGACCTTGTCGAGTATGTCGTATGGATAATGCACGAATCGTTGTCCGAATTGATTTCATCTCCTATCGCGATCGGAAACGAGATGAATTTATCTTGTTTCAATATCATCGGAAAGGAGATGAAATCAATGGCGAACTCGTCGTGACGGCTTCGAGTATGTCCTACGAACACTAGAAGAATCATTGACAGAATTGATTTCTTCTCCCTTTGCGATTGGGAACGAGATGAAATCATCGCTTTGCGATATTATCGGAATGGAGATAAAATCAACCGCGAACTCGTTGCGACCTTGTCGAGTATGTCGTATGGGTAATGCACGAATCGTTGTCCGAATTGATTCCATCTCCTATCGCGATCGGGAACGAGATGAATTTATCTTGTTTCAATATCATCGGAAAGGAGATGAAATCAATGGCGAACTCCTCGTGGCGGCTTCGAGTATGTCCTACGGACACTAGAAGAATCTTTGACAGAATTGATTTCATCTCCGTTCGCGATTGGGAACGAGATGAATTCATCTCTTTGCGATATTATCGGAATGGAGATGAAATCAACCGCGAACTCGTCGTGACGGCTTCAAGTATGTCCTACGGACACTAGAAGAATCATTGACAGAATTGATTTCATCTCCATTCGCGATCGGAAACGAGATGAAATCATCTCTTTGCGATATTATCGGAATGGAGATGAAATCAACCGCGAACTCGTTGTGACGTTGTCGAGTATGTCCTATGGATAATGCAGGAATGGTTGTCCGAATTGATTTCATCTCCTATCACGATCGGGAACGAGATGAATTTATATCGTTTCAATAGCATCGGAAAGGAGATGAAATCAATGGCGAACTCGTCGTGACGTTGTCGAGTGTATCCTATGGATACTGCACGAATCACTGACAGAATTTATTTCATCTCCGTTCGCGATCGGGAACGAGATGAATTCATCTCGTCGCGATATTATCGAAAAGGAGATGAAATCAACGGCGAACTCGTCGTGACGTTGTCGAGTGTTTCCTATGGATACTTCACGAATCACTGACAGAATTGATTTTATCTCCGTTCGCGATCGGGAACTAGATAGATTCATCTCGTTCCGATATAATCGAAAACGAGATGAAATCAAAGGCAAACTCGTCGTGACGGCTTCGAGTATGTCTTACGGACACTAGAAGAATCATTGACAGAATTGATTTCATCTTCGTTCGCGATTGGGAACAAGATGAAATCATCTCTTTGCGATATTATCGGAACGGAGATGAAATCAACCGCGAACTCGTTGCGACCTTGTAGAGTATGTCGTATGGATAACGCACGAATCGTTGTCCGAATTGATTTCATCTCCTATCGCGATCGGAAACGAGATGAATTTATCTTGTTTCAATGTCATCGGAAAGCAGATGAAATCAATGGCGAACTCGTTGCGACGTTGTCGAGTGTATCCTATGCATACTGCACGAATCACTGACAGAATTGATTTAATCTCCGTTCGCGATGGAGAACGAGATGAATTCATCTCGTTCCGATATAATCGGGAACGAGATGAAATCAAAGGCAAACTCGTCGTGACGGCTTTGAGTATGTCCTACGGACACTAGAAGAATCATTGACAGAATTGATTTCATCTCCGTTCGCGATTGGGAACGAGATGAAATCATCTCTTTGCGACATTATCGGAATGGAGATGAAATCAACCGCGAACTCGTTGCGACCTTGTCGAGTATGTCGTATGGATAATGCACGAATCGTTGTCCGAATTGATTTCATCTCCTATCGCGATCGGAAACGAGATGAATTTATCTTGTTTCAATATCATCGGAAAGGAGATGAAATCAATGGCAAACTCGTCGTGACGGCTTCGAGTATGTCCTACGAACACTAGAAGAATCATTGACAGAATTGATTTCTTCTCCCTTTGCGATTGGGAACGAGATGAAATGATCGCTTTGCGATATTATCGGAATGGAGATAAAATCAACCGCGAACTCGTTGCGACCTTGTCGAGTATGTCGTATGGGTAATGCACGAATCGTTGTCCGAATTGATTCCATCTCCTATCGCGATCGGGAACGAGATGAATTTATCTTGTTTCAATATCATCGGAAAGGAGATGAAATCAATGGCGAACTCCTCGTGGCGGCTTCGAGTATGTCCTACGGACACTAGAAGAATCTTTGACAGAATTGATTTCATCTCCGTTCGCGATTGGGAACGAGATGAATTCATCTCTTTGCGATATTATCGGAATGGAGATGAAATCAACCGCGAACTCGTCGTGACGGCTTCAAGTATGTCCTACGGACACTAGAAGAATCATTGACAGAATTGATTTCATCTCCATTCGCGATCGGAAACGAGATGAAATCATCTCTTTGCGATATTATCGGAATGGAGATGAAATCAACCGCGAACTCGTTGTGACGTTGTCGAGTATGTCCTATGGATAATGCAGGAATGGTTGTCCGAATTGATTTCATCTCCTATCACGATCGGGAACGAGATGAATTTATATCGTTTCAATAGCATCGGAAAGGAGATGAAATCAATGGCGAACTCGTCGTGACGTTGTCGAGTGTATCCTATGGATACTGCACGAATCACTGACAGAATTTATTTCATCTCCGTTCGCGATCGGGAACGAGATGAATTCATCTCGTCGCGATATTATCGAAAAGGAGATGAAATCAACGGCGAACTCGTCGTGACGTTGTCGAGTGTTTCCTATGGATACTTCACGAATCACTGACAGAATTGATTTTATCTCCGTTCGCGATCGGGAACTAGATGGATTCATCTCGTTCCGATATAATCGGAAACGAGATGAAATCAAAGGCAAACTCGTCGTGACGGCTTCGAGTATGTCTTACGGACACTAGAAGAATCATTGACAGAATTGCTTTCATCTTCGTTCGCGATCGGGAACGAGATGAAATCATCTCTTTGCGACGTTATCGGAATGGAGATGAAATAAACCGCGAACTCGTTGTGACGTTGTCGAGTATGTCGTATGGATAATGCACGAATCGTCGTCCGAATTGATTTCATCTCCTATCGCGATCGGGAACGAGATGAATTTATCTCGTTTCAATATCATCGGAAAGGAGATGAAATCAATGGCGAACTCGTCGTGACGTTGTCGAATGTATCCTATGGATACTGCACGAATCACTGACAGAATTGATTTCATCTCCGTTCGCGATCGGGAACAAGATGAATTCATCTCGTCGCGATATTATCGAAAAGGAGATGAAATCAATGGCGAACTCGTCGTGACGTTGTCGAGTGTTTCCTATGGATACTTCACGAATCACTGACAGAATTGATTTTATCTCCGTTCGCGATCGGCAACTAGATAGATTCATCTCGTTCCGATATAATCGAAAACGAGATGAAATCAAAGGCAAACTCGTCGTGACGGCTTCGAGTATGTCTTACGGACACTACAAGAATCATTGACAGAATTGATTTCATCTTCGTTCGCGATTGGGAACAAGATGAAATCATCTCTTTGCGATATTATCGGAACGGTGATGAAATCAACCGCGAACTCGTTGCGACCTTGTAGAGTATGTCGTATGGATAACGCACGAATCGTTGTCCGAATTGATTTCATCTCCTATCGCGATCGGGAACGAGATGAATTTATCTTGTTTCAATGTCATCGGAAAGCAGATGAAATCAATGGCGAACTCGTTGTGACGTTGTCGAGTGTATCCTATGCATACTGCACGAATCACTGACAGAATTGATTTAATCTCCGTTCGCGATGGAGAACGAGATGAATTCATCACGTTCCGATATAATCGGGAACGAGATGAAATCAAAGGCAAACTCGTCGTGACGGCTTTGAGTATGTCCTACGGACACTAGAAGAATCATTGACAGAATTGATTTCATCTCCGCTCGCGATTGGGAACGAGATGAAATCATCTCTTTGCGACATTATCGGAATGGAGATGAAATCAACCGCGAACTCGTTGCGACCTTGTCGAGTATGTCGTATGGATAATGCACGAATCGTTGTCCGAATTGATTTCATCTCCTATCGCGATCGGAAACGAGATGAATTTATCTTGTTTCAATATCATCGGAAAGGAGATGAAATCAATGGCGAACTCGTCGTGACGGCTTCGAGTATGTCCTACGGACACTAGAAGAATCATTGACAGAATTGATTTCTTCTCCCTTTGCGATTGGGAACGAGATAAAATCATCTCTTTGCGATATTATCGGAATGGAGATAAAATCAACCGCGAACTCGTTGCGACCTTGTCGAGTATGTCGTATGGGTAATGCACGAATCGTTGTCCAAATTGATTCCATCTTCTATCGCGATCGGGAACGAGATGAATTTATCTTGTTTCAATATCATCGGAAAGGAGATGAAATCAATGGCGAACTCCTCGTGGCGGCTTCGAGTATGTCCTACGGACACTAGAAGAATCTTTGACAGAATTGATTTCATCTCCGTTCGCGATTGGGAACGAGATGAAATCATCTCTTTGCGATATTATCGGAATGAAGATGAAATCAACCGCGAACTCGTCGTGACGGCTTCAAGGATGTCCTACGGACACTAGAAGAATCATTGACAGAATTGATTTCATCTCCATTCGCGATCGGAAACGAGATGAAATCATCTCTTTGCGATATTATCGGAATGGAGATGAAATCAACCGCGAACTCGTTGTGACGTTGTCGAGTATGTCCTATGGATAATGCACGAATCGTTGTCCGAATTGATTTCATCTCCTATCGCAATCAGGAACGAGATGAATTTTTCTCGTTTCAATATAATCGGAAAGGAGATGAAATCAATGGCGAACTCGTTGTGACGTTGTCGAGAGTATCCTATGGATACTGCACGAATCACTGACAGAATTGATTGCATCTCCGTTCACGATCGGGAACTAGATGGATTCATCTCGTTCCGATATGATCGGAAACGAGATGAAATCAAAGGCAAACTCGTCGTGACGGCTTCGAGTATGTCCTACGGACACTAGAACAATCATTGACAGAATCGATTTCATCTCCGTTTGCGATTGGGAACGAGATGAAATATCTCTTTGCGATATTATCGGAATGGAGATGAAATCAACCGCGAACTCGTTGCGACCTTGTCGAGTATGTCGCATGGATAATGCACGAATCGTTGTTCGAATTGATTTCATCTCCGTTCGCGATCGGTAACGAGATGAATTCATCTCGTTCCGATATGATCGTAAACGATAGGAAATCAATGGCGAACTCGTCGTGACGGCTTCGAGTATGTCCTACGTTCACTAGAAGAATCATTTACAGAATTGATTTCATCTCCGTTCGCGATTGGGAACGAGATGAGATCATCTCGTTCCGATATGATCGGAAACGAGATGACATCAAAGGCAAACTCGTAGTGACGGCTTCGAGTATGTCCTACGGATACTAGAAGAATCGTTGACAGAATTGATTTCATCTCCGATCGCGATTGGGAACGAGATGAAATCATCTCTTTGCGATATTATCGGAATGGAGATGAAATCAACCGCGAACTCGTTGCGACCTTGTAGAGTATGTCGTATGGATAACACACGAATCGTTGTCCGAATTGATTTCATCTCCTATCGCGATCGGGAACGAGATGAATTTATCTTGTTTCAATGTCATCGGAAAGCAGATGAAATCAATGGCGAACTCGTTGTGACGTTGTCGAGTGTATCCTATGGATACTGCACGAATCACTGACAGAATTGATTTAATCTCCGTTCGCGATGGAGAACGAGATGAATTCATCTCGTTCCGATATAATCGGGAACGAGATGAAATCAAAGGCAAACTCGTCGTGACAGCTTCGAGTATGTCCTACGGACTCTAGAAGAATCATTGACAGAATTGATTTCATCTCCGTTCGCGATTGGGAACGAGATGAAATCATCTCTTTGCGACATTATCGGAATGGAGATGAAATCAACCGCGAACTCGTTGCGACCTTGTCGAGTATGTCGTATGGATAATGCACGAATTGTTGTCCGAATTGATTTCATCTCCTATCGCGATCGGAAACGAGATGAATTTATCTTGTTTCAATATCATCAGAAAGGAGATGAAATCAATGGCGAACTCGTTGTGACGTTGTCGAGAGTATCCTATGGATACTGCATGAATCACTGACAGAATTGATTGCATCTCCGTTCACGATCGGGAACTAGATGGATTCATCTCGTTCCGATATGATCGGAAACGAGATGAAATCAAAGGCAAACTCATCGTGACGGCTTCGAGTATGTCCTACGGACACTAGAACAATCATTGACAGAATCGATTTCATCTCCGTTCGCGATTGGGAACGAGATGAAATATCTCTTTGCGATATTATCGGAATGGAGATGAAATCAACCGCGAACTCGTTGCGACCTTGTCGAGTATGTCGCATGGATAATGCACGAATCGTTGTTCGAATTGATTTCATCTCAGTTCGCGATCGGTAACGAGATGAATTCATCTCGTTCCGATATGATCGGAAACGATAGGAAATCAATGGCGAACTCGTCGTGACGGCTTCGAGTATGTCCTACGGACACTAGAAGAATCATTTACAGAATTGATTTCATCTCCGTTCGCGATTGAGAACGAGATGAATTCATCTCGTTCCGATATGATCGGAAACGAGATGAAATCAAAGGCAAACTCGTGGTGACGGCTTCGATTATGTCCTACGGATACTAGAAGAATCATTGACAGAATTGATTTCATCTCCGGTCGCGATTGGGAACGAGATGAAATCATCTCCTTGCGATATTATTGGAATGGAGATGAAATCAACCGCGAACTCGTTGCGACCTTGTCGCGTATGTCGCATAGATAATGCACGAATCGTTGTCCGAATTGATTTTATCGCTGATTTTATCTTTAATATTACAATCAGAATCGCCGTTACCTACACGTTGGGAGACGCCTCAGTGCCGGGTTATCAAGGCACCGATACTAAACATTTGAAAAAGTGGCAGAGTTCAAACGGAATTTCGTCTCGCGAACGCGAAAGTTCTTTTGTTCGAACGGAAGTTTGCTGTCCTTCTCTATCAAATTATGAAGCAACGAGTGATCGGCGTTTCTCATATGTGCAATGAATTATGCTACGACGTCCAGATCTTTCATTAAAACAATATTTTTATCCAAACATACGTAGATTTTAGGTTCTTGGATAATTCGAATGGGATAAATAAGTCATATGATGTAACGCTCGGTCCCGGCGATTTATTTGATGAACTGCCACCGTCGATTAAACCTTCGTGAACGATTAAAAACAAACGCACCTAGAACTGTAGAATGCGCATTGCTCAGTTTTAAATGTTTCAGAGAGTGGAAAATAATTACTCGACAAAATAGGAGAGAAAGGTTTTGCTGATCGCAAAGCAAATTAAAAATGCACAAAAAATACACAGAAAAAATTTGGTTACTCATGGATAAGGGAAAAAAGGAATTAAAAAAGACTCGGACGTTCAATGGAATACCCTCTGTAATCATAGGTCATTGCGCAAAACATGGCTTTCATTTCGGTTCGTAGCCTAGTGCAATGGTAGCTGTTCGGAAACGGTCTTTTGAGCTTTCAGGCGCGTATATTTTAAAAATTATTCAAAGGAAACCACTCCGACCACTGTATATATGATTCCACTAAACAAACGTGAAACATTATTTGAGTAAATGGTCTTGCATATTGGATTTGTTTCGATACTGAAATAAAATTATTTTATGCGTATTTATCAAACTTAAAGAAAAATTAGAGTCGGATCTCATAGAAATCTCCGTTTAGATCAATGTTTTTTACAGTTGGGAATAAATACAATTGCGAATGCAAGTGGTCTCGTTGTGGAACAATCTCTACAATCAGGAAACATTGAGCAAGACATTGGTTTCATTTCTTTTCATAGTCCACTGCAGCGGTAGTAGTTCGGAAACGATATTATCCATATCGAGGGAGGTAAAATTTTAGAATCATGCATAGGAAACGAGTCCAAACAATGTAAACCTTTTGAGGTTGATGATGCGTCTCAATCCGATAAAAAAACGGTTGAAACAGACGTATTTATCAACGTTAAATCTCATGTGAATTTCTCTGCGAATAGACGACTTTCAAATCAGGAAACGAATCCGAGTCTGCATGCAAGTGTTTCTATTGTGGAATAATCCCTACAAACTGAGAACGCCGCGCCGAGCATCGAATTCGTTCACGTTCATAGTCCACAGCAGGAGTAGTAGTCCTCAAGGGCTATTTTCGTGCCGAGGGTGAAACATTTAAAAAAATCACCCACTGGGAACGATTCCGAACAGTCTCAAGGTTATTTCGATAATGAAACACAAAACAGAATTTAAATGGACCGTTTTTCGTATTGGATTCGTCTCGATCCGATAAATAAAAAACCGTTGAACCAGGCGTATTTATCAACGTCGAATCTCATGTGAATTTCTGTTCGAATCGACGACTTTTAAATCGAGAAACAAATCCGAGTATGCATGCAAGTTTTTTTGTTGTGGAATAATCGTTACAGACTGAGAATGCCGCGCCGAGGATCGGATTCGTTCACGTTCATAGTCCACAGCAGCAGTAGTAGTCCTCAACGGCTATTTTCGTGCCGAGAGTAAATCATTTTAAAAAATCATACACTGGGAACGAGTCCGAACAGTGTCAAGGTTATTTTGATTATGAAACACAAAACAGAATTTGAATTAACCGTTTTACATATTGGATTCGTCTCGATTCGATAAAATACAAACGGTTGAATCAGGCGTATTTATCAACGTGGAATCTCATGTGAATTTTCGTCCGAATCGCCGACTTTTACATCGGGAAACGAAGCCGAGTCTGCATGCAAGTGTTTCTGTTGTGGAATAATCCCTACAAACTGGGAACGCCGCGGCTAGCATCTGATTCGTTCACGTTCATAGTCCACAGCAGCAGTAGTAGTCCTCAACGGCTATTTACGTGCAGAGGGTGAAACATTTTTAAAAATCACCTTCTGGGAATGAATCCGAACAGTGTCAAGGTTATTTCGATAATGACACACAAAACAGAATTTGAATGGACCGTTTTTCATATTGGATTCGTCTCGATCCGATAAAAAACATACAGTTGACACAGGCGTATTTATCAACGTCGAATCTCATGTGAATTTTCGTTCGAATCGACGACTTCTAAATCGGGAAACGAATCCGAGTCTGCATGCAAGTGTTTCTGTTGTGGAATAATCCCTACAAACTGAGAACGCCGCGCCGAGCATCGGATTCCGAATGCTTTCCGGAGCATCTATGGAACATTCCTGAAATGATCCAATGAAAATTGTTCTCGATTTCATTTTATTGCTGGTCAGACCTAGTGGACAATTCAGGCACTGCTGCAAGCTCTGCGTACGACGCATTGGTTACGTAATAAAAATGAAATCGACATTGCCTTGGACCTTTCGGCGCAACTTCCAACGCCGTTCAACCATCGCCGTAATGGCATTTGTCGATTTCATCTTCGATCTAGTCAACGATTCCGGAGACGGGCATGGTGCGTCATTAGCCCGTAACTCGAGCGACTAACAGCTGGTACAAACCAAGCGAAGATGAAATCGATGCTTTGAATGCTTTTCGGAGCATATTGGACATTCCTGAAATTATCCATTGAAAATGGTTCTCGATTTCATCTTATTTTCGGTCAGAACTAGTGGACAATTCGGGCACTGCTGCTAGCTGCGGGTACGACGCATTGGTTACGTAATAAAAATGAAATCAACATTGCCTTGGACCTTTCGGCGCAACTTCCAACGCCGTTCAACCATCGCCGTAATGGCATTTGTCGATTTCATCTTCGATCGAGTCAACGATTCCGGAGACGGGCATGGTGCGTCATTAGCCCGTAACTCGAGCGACTAACAGCTGGTACAAACCAAGCGAAGATGAAATCGATGCTTTGAATCCTTTTCGGAGCATCTATCAAACATTCCTGACATGATCCATTCAACATGGTTTTCGATTTCATCTTATTTCCGGCCAGAGCTAGTGGGCAATGCAGGCAATGCTACGAGCTGCGGGAACAACGCATTGTCTACGTGATAAAGGTGAAATCAACGACGCCCTTAACGTTTCCGCGAAACTGTCAACGTCGTTCGACCGACCTCGTAATGTCATTTGTCGATTTCATCTTCAATCGAGTCAACGATTCCGGAGACGGGCAAGGTGCAGCATTGACCCGCAGATCGAGCGATTAACAGCTGGTACAAACCAAGCAAAGATGAAATCGATGCTTTGAATGCTTTTCGAAGCATTTATCGGACATTCCTGAAATTATCCATTGAAAATGGTTCTCGATTTCATCTTATTTTCGGTAAGAGCTAGTGGACAATTCGGGCACTTCTGCGAGCTGCGGGTACGACGCATTGGTTACGTAATAAAGATGAAATCGACATTGCCTTGGACCTTTCGGCGCAACTTCAAACGCCGTTCAACCGTCCCCATAATGGCATTTGTCGATTTCATCTTCGATCGAGTCAACGATTCCGGAGACGGGCAAGGTGCGGCATTGACCCGCAGCTCCAGCGTCTAACAGCTGGTACAAACCAAGCAAAGATGAAATGGATGCTTCGAATGCTTTTCGGAGCATCTATTGGACATCCCTGAAATGATCCACTGAAATTTGTTCTCGATTTCATCTTGTTTTATTTATTATTTTATTTATTTTATTTCTTAATATATCTTGTTTACACGATAGAATAAGTATTGCCCTTGACGATTTCGCGTGGCTATTACCGTCATTCAACCGTCCTCGTCTTGATAGTCGTCGATTTCATCTTCAGCCGAGCAAACAAACAAACAATTCAAGTCCCTGTGGTTTGTGAGTCCGTGTACTTTTCTCAGCGGTGCAACTTCGATTTTTTGAGTGCATTTAAGTGACATTTATTCGCATTCATAAACCAATATTATGTAGAACGTAAGCTTTGTGCATAGCATTAGCATAGTGACTTAAATGTTCTTAGTGTACAAAGAAAATAAATTGTACGGAACCAAAAGTGTTATATTTCTTCTAGTAAAATCGGACAAGAAGAATATGAATACGAGCTTGCAATTTTCACTAACCAAAAATTATCAGTCACTACTGAGCCTGCC
>OX101783.1:51098354-51173354 GCA_944452715.1 Ophion slaviceki
TGGCTAATACCAATATGTTCCCATAAGACAAAAGATAATCATTTTATTGAAAGTCCATATAGCAACAGATTTAATGAATCCTCACTCTGAGTTATCTGCATAGGAAAAAAACCGATTTACAACGTTAAATGATTGGCCCGTATTTACTGATAAAAACCGACGCATCCTCTTGAGAGTGAATCATTTGCAATATTAGTACATTCCGACAGGTGCGGATAGAAAATAATTTGCAGATACACATACATTCCCGTACAACAAAGGATTATTGTTGGATTCGAGAATCCATATAGCAAACGATTAAATGGATCCCACCCTTAGTTACCTGTATCAAAAAAATTCGATCCAAACGGATAAATACCAGACCCGTATTTACTGATAAAAAACCGTGCCTCTTTCTGCGGACGAATCTTTTATGATACCAGTACATGCAAATAGGCGCGGATATGAAATAATTTCCAAAGACGAATACATTCTCATACAGCGAAAGGTAGGTTTTCGATTTGAAAAGTCGAGTAGGTTCAGACAAAAAATAATTTGCGAATACGTATACATTCGCGTACAGCTAAAGGTAAGTTTTTTATCTGAAAAGTCACATACAAACTGATTGCTGTCAAATTTCGATTGTAACATATAACCTCATATACGAACTATGCAATTCGGTTCTGCCGATTAGTACCAATAGAATTCCTGTTTGTGAGTACAAGTTTATTCCGTTAAAATATAATGGACATTTCGAAGTAATCTGCTGTTGCAGATTAATTACGATTGAAATTTAAAAGTTATCTGCACTTGCAAAGTGAACTACGCAAAACCGTTTTCGGATTCTATCGGTAACCCAGGTAACAATTTTCAAAAAGTTGTCCAAAAGTCGGCTAAAAGGGTGCCAAATGTCCGCCCGGAAGTTATCTTAATTCATAAGCGTTTCCAAGAACAAAAACACATCATTTTCCGATAGTATTTCTATTTTTATTGGTTTGTATCGGTTCTTTGCAACAGGGCGGTCTGTTGTCAAGTGAAGCTAGCACCGCAACCCTTCGCGCGACTGTAGCGCCATCCCTGCTGCCTTCAAGTTCGGGCATCACTTAAAATGCCGAGTTTAGGCTCCTGTATCTAGTTTCCATGCTGCATAGGATGATCAGCAAAGGGGTTATAAACATCCAGAAAAAAAAAATTCCGCTCCGTGGTAACATGTTGACCTAACCCCATAACAACCTTAAGGTCCTAATCCTATCACCAGGCTTCAAACCATAGGATTTTCATATTTTTTCTATGAGCGTCACTAAATATATTAATAATCGTCTCTGTAAAAATTGCAGAGCCGGTTATCAACCTAATTGCAGAGAAACAAAATATTAAAATAGCGTATTTTTGTGAAGGAATTCCGAGAGGACATACAAAACCCCAATTTCCGATCGCTATAAAAGGGTATATAATAGTGGAAATCCGTCAGATTCTTAAGAATAATCCGATTTACACACTGAACAGTAGTAGTAATCCAATACTCTCAGAAAAAATTACGCTCATTGACCTAATTTTTATGTAATATCAAGTTTAGTTTGAACTTCCGGTATTGGATTTATTACTCATTGCGACCATAGAGAGACGTGATAGCAAGGCAACAGTTGACTGTAGTCCTAACCTCATCTTAGTCATTTGAATTTCCACACATGTTTCATTTTAAACCGCCATATTTCGCCGACACTAATTTTCCACACTTTTCGACAGTCGTGGCCCGAATACAATACTTTATGATTCCCGCACCTGACCTTGTTTCGACAGATCGACGTTGAAAAGCATGGAGGTTAAACTCGCCTGGTTGAGTAAAAAGAGACTTACAAAGAACATCCCTCAGGTGTCCGCCTCCGATTCTGTTGAAACTCATATATGTGATAGAGCATCGAAAACTTTGAGACACGTATTTTTTTATGGCGGAAAAACGGATTTAAGGGGGGAAACCGCCCCTCAAAGAAAGGCGTGTCGAGGGGTGATTTTGCAGTTTCACCCAGAAGCAATCCACCGATCTGAATGAAACAAAAACGAAAATTCTTCTAATGAAAAGCGATGAAAAATCCACTGTGAAAATGTTGAGAAAAAATTAAATTAGGGGGTAAACCACCCCTCAATTTGCCTTTTTTCACGCCACACTTAAGAGGGTTGTATGCAAATTAATAAAACAGGTATCATTTTGAAGGGCAATTAAAATTAAAGTTGACGGGTTTTTGCGTTTAGGCGGCATAGAAAATTTAAGGGGGTAAACCACCCCTAATATAAATTTATTTATCATGGTCGTTTTTTCTGTGTTTAAAGTATATCCGCTGATTGTAAATATTTCTATAAGCTACAATTCAATGTTTTATCATATTTTAAAATTGTTACATTCGTCTTAAGGGGTAACTATCCCTCTGACGAGAAACATCATTGTAGTATTCGCTTTCGATTTCGTTGAAACTCATATATGTGGTAAAGCATTGCAAAGTATTAAACATGTTTTTTTTGTATCGGCAGAAAAACGGTGTTAGGGGTTGAAACCACCCCTCAAAGTTTCTCCCACAAGCACTCCACCGATCTGAATGAAACAAAATCGAAAATTCCTCTAAAATTAAGCGATGAAAAATCCACTACAAGAGTGTTGATTAAAAATATAATTAAGGGGTAAACCATCCCTCCATTTGCCCTTTTTCACCCCACGCTTAAGAGGGTTGTATGAAAATTAATAACACAGGTATCATTTTGAAGGGGAATCAAAATTCAAGTTGACGCGTTTTTGCGTTTCAGCGGGACAGCAAATTAAAGGGGGTAAACCACCCCTAACATAAATTTGTTCATCACCGTCGTGTTTTATGTGTTTAACATGTATCCGCGGATTCAAAATATTCTCTCGCGTTTGTAAATTATTACGTTTTTAAATGCTTACATTTTAAGGGTAAACTACCCCTTCTAATTGCTTTTCGTTTGAAGTTTCGCAAAAGGTTTCACGTATTTCGTTAAAAATGCTTTCATTTCCTCGGTAATATCAATTTTATGTTTGTGTGTGCAGGCATATTCGTTTTGAGCTTTAGGAGCGGTACTTTGGGAGTGGGAACGTGGGTCTACCCCTTACTCATAAGACTCATATTTTCGTGTCGAAACGCTTCCGATTTTAATATGCACGTCCATTAAGCATCTCCATAGGAATAAATATAAACTTTTACTATATCATTAATTATAATAATTTCCAAAATAAGTTATAAGGCTCACTTCTTATATTTCGGAACGATGATGCGCCTGGATCATCGTTCCGAATGGAACGATTCTCCGGATGGATGTGGAGGAATGTATATTTTTATTATTTTACCGTTTATTTAATTAAACATATTAATGAAACTGAGGGTTTTACAGTAGGTTAACGAACATGTTTTTAATTTATTTTGACATATTTCATTTGGGAATCATATCAGCTGATTTAATTAATAGTACTTGTGAAAAGTATCGCCGTCATATGCCGTCAAATCATTTTCTTGTGATATATACTTTTTTTTCTAGTCTATCAACTATCAACCATCAACAATCATGGCTCATAATTCCTGCAATAATGATAATCGTCAAAAAAATGCTTTAAACACAACGACTTTTTGCACCATGCACATCTGATAATGGCCAAATTATTGCAACCGGGTATTCCACAATGTGTGTTCGATTCACCAAAGCCAAAGGTAACAGGATTTTCAAAATCTTCTGGTTTTTTAAATGAATGGAAACGAGCAAATTTATGCTAGGGCCGATTTACCGCCTTAAATTTGGTGTCCTGCTAAAAGGCAAAAACGCGTCAACTTGAATTTTGATTCCCCTTCAAAATGATACCTGTTTTATTAATTTTGATACAACCCTCTTAAGCGTGGGGTGAAAAACGGCAAATGGAGGGATGGTTTACCCCTTAGTTATATTTCTAATCAACACTCTTGTAGTGGATTTTTCATCGCTTAATTTTAGAGGAATTTTCGATTTTGTTTCATTCAGATCGGTGGACTGCTTGTGGGAGAAACTTTGAGGGGTGGTTTCATCCCCTAACACCGTTTTTCTGCCGATACAAAAAAAAACATGTTTAATAGTTTGCAATGCTTTACCACATATATGAGTTTCAACGAAATTGAAAGCGAATACTTCAATGATGTTTCTCGTCAGAGGGGTAGTTACCCCTTAAGACGAATGTAACAATTTTAAAATATGATAAAACATTGAATTGTAGCTTATAGAAATATTTAAAATCAGCGGATATACTTTAAACACAGAAAAAACGACCATGATAAATAAATTTATGTTAGGGGTGGTTTACCCCCTTAAATTTGCTATGCCGCCAAAACGCAAAAACCCGTCAACTTTAATTTTAATTGCCCTTCAAAATGATACCTGTTTTATTAATTTGCATACAACCCTCTTAAGTGTGGGGTGAAAAAAAGGCAAATTGAGGGGTGGTTTACCCCCTAATTAATTTTTTTCTCAACATTTTCATAGTGGATTTTTCATCGCTTTTCATTAGAAGAATTTTCGTTTTTGTTTCATTCAGATCGGTGGATTGCTTCTGGGTGAAACTGCAAAATCACCCCTCAACACGCCTTTCTTTGAGGGGCGGTTTCCCCCCTTAAATCCGTTTTTCCGCCGATAAAAAAAATACGTGTTTCAAAGTTTTCGATGCTCTATCACTTATATGAGTTTCAACAAAATCGGAGGCGGACACCTGAGGGATGTTCCTTGTTAGATAAAACCAATGTTGCCAAATATCAAATCTAGAAATGCGCGAATCGTTGGAATAACATTTTGTTATTTTTCTAATTAAATGTGAACATTCATTAAACATTTTACACATGAACATTTTTGTCATAACAATGTATTGTTTTTTGCATCTGTTTAAAATATAAATTCTACAAGTCTCAAGTATGATCAGTGGTATGACTAGTGTGAAGCGATAGGATTACCTTAAGGCCATGTATCACACACTGCGAAATTTCGACGCGGCCAAAACGGTATTGTAGAATTCGTATTTTCGGGCTACGAGCCGCCGCAAATTACCGTCAGATGACGCAGCAACAGCCTCATGGAGGCTAGAGTGGGAGGAGTCCGATCTGTGCATTTCAAAATGGCTACAAAAATGTGGTCAAACAGGGATGGCGCCACTATCTCTGAGGCCTCGAGAAGTAATCTGAGCATCGATGTCGTGTAAGAGAGATGGAAGAGGATCGAATACGCATCCTAGCCTCCATGGCGAATACAGTAGACCCTCGCTTAGCCGAGGTAATATGGGGAGAATATACCTCGGATTAGTGACATCTCGGATAATACGGAAAACAGTAGCAATATAGGACTATTCCACGCATAGGCATTGTAGAATCTTCCGTTTTATCAGAGATTCTGCGTATTATCCGAGGATGCACCTCGGATAATACGCAGCAATCGATGGTCGGAAAAACGAGGTTCTACTGTACCAGCAAATACGATAATATACACACAATATTCGAACAATTTGAGAATTGTTAAGATCGAATTTTCGAGACAAACCAGCCTTGATGTTGACAAGAGCACACAGATATTTTATCTTTAAAACATTGAAGCATGTTTTTATCTTGAAAACATTGAAGCAAGCAATATCGCTTCGACTTTATATCGTTATCATGGTGTTTTTCTCAAATCGAAAAATAGCTACTCAACATTTTTTTTAATTTATTACCTCAATGAGTAATTGCAATTTCTTTCGTGTGATTTTCTTCTTATGATCATTCAAATATGTTATCTTCAGAATAATCGCGTTACCGATTCGCTGATTGCGAGTTTTAATACAAAAAGATCGCAAAGCATTGTTCTTTGACTAGGAATAATTTACCATCGTATTGACCCGAGTAAAAAATGTGTTCAAGAATAAAAAATTATTACTTAAGAGGTTTTCCACCGTCCATTGTACAAGAACACAATACAGGACAATTTTTCAAATTCCTTACGGCACTGAGTAATTGCAATTTCTTGTGTATGATTATCTTTTAATTTTTATTTAACCCTAAAACTCATGACTGGGGTCTGATCGCACTCCAATTTTTATGCAAAAAATGAGTTTTTGTAGCCGATTTTAGCCATTTTTAGTCTTTCAATGGATTGTTCACTAATGGAATGTTAATTAAAGTAGATGGCTCGCACACTATTTACTTTCTTATGAAAATGCGAAGAAATTGAGGTATGATAAAGTCCATTGATCCCCGGTTTGATGACAAAGAAAAGCACGGGGTACATATAAACCCCAGTCATGCGTTTGACGGTAAAAAAAAATAAGTCATGAGTTGTTGGGTTAAATATCGTTATCCTACCAATTATCGCGTTACCGTTCGCTATTTGCGAGTTTTAAAATAAACAGATCGCAAAGCACCATTGTATTTACCTACGAAAATAAAAATTTATTTAAGAAAAAAAAGCATCAGTATTTTTTAAGACATTTTCTACCGTTCGTTGTACAATTAAGCACTTATAATAACTCCTCCCACTCTAGCCTCCATGAGCACCCTGCTCGTTGCGGTCCTACTAGTTCCACCATCTCACCGCTACGCGGCTACATCGTTCCAGCGTTTCTCACAAGCGGTTGCAGGGGCATGAGTTCCAATATATACAACTGTCTTTCCCCTAGATCCTAACACCCAGCGCTTTTAGGGCAGGGTGCAGTGACACAGCCCACGGTCTTACACACAGGTCTTGCAACGAAGCTAAATTTTCGTGGTGGGGGTAGGCACGCTTATCATCTCCACTTTTCGATTAACTAGTCGCCACTACGCGTCGCCACTAGCAAGGGGAAATGCTTTCGCCAACCTCTTCCCGGCGAATAAGCCCAAGGTGTTTACGTCTGTTTTTGTGGCGTGATTGTCGAAATAACCTTTATTTACGATCATATACCACGAGGTTCTATGCGATTTACCGTGATACATTTTTTTATCGTGTTTTGCCCATAAATGTTAATTTTTTTTGTAGTGTTTTCGAAAAAAAATGCGAAATTGACAAGGGTTGCGCGGTCCGCAATTGTAAAATGGGGTACAAAATTTTTAAGCAAAAATGCTCCGTGTTTCGAATGCCCAGAAACGTCGAACGATACAAAAAATGGCTCGACGCTGTTCCGGGGCTGAAAGAGTCTCAATACGTGTGTGAAAAACATTTTGAAGAACGATGTTTTGTGAGACATTGGAGAAAAAAGGATGTGAATGGTCGTATTATCGCTTTTTATTGGTTTTGTATGTTATGCAGTTCACACGACAGTACGGTACATTAAGGGGGGGGGGGGGGTAGGGGTTTCAGCGTGAAAAACAACACTTTTTGCGATTTTTTTCATTTATATGGATAGAGTAAATTTATTGAAACCTTTTGTACATTGTTAAATGTCATTTCAAGAACATTCCGTGAAATTTGTACGCGAAAATATCGACATACAAGCCGGTGACAAAGCTTTTCCAAAAACGCCTTTGGAAAAACACGATTTGCGGTGTTCACTGTATCTTAGCTAGAAATTATCTGAAATCAAGTACCATTAAAATTTAGTCAAAGCATCATCAAATCCTCCCTCCAACGGTCTTTGATAATATTTTTTTTCATTTCTAAATTTTTGGTGGTCATGTAAAGTGAAAAGTGCTATATTTCACGAAAAATTCCGACATTTTGGGGGTGGAAAACACCCTCAATGTGAAAAAAATCTCAAACTAACTGTTGGTAACTAACAACTAACAAGTTTGAAATAAATCGGTCATGTAGTTTTCAAATGGCAGTGAACACGGACTTTGAAAAAGTGGTTTCAAGAAAAACGCGTTTGAAGTTTTAAAAGCTAAAAAGTGAATTTTTTCCCCAACTTACACTGAATCATCGATTCCAGCTCCATAGAGTAGACTCCCTGCAGCAGCCTCGATGTCTTGAGCCTCTTTTTTTCAAGCCTTTGCCTTATCCTGGCTTCTTTGCTCTGCTTCTCAGCTTGTATCTCGGCCCTGTTCAGACTTTCGTTGGCATTTTGGATGAAACCTCCAAAAGACCTTTCAAGAAGTTCATCCTTGCTCAGATCTTCGTAAATCGGTTTGATTGCTTGTAAGACATCTTCTGGAAGTGGAGTGTAATTGTGTTTAAAATTTTCCACCCCTGTTGTGGCCAGAGCTTTTTGATAAGGACACCACGAATCCTCGCCGCTCAGGCACTTCTCATGTTGAGGGTTGTCGTCTGTCGACTGCTGGTGGTAGTACGTTGCCGAGATGTCATTTTTCATTTTCTCTACCGAATCACAGTTATATCTTATTGCTGCTCCGCAGTATCGAGTCAAATTATCGATGACTTTTCCGGTGAGTTTTCCTTTGCCGCCGAGTACTTTACTTCGCCGTTTTTTACCTGAATTTTTTCCTGCTGTCACGACTTTATCTTCAACAGTATTTTTTACCAGATCACGTAGACGTTTTCCCATTCTCTTTTGCACGTGACCTAAACATTCTTTTTTATTTATAGTGAAGTTTTCACCGTAAGGTTTCGCTTTCACTAAATTGCCATAAGTTTTGCTATCGCCGTCTCCGACATAGTTGCTGATCTTTGCTCCATACTTTTCCTGTGAGCGACGGAACATCTCGATTACTGCGCCTACTTCCATGTTACCTGATGGCCCGGTGTAATTGGCTTGACATTCATTATTATCAACGTGTTCTTCGTGCCAATCTTCAAATTCAGTTGTATTCAATTTATTTCCCACAATTTGCAAGACTGACAATACAAACTACTTACGAAAACATCAATAAATTTTATAGTCCAATAACCAATCAATGAAGTGACGCCAAACAAGGAGCTAAAGTCCGCAGTCGTTAAAGCTCCGCAGTCGTTTCGACGTAGGAGCAAGTCGATTTCATAATATCCAAATAAGACGATGTGGATAAAAAATTTCTTGCAATGTCCATTAGACCGCAAAACTTATTGCAGCCTGCTAAACCCAAACCTAATGTGCGCATTACGAAAACAAATCGAGTATTGATGTCGTAGCGATGACTAGTTTTCTCACTCGACGGTATATAGCGTAGATCACAATTGGCACATTTTACCTGGATTTGAAAGCCAAGACCTTCTTTTTTACAACTTTTAAACGCAACTGAACCATCACACTGAGCACATTTCACCAAACTTGCAATTGTTGAAAAAACAAGCAAAAAATCGACTATTCCATAATGATTTTCAACGTCTTCCGGCACGCTCGCACTAGTATTCCACTTTATCTTTTTCGATGATGAACTCTTCGTATTAGCTTCATCCTTATTTTTTTACATGAATTTTGCCTTTTTTCGATCTTCACAAATACGTTCTTGTATCTGTTTGGTCACCTCTTGAAACTTTAGACAATCTCGGCATTTTTAATCAGAAAATTTCTTGACGAAATTATGAAATCACTGAGAACAAGCGCTCGACCGAACGCACAACAATTAACTGACGCTCGTTTCTCTTTTGAAAATATTATACACCTATAATATAGGTTTGTTCGCGCTAGCTGCACTCTACACTCGGCAGTGTAAACGGAACTAGGGCAGTGTCTAGAGAGTGCAGTTTATTTCCGCGCGGGTAAGCAACTCTAGGGCGAACGCGATAGTGTACAGGAAACATGGCGGCGACCTAGTGGACCACACCTTAACCTCAAACAACACATGAGATTACGGAGTCTCATCTAACCGTTAAAGAGATATACCGTGTAACCTCAAGTTTGTTGATCTCGTAAACTGATTACAATGGACGGTGTTATTGAAATTATTAACTTGTACTTGTAATTGCCCTCAGAGTGGATGTATTGATACCAGTTTTACATAAAATGGAGTGTTAGTGATACGATTGTAGAAAGCCAAAACCTTCACAAATGCACACGTTGTTGTCAGCATCAACGACTAAGCCGCCTTCTGAATCTCGGAACAGCACTGCTGACTTAATTTTTCTGTTCCTGTTCCATGTTAGCTTCTCTCAGCGTTGATGGTAGATTAGAACGTATTGTGATACTGCGAATTTATAATAAACACTTGTCATTATATCTTGTCCATTTTTTTATCACCTTGATCAATAGAGATTGATGATTATGATACTTTGTTATCGTGAACCTTTATTATTGATTGTTTTTCATAATAAATGAGAATTTGTGATTACCTTAAATATTTTAGGACATGTCGTACTCAGCTCTGTATACACTCACTGACAATTTCGCTGGTTATAGGGTTATTCTAGTAATATCACTATTACACTTTTCGTGTACTTTTACACCTTTTCAAGATCGAGTGTAGAAAGTCTAGGGTTAGTGGCACGAAAGTGTAGCTACACTTGTAACGCGAACAGCAGCGTGTGACGTCATTTCCGTTAAAACGAACGCGAAAGTGTACACTCCCTAAAAAAGTGTCGAAAGTGTAGCTAGCGCGAACAAACCTTATATGTATACGGCTTTTGTTGCCTCTCTTTGCTCAATAAAACCTTTTCGAAACAGAATAATGGGAAGGCCGATCGCCAAGTGAATAAACTGCATACCTGGTCGTCAGCTGCGTGCTGCCTTTCCGACCGCCCGCAGCTGTCGGAGCTACAGTTTTACAGGAGTGGGACTAAGTAGTCAATAACTTCGAGAGTTTTGCTCTGATTGACTTGAAATTTTGGGATTACATTCTTGACATGTTTAACTATGAGAAAAGACAAAAAATCGATTTTTTAAAAGTGCAAACCCCTACCCTCCACTTAAGTTAGGGCACACGGCCCATGCGCTGCAGTCAGGAGGGAAAAGGACAGAAGAGCCGCCACGCACCAAGCGGCAGAAATCGGAATAAAAAAACAGAACCGCTAAGGGTGCCTACTCCCACTACCGCCGTTGTCAGACCTGTATGTAAGACCGTGACACAGCCCTACTTATGGAGACTAGAGCACGGTCGTATATACAGGTCTGGGCACTTCCGTATATTGCGTATACCCCAAAGCGTGCCTCTATCTGACGCCTCTCTTTGCGGAACTGGCCGCAAAAGCGTGGAGCGCTGCTATCTCGGAGGCATGTGCGACAGAGCGCGATGTATGCGCGCATGCGAATTGTCTTTCCCTTCACGTGGCCGTGATGAAAAGTTAATACATCCTATATAATTAGTCGAACACAAAAACTAAAAGCATCAACCGAAAATATGAGCGATGAGCCATTAGTTAATGATACTCATCGTCTTTGACATGGATATGCCGATTTAACTATCGCTCAATCCAATTATATTTTTTTTCGTTTACGGAAAGGAAGAACGTTCGAAATTTACGCGTAGCACGCATCTCTTCATCATTGGGAATTTTAAATAATGAGACGTGCTCCGGGTTATTTATGTATCCACTTCTGCCCCCGGAATTATGCACCGCTTCGACATCGCAATATATAGACACTTCGTCTTTTATTATTCCGTATTGAATAAAAACCGTGGCTACGATCCACTCGAAATCACCTCGCCAAAACGAGGTTAGGCCACACGTACATACGACCGTCGCCATAACTACGCGCATGCCATGCCCCGTAAACGCGGTATAAACAAAAGTGCCTCCCCGCCACTAGCGCCGCGGTGGAATGCGCAAAGCGAGGCGTCACTTAGAGACACGTATTTTTGAACGGAGTGCCCAGACCTGTATATACGACCGTGGACTAAAGTAAAGGAGTCCGAACGCATGTGGCGGAATGGGTGAAAAAGTGACATGTAAAAGCGATGATATTTCCTAGTTTGAAATTCAGCCACGGTAGCACTCTTGTTTCAAAGATACCGCTGTGAAGTTTCGCGTTGGTCATACAACGAAGTGAGCTCTGAGTTTTATTTCCATTTTATACGTCTTTATTTGCGGTGTATTTCTTTCGCGTGTGTATAAAGTGTGTATAAAGTGAAAAAAGTGCTCCTGCAAAATATTGTGACTCTTTACCTCGCAAAAGATAACATACTGGTAAGGAGAAGGCATTTTTTTACATATTTAATGACATTTGGGGTAATATTTTGTTATTATAATTTGCCGGTTAAATAAATTGAGGTTATGGCGCCATATGTGACGTTTTTTTCCACGCTCGAAGCCGGCGTAATTTCTATTGCAGTGAGGGATTAATGTGCATATTTCGAGTTGAAATATGAACAAAATTAATAAACAATACATATTTTCAATTTCAACCATTATACTAGCTTGCAGCGTGGAAATTAGACGCCAGTTCAATTTATTCAACCTGCATATTACAATAACAAAATATTACCCCGCAAGATATCTAATATTTACAATAATGAATTTCTTTATTTTTGCAGATTGCTTCATCGAGGTCGAGATGGGTAAACCGTGCGCGTATCCGGGATGCCGAACTGGGCGACGTGCCGTCAGGGTGGAAGGGACGCGTGCTGGATTACGGCAACTATTGGTTTTTCAAGTACCCGGAGTAAGTCTTTTGCTCTACATTTTTTTCTTATTTTCGACAGTAAAGCACTTAGCAGCGCTGCTCAGTATCCAGTCAACGCGGTTCCCCTGTCAAGCTAAAAATCCCATTGCAGTGCCGCCAAGTGCTTTGTTGTCGATTATGCGATCGATATAGCAAACTCCCGCTAACTGTTTAATGAATAACTGTCGCTGACCCCGCCGCTTGAGGGGAAAGTCTCGCTCATGCTTTTACTCTTTAGTGGCGGAGAAGGGTCCTTCGGATACTGTCGCACCGCGCAGATCAGGATCCTGACAGTGCGAGAGTTAGCGGAAGTTCACTGTACTTATAATATCAGTGCATGTCACTGACATTTTTTTGTGGTTTGAAATTAAATATTATATTAAATTACAGAATATGGTGCAGCGATGGAGCGAGGCCATCCAACATCAGCTTGCTCCGAGTGATTTAGTGTGCGAGCTTCACTTCTCTGACTCCGATGTGGTCAAAGAAGATCGTACACAAATGCCTGATGGAGAAATCGTTATTATTCCCCACAGGAACTATTCGGTGATTGCAGATGCATTGCGCATCACAGTAAATAACGGGGTAAGAATAGTAATATTTTATGTTATACGGGTGTCCCACGATAGAATGTCATCCGTGAAATGCGGGGTTGGGGGTGAATTTCCGAGACGATTGATATAAGCATGTATGGGTCCCAGATCAACCCCTGAATTGTTATTAATTTTTCAAGGCAGTCAATCAGGCGCGCCCGTTGAGCGGGCCTACTCTCGAGTATCAGATCTTCGATTAATATTTATTTCTCGTGTTATTCGCAGGCATTAACACAGTGTCAAGCTTCAATATCCGGAAGCCGACGTCCAACCATTTTTGGTCAAGTCACACCAATACTTTCAGGACTTCAAACAGCAAGGTCTCAAGGACATACATCAGACAAGAAGGAGTCGGAATAATATTAATGCCCAGTGTAACAACCATTATACGACAGGTGAGGGACACCAAATTGTACAATCAGGCTCTCGCCAACAAGAGGCATGAAAAACTAATACTTTTTCTTGAAACAGGTATCGCGACAGAAACCCCAAGTACTGCGGTCAAGAAAGATGCCATGGATCCCATTCAGAGTCCAGAGAAATTGAGAGCGCTCGAGGCTCAATATCGAACCACCGTCTCGAATAAATTTAGGTGTGAAAGGGAAAAAGTGCGTGTACACTGCTACACAGCCGAGATATTGAATGTTTGATTAATTAATGTTGAGTGGGCGTAGCTTGTGCGTACTTCGGAAGGGCTGACCATCCCCGATACGTCTCGTGTGTACAGGAGAGACAGATGTACAAATTATGAACTCGAGTTCCATTCAGACGCGGTTTAAACTAATCAATTTTCAAGATAAGCATTGTGGCACTTTCGAAAATATTTGTTTGAGAGAAAAAATGTATCCTTGGAGTAAATTATAATTATACAATTTTTTTAAATCGGCCAGTAAATATTGCGTAGATATTTTAGTTAGTCTGGTTTTTAAACCATTTTTATCAGCAAGCAAATATTGTTCGATCTTCCTTGTATTCTTCTTCACTCGAGAGACAGATCGAGGATTTTTCGTAACTCGCCACATTTGTTTTTTTTATCAATTGAAGATGAAGAAACGATCAACACCGAATGTTCGTTACTGGCTTTATCGCAATTAAGCCAAACACATTTATTCGAAGACTCCAACTCACCTTGACGATCCTTGCGATATATTTTTTTTCGTCAATAATCAGCGTTGGCGATCTCACAGCGTGTAATTAATTTGATTCGTGCTGCTAGAATAAAAATATTAATGCATGAAAAAAAACAGGCAAACCTAGCGGATTGGGAGGTGACCGGTCTTCGGTCACTGGGGTGTTTCAGTCACTGACCGTAGTAGTGACCGAAGGCAAACCGAAGTGCATGGGGCAGAGAGAGGGTCCTTCTGGAACGCTATTGGAAATATAATAATAGAAACTCGTACACAAAAACATCAGTGAATTTGAACGTTTTTTTAATATCTTGAAATAAACCAAACAACAATAACACTTTTGTATCCATTTAATACTCATCCTCTTCCTCCTCCTCCTCTTCGTCAGAGTCGGTTTCCATCTCGAAACTTCTTTTTCCTTCTTGTCTCTTTTTGGCCTCCGTCCTTTGTTCTTAGCACCTTCGCCGGGTATCTTTCGCTCTTTAATTCGATGGATAACCACTCGCGTACTTTGGCTGCCGTTAGCCTCTCCTGTTGATTTAGACGACGGCAATGTTGGAGTTTCCGGCATGCAACTGTAACATAAACACGGCATTGTTATTTTTTTGTAACAAGGTAAATGGTAGCTCATTTAGAAACATAACCTGCTACGCTCGAATTCTTTATTATTTGAGATCATTTACCATATAGACCCTCTATCTCTCTGTTGCTCACAACCGGATAGCCCTCGCGTCCCAACTCCCGTTTAACTACGAGTTTTAATCGTTGATTCTGGGACCACAACCCTTCTACCAGCGCACACGACATATAAACGTCGTTATTAAAAAGAACTCGTCATATGTGTCACTAAGCGTCGCGTTCAGAGAGAAGGAGTGGACACAGCATAGGCCAATACCAGGGAGACTAGAGAGAAGGAGTGGACACACAGTGCTTACGAATCGTCCGCAAAAACGCAGCAAATAAAGAGGCGCTGCGATCGTCTGTGTCCGATCGATTAGCTCCGCCACTAGCCTCATACTCTTGGCGAGCTCTCGGTTGCTGTTGACAGCACATTCGTGATGGGGGACCTAACTGTTGCGTCTACCTCTCCTTTTTCGCTATCTTTCTTATCGTTGTAAACTCATAATAGCAACTAATAATTAATTAAATTAAGTGGTGAACCAACAATGTAGGTACACGTATGAGCCAAAAGTTTTGGTCGAAGCGACAGTAACATCCAATGCCTATACGACGCTGTTCGTTGTAAATTTTTGACAGAGCTTGTACCCTCTATATGTCCCACACATTCGCACCTCATGCATAGATAGGTCTCATAATCGTATAGAGAGCGGCGCTGAGCTTCCTCAATCCGTCTTTCGCAAAATATTTTACATGCATTTTAAACAAGCGTGAAAATGTCAACCCAAATGCGATACAAAGGAAAGTTTACAAGAAAAATGGCGCTTGCTAAAAGACTGAAAGCTGTGGCAGCCATATGTCAAGCAAATGCGGCTAAACGCGATGAGAATAACCATAACCGCAACGATCAGCAACAAAAATTCGCTGTCGAAGGACCCCGGATCGTGGGTTTCCAACATCTTGCCGACAGTTTAAATTGTATTCGCTGTAACAAGGGCAAATACATGCATAAATTGAACAAATTAATTTTTTTTGCAGAATAAATTTATTTTACATCCGTCTCCGAATTACTAGAATTCAAGAAAAAATACGCTTCGAATTTTCAGATCACGCGCCGATCAGCTTGCTACAGCATACATTGTTGCTATTCCGTTACAAATGATTGGGCCCGAGTTCGGTGTGGGGAATCGGCATGATGTGATTAAAAATGAGCCTCAAAGCAGAGCACACAAACACATCGAAATCAAATTCTTTTATTATTTGTGCGCATGCGTTAAGTTTGGACTATTATAATTATTTGAGACGTTATCGTCAGGAGAGCTGCTAGTGGCACAATCTGGAACTATTGAAGGTCAGACTTTTTAAGACGTTGGAACTACGTATTGGCCATGAAGACTACAGTAAAGGAGTGGACACAGGATAGGAGAATATGTAGTACCAGCGTACTGAAAATCCGCTCTTCCAGAAGTTTGTTGTTCGGCCACAAGCGTCGCAAGGATCAACTTCGTCAACCAATAGTAGTGTAGTATCGTTCAGCGCCTGCGCAGGCTTCATTTCTATCATGGCCTCCTGCCTCGTGCCCACTGAACTAAAGTAAGCATGAAGAATAGAGGTAAGGAGCCCGAACGCGTATGCTAAAAGCACCCCAAACGTGGACCCTGAAAGTGACGAAAAGTTGTGGTTCGAAATTCAGCCACATCAAGCGCTAGTGCCGAGAGGGAAGGATGTGAAGTATGGCATCGGTGACGCTATGAAGTGAGCGTATATATAAACTGGAGAATTCTTAGTTATAATATTTATATATCATTCTTGGCTGTTCGTCTGTGAATGCGAAATTGTAATAGGATTTTTTAATTGCAGTAAAAATCAGTGTTGTGGAGTGCAGTGAGTGATTGCCCCGCATTATATAAAAGCAGGTAAGAAAACGGTATTTTGAAACCATTTTCTGTATTATATTATAATTGTAATTCATCGGTTGATTAAATACATTTCTCGAGCATGAAAGTGAGGTTAGAATTCGTATTATTGTCATAATATATAATTACAAATTTTATTTTGGGTTCTTTTCTTGTTGCAGTGCACAATGGCGAAATACTGTTCATACCCAGGGTGTCAAACTGGGCGAGACGCCAGCAGAGCAAAGTGCAAGCGCTTAGGAGTACGACAGTTGTCCGTCTTCAAGGTTCCAAAGGTAAATCGCCTGTTAAAATGTTTTCTTTTTGTTAAATGACGCATAGAGCGCGTAATTTGTTGACGAAATCTGAAGTAATTGCATGCCACTTATTGCCTATAGGAAAAAAAATTGCTCAATGATTTAGCGTGTATATGAAGTTTCAACCCGCTTTGTTTTTTTCCTGTATCTTGTAGAATATGGTACAACGGTGGAGCAGAGCCATCGGGGAGTGTCTCTCCCACACTGATTTCGTGTGCGAGCTTCACTTTTCCAATGACTCGATAATAAAAGAAGACCGCATCAAAATGCCTGATGGTACGATCGAGGTAATTCCTCATCTTCGTCATACCCTCATCGCTGATGCTATGCCCATCGCAGTCCATAACAAGGTAAGGATTGTAATAATTATAGTAATTTTTTGTGTGAAATGCATAAAAACATTCAGCGCTACAGGGGCATGACTTTCCGAATGAGTTTCTCCGCCACTTCTCAACTTTTTTTTTTCTTTTTTCTCTATTCTTTTCCTGCCCCGCTTGACTTTTCTATAATACCCTCTTTTCTTCGAATGAACTCAGCTAACCTGCAGCTGTGTTTGCTAATTGTTTGTAGCTCGGTTCAGCAGTATAATTTATCAAAAGTTCATCTTTTTCGTGCGGTCTTCAATTTTTATATGCGGAATATTCTTATCTGCTACCCCTCTTCAATTTCCTCTGTTGTCTTTACTCTTTATTACTTGAGTCAATTCGTTGATATCGTACTTTGCTATCCCCTCGAACAATTGGACATAGATTGTCCATTATTACATTGGGATAAATATAATAATCAATTATTTTTTATTTCGACAGGAAAACGGTGGTCAACCGGAACAGAATGTTCCCTGCGACCAGTTAGCCGGACCTTCTCATGGATCCGTAGCTATTTGCAACGACGCTGTCGTACATCAAGTGCCCACGACCTGTCACGATTTTCTTACTCCGACGGAGGTAAGTGTTGTATTTATTGAAAATGAAGGGAAAATGTCTTTCAATTTTTTCATTAATTTAATTCTTCATTTTTCATTGATAATACTTTATCTCTCAATATAAAAATTCTTTCAATTTATAAATTCGGACATTTTTCTCGATTTCCTTGGGTTTCGTTTAAAAAAAAAGCAGAATTGTACTATGAGCTACTTTAGGCTCCGACGTGATTTACGCTGGCACAATTTTCGGCCGCACGACTAGACCGCGAATTTTTCATTTCCGGGCATGCAAAGAGATCGCGAAAGAGGCTGAGGGAATAAGAATGAGAGGAGGGGGAGGAGGGAGAGGGAGAGAAAAAACGTGTGGACAGCCTTCGAGATATCCTTAAAATCGCACCTGCGGATCTTCACCCTCGACGCGAGAACTCGCGGATTATTCATTTTTCGTTTAATATTTCACGTATGTGTGTGTGTTTTACGGGACATGTGAGCGCATCCTTGACAAGCCGCGATAAGCCTCCAATGAAAAAAAAATTCAAAAAAACCAACAAGAATTGAATTGAGAATAAATTGTTGATTCAACAGCTGAAAAAAGTTCAAAAACTCCACGAGACTGAAGTGCCAGAAAAATATTTTTCGCCCATCAATGGGCTGCTACTTTTTGATAACAAGAAACAATGCAAAAACAATTAGCGATTATTTAATTTCGATGAAAATGCATTGAAAACAAAAAAAAAAGAAAAACATAATGGCAACACTTTTCGAGTATGGTATTGTGGGAAAAAATGGTCCGAGCGATTTGTCGAGTTGGGTCGAGAGGAAGAGGGGAGAAAAAAAGGAAAGCTGTCGAAAGAAATGAGGAATCGAGCTTCCGTGGAAATAATGAGCCAATAAATCATCGCGTGTTCCTTGTGCGCGAGGTCGTAGTGGCCGCTCCAAAGGACGAAGTATCCTCTTGCCCGTTTCTTTTTTAAATTCTCCATCGTCTTCTCTCGCAGAATGAGAGAAGCTGATATAATTTCTCGTAGTTTTACTTTGCACTGAACAATTTACGATCCTCTCACGGGCAGTGAGAAAAAATCCTACTTGGTAAAAAAACAAAAAAATTTTTTTAGCACGTTCCCTCCCCCCACCTTCTTCTTCAGGTCTCTAGTTTTCGTCTCGCGCCACGTGCTCTGCCTGCGGTTAATCGAGTACGGCAAACAGCAGTCGAGGACAGGAATTTTTGTTTCTTTTTTTTATATCATATTCATTTTTTGTTTCGCTCCTCGAACACACACGTTCCGTCAATCGAGCTGGATAATGTCTTCGGTGCTCGAGCCTTATGGAACGATGAAGAACAGGCTCTTGGGCTTTTAACGAAGATTATTCTTTACGTTCCAATTGAAGTTTAAAAAATATTTTACAAATTTTTCGTTGTTTATATTAAATAATTTTTTTATAGTCGTATGATGATCATTATTACGCTTATTAATATTCATAATAATTCCAAAATTTCTATAAAAGTATATATTGTTTCTAATACTGATGTTATTTTTTTTTTATTTTTGTTTTTACTTTTTCTTTAATGTTGAAATAATATTTATAATATATTTTTTATACCAATACTACATTATACCACAAGGACGAAAAATCTTTTTCTGACGAGTGTGAGTTTGCAGGCCGAGCCGAAGGCAAGGACTGCAATCACACGAGTCAGAAAAAGATTTTTCGTACGCGTGTTATACGAAATTTTATGTTACGGGGTGTGGAAATGGGGTTTTACGTACGCGAAGCGGACGTAAAACGTCCATTTACGTACCGCGTGATATAAGTTAATTTAAAAAATCAAAAATAACAAATATCGAACTTGAGGGGGGGTAAGGTTATTTCGCCACGAAAAAAGAGTATTCACGATCTTCTTTTGCACCACACAGTTAATATATATTTATTTATTTAGGAAGTATATAACAAAAGGACATTTGAAGAATATTCTGTACAATTTTCATTAATAATTATGCAGAAATGAGCCAAGGACAGCACATCTTTGCAGACACCTCCAAAAATTGCGGTGAACTGCATAACTCATCACTGGATCATCCGAACAAGATTTCAAGAAGATTCTATTAGCTACTAACTTTCTTCGGGTAACGCTGTATTGCTTCACAATAACAATGATTCCAAATTTTGTAATAAAAAATCGCTATTTTGACTTCTAAGCGTGAATACAAATTGAATAAATAAAATGAAAACAAAAACTCGGCAGCGTTACCTCAAGAAACTTTTTAAATAATAGAATCTTCTTGGTTTTTTTCCGGATGATCCAGTGATGAGTTCCGCAGTTCACCGCAATGTAACTTTTTTTTGCGGCATCACTCTCCAGTAAGAAGCTGAACCCTATTCCATCAGTATGGTTACGGCCAACAATAATTGCAGCCCCAGCAGTCCTTTTACAGCTGTCGAAGGTAAAACTTTTCTTATTCCCGGACTGTGTTTTCATCGATCTTTTACGAATTTTCATAATAATCGTATTTTTCAAATTAAACGATAACGAATGGAATGCAGAATACCAGAAAATTTCTTTACGACATTCATTGAGAAAAAAGAAACCTATTTAAAATATTTCCTGTCAGTTCCAATGAATTTTTTCGATGTACACACAGGATACCAACGGCATCTGCGACGCTCGGAACACGACTTGAAGGAGGCTTCCGATCTGGTCGTTCGCGGCATGATGTTTCAAGTTGCATCAGAAAAATGCACGATACTGATAAGTACAATTCGATTCTAAATGGCATGGAAAGGAATTCTACAGAGGCGAAAAAGGGGCCGGGGCTCGAGTCAGCTCGAAGTCATCAGTCAGCCTGGTACCCCGGCAAATACACCATATCACATGATGAACTATCGCCTCCCCGAGAGCCTCAGCGTATGGTCCGAGGACGCCCTGGAAGAAATAATTGATCGAATGTTATCGAATCGCGTTTATCACAGTAAGATGTTCGGTTTTTAAATAGTTCGGAGCTACGGCTCTGAAGTTGCATTAGGGATTGTTTTATATGCTGTTTCCATGTCCGGGTGTACAAAAGGACAAACAATGGAACGCTTAGGTAGAAAGAAATATCTGGTTTCATGTATTATGACGAAACGTAAAAAAAGAAGAAGAAGGAGAATATCCTTTATACAAACGAGTAGAATGAACATTGCAACGCTTTTTAGAAATACCGTCAACATCACTTATGACAACCATTGAAACATTCGGATATGTATAGCCTTTGTTAAATAACGCTCCAGATGAAGTTATATTTGCCCATACAACGCAATATTTGTACCATACTTATTCACACTGAAATCGAATATAAGAGGAGGAAAGAAGAATGACGGCGAGAAGCGCGCCGATAGGATAGATAAGTGTGTACGGGGGGATAAAAAAAGAGAAGTGGAAAAAACGGTTCGGTTCGTGTGTGTTGGACCGCGATGAAATTTCCATATTATGACGGTCTAATTTATGCTTCTTGTATGTCGATCTCACTCCTGACTTTTTGTTACGCACAATTGTGTAGATCTCGTTCTACTGAGGTGTTCTCATACTGATATGGAGTTTGAAAGAAAGAAAGAAAGAAGATTTATCGAGGATGGGATTCGTCTAAATATTCGACCAATTGGGAGGATGTCTATTGAAATTTTTCCGATCCTCTTGAGCTAGTACTTGTGAACCAAAGAAAAAAGAATCATAATAATTAGTTTTCTAGATGCCACGGGCGAGCTTTTCTCTCATCTTATAAACTAAAACGATGAACAAAACGAGAGAAGAACTCCACAGCTCGATCCACTACCTCGGCATACCACTTTTTAGGACAACAATGAACAGAAGAAAAGAACGACTCCTCAGTTTCCTTGTACGATGCACTATTACATAATTAACGAAAAGCAGCTACTGTTTCATATTAGTCAGCCATTGGGGCGAATCATATGTATGTATATATATTTAATTCGATGTAATAATTAATACTGCTAACGGGCAGCGAGAGAGAGAGAGAGAGAGAGAGAGAGAGAGAGAGAGAGAGAGAGAGAGAGAGAGAGGTAACGTCGTCGTTATTTGTAGATCGCAACGTTTGACAATAAACAGAGGGTGAAATTGAGTTAGGCAATGTCACGGAATATTGTAGTTTTATGTAGCTACCGAGGATTGTTTCGCCTCTTGGCAACGATCGTATAAGTATAATGAGGATTTTCCTCAATTGCTGCAATGACAAAATATTTTCTTTTGCTCCAGTGCCACCCAGTCCAATTTGTTTATTTATACACAACAATCGGGGTGTAACGGACTGAAAATCAGTTGTTTTTCACTACACACATTTTTCAAGCATAGTCAAAAAATATGTCATCGTCATTATCACATCGATTCTGTAATTATCGATCATTCCATTGTATCGCAATTGTATTATTCCATTGTATCACAAGAAACATATTTTTATGTTTGAAAGAGAAAAATAACTAATAAATCTTAAACCAACGAACATTTAATCAATGAATTTTTGTTTCAACCGACTGATTCAGATGAACAAAAATATTAATGCATCGATAATCTTTTCTGTTATGACCACGCGTGTTTTTCCTCGGAATAAAAGAACAGCTCATTAATTCCTTCATTCATTCATTCATTTCGAGTAACGCTATTGTACTCATCTCGTTATATTTTTTTCCATATTCATGCATGTTTATATAGAACACAAATTTTCATATGTAAGCGGTCACCCATCCAAGTAATGCCCAAGCATACGATGGGTGTTCGTTCGCGTGCGTCCTCGGGGGTGAGTTGCGTTTTAATGGGGTTTGCTAGTGGCCTTAAGGGACGAGTTGGGTTCGATGGGGTCTTTTAATGGCCTTAAGGGAGAGTTGCGCTGAATGGTGTTTGGAGCGAGTTGGGCTGAATGGGGTTTGGAGCGAGTTGGGATCAATGGGGTTTGGAGCGAGTTGCGCTGAATGGGGTTTGGAGCGAGTTGCGTTAAATGGAGTTTGGAGCGAGTTCCGCTCAATGGGGTATATAATAATTGCCTATGTATATAATTTAATTAACAAATGCACGATGACAGAATTAATCGACGAACGAATAAATTTATTATTTTTTCCATCTGTCTTGCGTGCATAACTGCGCTTTGAATATTCTCTTCTATCGCTCTCTCTTTTCTCATTCCATCTCTGTCGTATCCTATCCCGAGTACAGCAGCGCCAGCGGATATTTCCGTAACAATTTTCGCTGATTCCATAGCCCGCATCCACAGTACAGCGTTCGGGCTCCTTACCTCTATTCTTCATGTAAAGTAAGGCTGGGAATAGACGTCCGATTTTTTCTTTCCGACAATCCGATCCGATTATCGGAAGGCACTCGTGCCATACATTTGAGTGAGCATGCAATACACATCCGATCCGATAGGCGGATCTGAGTTCCGATAGTCGGATCGGATGTGTATTGCATGCTGAAACAAATGTATGGCACGAGTGCCTTCCGATAGTCGGATCCGACTGTCGGATCGGATAGTCGGAAAGAAAAAATCGGACGTCTATTCCCAGCCTAATACTGGAACGCGCGCTGGCGCAGCCAGCCCGTATCGAGAGAGATAGCATGAACTGCCCCAGTCTGGGTATTCGTGTCTCTGTCTGTACAGTCCCGTCCGAAAGTTTTATCCCAGTTTCGACGTTCGCGTATTACACATTCTTCATAGGAACACAATCGCTAACATTTCGTTTGCATTTCGCTCACACCAGGAACACACGTGTGTCGCACTGTTCTGTAGTTGAAAAACTTACACGCATTGCTTACTATTAATTTATTATCCCTTTACAGTATTTAATTCATTCTATTATTGTATTTACTTACATGAAAAATAGTCGGCACCGCATTTTTATTCAAAAACCGTTTACCACTCTTATATGTGTACGATGCATTACTAAAATGATCACTGCAAATGGTGGTGTATTTGGTGATTTCATATGTTGTTGGTATAACTTGCTTCCACTTCTCTAACAGATTCTCATTTTTCAATGGAAATCTGTAAATAATAGACATATAAGAATTAAATTTACAAGTTATGATTTATCATTTCTAATATGAGGTTGTTTTATTCTGACGTTTATTTACTTACCCAAAATACGATATATCACAAGTCGGGTTCCAAAAATATTTGGAACCCGACTTGCACAATAGTTGCACCCTGTGACACAACATACCATCAACATTGTAGTTTTTTTTATACGGTTTACACTTTACATTCATACACGTTTTATACGACAAATAAACGAACTGAATGAATTTTCGAAGCACGTGACACGTACTGAACTGAGTGGACAAACTTTTTGCAGCCCATGTACCTGATGTGTGTGACGTCATTGTGCACATGCGCAAAATGGTTAGACAGAGCAAAAGATACCCATCGATGCTTCGTCGAAGCTATCTCTCAAGGAGACTATAGGGAAGGAGTCCAATCTTCGTATGGTGAATGGGTATAAGAAACGTCCGTAAATTTTATTCAAGAGCGTAGTGTTAAATATGGCCTGTAGGCGTCGTCCGTATCTTTTGTGTATCAAAATATTGTAATACAGCCAGTACACAGGGTGAAACTGACTGTTATGGCGGCTAATTGTTGACGCCTGTCAAAAAAACACCTATCGTCCACTAACATTGTTTATTTGCGACGGCGACTTTGGAAGAGTATCGGACGAGGGAGAATCGAAAAATTTACTTTTCAATTACAAATCTAATCTGATCTTTTTTTTCAAGTTTTTGTGTTTAGGTTTTAGGTTATACGTAGAACTTATTTTTGAGATCCGCGGACCTCGCGGTTATTCAAGGTAATTTATTTATTTTTCCATTCTGCCCGTTATGCACTGACAGAGAACATAGATCTATGTTCCTGGCACTGAGGATCAGCCTTTGTATGCTGTGAATCGAATTTGAATGAATTTGAAATATAATAAACCCCACCTTTAATGTTTATTTTTAATATTTCAAAATATCTTGAGAATAGTAAATTTAATACATATCTATTTTTATTTCAGAAAGATGGGGAGAACGTGTGCAGTGCCAGGATGCGACAGTAGCCTTGCCAAAGATAATGCACAGCGAAAAAGATTAGGGCTGCACCGCTGTATGCTGTTTTCCATTCCGAAGGTACGACTCTCACGTACGACTCGTGAGACATATTGCTTTTGTTTTTCATCTCTTTTAGCATGCAATTAAATGCTGATAATAATCAAACACTATATACGACACAGATTTTTAAAAAATAAGATACGTACAATTGAATAATAAATAAAATACAACAGATAAATAGATGCAAAGCAGCGGCAAAATGTCCTTTAAGTAAGTTTCGAGCATCGAAAAATATTCCTCACGGCCACAATGATCTTACGAAAATAACGTTATCAATAAAATTGTTATAGGTCTTTGACCGAACCAAAATTCTACAATAATAATAAAGGTACTATATTGTAAAATATTTCAAAATAAATAATGCTTATAACTAAAAAGTAGTGTTATTTATCATAAAAAATTACTTTCGTTATGATAATTTGTTGTTATTTTAATCGAGTATTAAAAAAAAAGCAAAACGTTCTTTTGCACAATTAGTATGAGTAGTATGCGGCCGTGTTGATAATACGTGATGTTGAGGAATCGGCTTCGATTTTGAAATCGAAGCCGATTCCTCAACATCACGTTCTTTTGCACAAACTATCTTCGCTCGCACACAACCACATACGCTACACCGCATGCTCTAAATTTCGACCGAGGAAAGAAAAAGAGGGGTTAACTCGTTACAAATATCGAGACAAAACAGAAACGACTCCCCCGAAAGGAGAACTGCGGCCAGCACAGTCCTCCGTAGACTCTCCGCTGGCCTGCACCACAGTGACAAAGACCTATGCAGCAGCTTCGCTGTTTTTTGATGTGGCGTCTAAACTAAACACAAACCCAAACAAACCCGAACTCAACACAACCCAATAAATTGTCATTTGATGAATTGGTTTTTTCGGCTTTGTTATTTGACGAATTATTTTTTCGACTGATTGATTTTGACGAATTGTTATTCGACGAATTGCAATCAAATGAATTGTTATTCGAGGAATTGCCATTTGACGAATTGTTTTTCGATGAATTTTCGGCAAATCCACCCTAGTGTGTCAGCAATAGCCGCTCTAGACTTATTATATTATCACAGCAAATTACCCTCTAATAGTGTCTGTATAATTTCAACCATGTGCACATATTCACTCTTAATCAGTGCAATGACAGGCGCAGTCAGTGGAAGAAAGTACTTGGCTATGAATTGGACGTTAACCAATTTGTGTGTCAGATTCATTTCTCGGAGGATTTTATAAAAAAGTCTGACAAACTTGTTCTGAAAGATGGCACCGCCTACGATTCGCCTCTCGCTCGGTGGCGTTTGAACGCAAATGCTGTACCAATTTCTCAACATCATGAACCAATGGATATTGAGGTAAGCATTCTTATATACTTATTTAATTATTCTTCATTATTTAATAAAGAGGGAGAGAGAGAGGGCTCAATTCTGAGATGTTTTTTCACGACCTACATACGTTTATTTATTTATACTGGTCCTTAATACATTTACACCCGTATTCATAGTCGTTCCTTAAGAAATAAAGCCTCCTTGTTCTTTGTTCTGAATAAAGAATAATTTGGCTATAAAAGTTTTAAAAGTTTCAAAATTTGCAATAAATCGACGAATTATTTCAAGGATTTCAGGTATCATTTTATTCGACTGGAATCACATATTGGGGCCATACGCGATGCACTATATTTCATACAGTAAAATATTCAATTCCGGCTTCTCTAAAACGCGTCAGACAGTTATCGTAGATGACCTTCGTTTTTTAGAATACTTAATGCGAATAAAAAATTTTAGAACAATAATGGCAGTATCGAACAAATGGAACGAGACGATAACGTAGTCAATACCGAAAAAAAAGAACGTCAAAGGAGTGACCCAATCGTGCTCAACGAGATAACGGATACAGCACCGTCAGTTCCTACTGAACCCTGGATGGGAGAAGTATTGAATAACGTGTAGATGGCTGTAACTGCTTTCACTACGAGCATCCTCACGGATGAATTGACGGCGGGACTGCTACCTGAATCGTGGGCATGGACTCAAACGTCTGGAGGAGTGGTTTTCACGTTTGTGGGTCGATCCAATTTCCATCCCCAGCTTCACTTAGAGGTCGCTCTGGATCTTACTTTACAAGTAATTATTTTATTTCAATCGCGGGATAGATGAAGATTTCCTTATTTAGCCGTGATAAACATTGTTCTTGAATTTTTTATTCTCATTATAGATTCGGACGAACACGGATACAGTCATACCGTTGAACGGCGAGGTGACGTCCATGAAGGACATACTTCGTCATCTAGAGATTTTGAAAAATTTCCCAATCTGCAGCGGAACCAGCATTAAAAGCGAAAAGTAAATACTTTTCGCCTTTAGTGTTGAAATTAATACTTGGTTCCATCGTTCTATGGGTTTATCTTCTGCTTCTTTACAGTCGTGACCCTCATTGCATGGGTATTCTGGATCCAGATGAAGCTGGTATTCGTCAGCGACAAAAAGTACGATGCATGCTGTGTCGTCTTCGTATAAAGATGCATGCTCTGTCGTCTTCGTATAAAGCTATGACAAAGGAATAAACGGCGTAGGAAATTGGCGCGCAAAGAGGCCCGAGCAGTGAAAAGTTCGATTTGGCTCGAAGGAAATTCATACGTCTCAAACAAAAGGTAATTTGACAAATAACCTTCTTCCATTCCAGAATCTAAACTTACAAGGAGACGGTACGACCGTGGGGTCGGGGATTTGACCGATTTTTTTTTTGTGGTGAAAGAGGACCCCTAGCACCTCACGTTGTTAAAGTAGTAGGACGCACTACTCGGAAAATTCCGAGAAAAATCGATTCAAAGTTTCTTGGGCGCCTTATGAGTTTAAAATGTCAGGCACTTGTCGAGCCGCCGTCTAGTCTAGACGGTTAGGGCTCGGTCTTTTGCGCCGGAGGTCTCGCGTTCGATTCCTCCTTCGGATCTTATTTTTTTATTTATTTATTTTTTTGTTATCCCAACAATTATTCAAAACGTTTCTGATACCTACATTATTTTTAAAAATTGAGTTACATTATTTTTTTAAAATTATGTTCAATTTTTTATTTTCTTTTTTTTCCAATAAAACAATTCATAACGATGGGTTTGTTTATTTTTCATTGTAAAGTATATGAGGAGGAACATTGGGTTTTTAATGAGAATAACAAAGTCGATTAGGAAAAATTCATATTTTATTCATATAATAATTATATACAAAAACCGCAGTGGTAATTATCGTAGAAACAAACAAAGCAATGATTTTTGCGACATCTTGCGCAACATATAAAAGCGGATTTTTTGCAATCGCAAGGAGTTTGCAATACATCCGTACAAAAACATGTTCCATTAACATTCATGAAAACGCAATCCTCATGAGCGTGAATTAATTCCTCGTCAATTACAAATTTTTTTTCACCCAAAAGTTCCAATGTATTATTATAAAGTTCTCCGACCAATAACATAGCATCGTGAGATATTTCTTTCGAAGTTGTCGATGCAATTAAATTATTTTCCGTTAACAGTTTTTCATAATAAACTACTGCGTCCTTCAATCGCGATTTTGATTTATCACTGTACATGGATTCTTCAGGAATTTCCTCTTATATTCCAGCAGAGCCAGCAACTTCTTTAGTCGACATTTTTAACTTCGAATTGTAAGAGAACTTTGAAATTTAACAATAAGAAATAGGCCCGTCTGTTCACGACGAAATCGAAAAATGAACTGCTGTTCAATTCTTACAGACTCACGCACAGTCCTATGCGCAGATGTTCGTTATAATCCTAAGGGAACCCCAGGTCAAAATTCTTTAGACCCTTACAAGGCCATAAAACCAAATAGAACAACGAGCACGAATATTTTTCAGTAAATTAAAAACTTTACGTTCTTGGGCTAAAATAAATTTTTAAAAATAATGTAGGGATGAGAAACGTTTTGAATAATTGTTGGGATGACAAAAAAAAGAAAAAAAACAAGATCCGAAGGAGGAATCGAACACGAGACCTCCGGCGCAAAAGACCGAGCCCTAACCGTCTAGACTAGACGGCGTCTCGACAAGTGTCTGACATTTTAAACTCATAAGGCGCCTAAGAAACTTTGAATCGATTTTTCTCGGAATTTTCCGAGTAGTGCGTCCTTCTACTTTAACCACGTGAGGTGCTAGGGGTCCTCTTTCACCACAAAAAAATTCGGTCAAATCCCCGACTCCACGGTCGTGCGTCTCCTTGTTAGTAAATGTTCAAAGTATTCGTAATACAAACTCCATGATTTGTGCTTCATTTAATAGTTATGTTGTTAGCACCCACTAAATTGAAATCCAGATTATTAAGGGAGACTTTGTCCTTGGAGTGCCATATTTCAGGTGTTTACATTTTATTTTTCTTAAAGGAAACGAGTAAAGCTTTTTGAGTGCGGTTTTTTTCCTGCGCTTATTCATGATATACAGAACGTTAAAATTTTTTTTTAAACCAAAATGGCGGCCGTTGCAGCTCCGCGAAAACAGGTCCTCAAATCGCGGGAGGTAAACGGCTGACATCACTGCCCCCTCTTTGTTGATCTGAAACACAAATTCAAAGCATATTGTTGAGAAGTAAAGTTATCGCACGTCGATAGGCTCACTGCGCATGCGTGAGCCAAACTTAGTGTTAAGGCGCCGGAGCGCACTACTTGCGTTGCCGGTAATTTTTCGTTAGTTGGTCCGCGACCGTTGCCCACTAGACGTGTGCAATAAGAAGTTCCTTTGTTAACACAAAACTATTAAAGCGTACTTATATATTGTAAGTTATCTTTCTCTTTAACCCTATCGTCTCTGTTTCCCTTCGATAATCTCAACAGGTTATGGGCCCAGGCAAGCAGCCTGCGTAATACCCGATTATCGAAGTCAGAGAACGATAGAGAGAAAACGGTTATCTCGATTTTTTCTTCCTTTGTGGTCGACACGTGGTCGCCATTGTAGTGTACCGGTAAACGCGTACGGGAAAATAATCGAACGAAAATGGCGGAATCAACTCTGATAAAGAACATCAAGAAGTTTGATGGCTCGAATTTTCAAGCGTGGAAATTTCGAATGAACTCGATGCTTATCGCGAACGCGATTCAAGACGTCGTAACGGGCGCGCGAGTGATGCCGGCAGACGCAGATTCGGCCGATGGCAAAAAGTGGGTGAAAGACAACGCGACGGCCATGTGCATAGTTTCCTCGTCGATGGAGGATTCCCAGCTCGACTGTATGCTCAACTGCACCACAGCGAAACAAATGTGGGACAAATTGGTGAGAATTCACGAGCAGAAATCAGTGTCGAACAAGATGCTCTTGCTACAAAAGTTCCACGGATATCGCATGGAATCAAACGAATCGGTTGTACAACACGTTTCCCGGGTACAAAACATGGCGTCTCAACTGAAGGATCTGGGAGAAGCGATTTCGGACACGGCCATAATGGCGAAGGTTCTTGGCAGCCTACCGGTAAAGTACAACGCTCTCCAGACAGCATGGGACAGTGTACCCGAAGAAAGACAAACCCTTGATAATCTATTAGAACGATTATTGAAGGAAGAAAGAAGACTCGAAGGTGACGATGACGTCACTCGAGCGTTAGCCGCTGTTAGTCTTGGCGGGAACAAAAAGAAAAAGTTCGCCGCGAATCAAAACAATAACAGTGAGAAAAACCGCGAAAGTAGAAATACGAGGGTCGAGTGTTTCTATTGTAAAAGGAAAGGACACCTTGCTCGCGATTGCCGGAAAAAGAAAAGAGACAAAGACAATGCCGGTGAAAACCCTCGCGAGTGTGCGTTCGTCGCTTCGACAAGTGAACAAAAACAGCGACAAGTGAAATCGGAGACAGTGCCGAGTAGTGAGGTCGTAGAACGACTCATGGCAGTCGACACAAGCGATGTCTGGATTACCGACAGCGGTGCGTCCAGGCATATCACTTACCGGCGGGACTGGTACAGTGAGTTCGAACCAAGCAGTGGCGAGTCGATATCGCTCGGGGTCAATGGCGTGTGTGACGTTACCGGTAGTGGCACTGTGCTCATCGATAGACTAGTGAACGGTAAATGGTGTGAAGCTCGAATCGAAAACGTGCTCTACGTTCCGAAGATTCGAAAGAACTTGTTTTCAGTTGGCGTATGCACTGAAAAGGGTTTCGATGTTTTGTTCAAAGAAAACTAGTGACAATTAACCGTGACGGTGAAGTTTTCGGTGTCGGTGTGCAACAAGACAATCAGATTTACCGAATGCTCTTTAAAGTGAGAAAACCAAGTGTTGCGAGAGAAGCAAATGTGTCAACTGTCAACTTGCGTGTCTGGCACGAACGAATGGGACACGTAAACAATAAAGTTTTGCGCGAAATGACGCAAAAGGGGCTAATTCGCGGTGTGAAATTAGCGGACATTGACAATTTCTTCTGTGAATCGTGTGCCTTCGGAAAAGCACACAGGCTTCCGTTCAAGAAGAACGAGACAAAAAGAAACACAAAACCGGGAGAATACATACATTCGGACTTATGCGGACCATTCTCAACAGAGTCGATCGGTGGTGCAAGATTCTGCATAACCTTCAAGGACGACGCATCAGGATTTCGGTATGTTTACTTCATGAAACACAAATCTGATGTTTTCGACATTTTCAAGAAATACGAAAAGTTGATCGACAACAAATTCGGCAAGCCGATGAAGGTGTTACGTACGGACAATGGTCGAGAGTATTGCAACCGTGAAATGAAGCGATATCTCGAGGCTCGTGGTATCGAGCTGGTAAACACGGCACCTTGCACTCCCCAGCAGAACGGGAAAGCCGAGCGCGACAACAGAACGATCACAGTGTTCGGATCGGATGCGTACATGCATATCGACAAACAATTTCGCAAGAAATTAGATCCGAAGGCCACAAAGTTGATCTTAGTTGGATATCAGAACGACTCGATGAATTACCGTTTGCACAATCCACAGAATAAGAAAATATCTGTATCGAGAGACGTCACATTCAACGAGAAGTCGCAACTTGGGGCAGAAAAGGGGGAAGAATTCGAATACATCCTTCCAGCGGACGAAAATGAAGATGTGGCAGAACCCGTCGAGCCGCAACCGGAGGAAGAACGCCAGGAAGCTCAGGAAGAATCTGAAAGAAAGGAACAACCAGAAGATCCTCGAGAAGAAGATCAAAATCAACCAGACAATGACAGACAACTGCGGGACCGTGCAAACATCCGACGACCCATACGGTATGAGATCGACTTCGCTGAATATAATCCGCCAAACACATTTCAGGAGGCGATGAACAGTGCCGAAGTAGAAAATTGGGGCGAGGCGATTCAGGAAGAGTTCGACGCGCACGAGCAGAACGAGACTTGGTCGATCGTACCAAGGAAAACGGATCGAAAGCCCGTAGATTCGAAATGGGTGTTCAAGGTCATACGAGACGTATACCTGTACAAAGCGAGACTTTGTGCACGAGGATTTCAACAAAAAGAGGGACTCGACTACACGGAGACCTTCTCGCCAGTCGTGAGATACGACTCGTTGAGAGTTCTATTGGCCATGGTGGCTGAACAGGACTTGGAGCTCACACAATTCGATGTGAGAACAGCCTTTCTTCACGGCAAGTTGAAGGAAGAGATCTACATGGAAATACCGGAGGGACTCAACATCAAGAAAGAAGAAAAACGTGGTTTCGTGTGTAAACTGAACAAGTCGTTGTACGGCTTGAAACAAGCACCCAGGTGCTGGAACGAAAAGTTTCGCGAGTTCTTAGAGAAATATCAGTTTCGCGAAACGGAAGCCGACAAGTGTATCTTTCGAGGACGGGTAGACGGTGTAGATGTATTTTTGGCGCTTTTTGTAGATGACGGACTCATCGCAGCAAAAACAAGTAAAGCCCTCGAGTCAGTAATAAAATCGTTGGGAAACGCGTTCGAAATTACGATCGGGGATGGAAAGTTATTTGTCGGGGTACAAATAGAACGAAATCGAGTAAAGAAAACCATGTTCTTGCATCAAGAAGCGTATGTGAAGAAAATCCTTAATAAATTTAAGATGATTGATGCAAAAGCGGCAAGTGTTCCTGCCGACCCGCACGCGCGACTAGTTCCAAACGATCGCGACGATGAAAACCCAAGCACAGTACCGTTTCGAGAAGCAGTGGGCTCGTTAATGTTTCTTGCGGTTGTGACGCGGCCAGATATCGCATATTCGGTGAATTCGGTTAGTAAATTTCTTAGCAATCACAACGAGAGCCACTGGCAAGCGGTGAAACGAATCTACCGGTACTTGGTCGGAACAACGAAAGTCGGGGTAATGTACAAAAGCGGCGGGAGTAACTCGGAGTTACAGGGGTTTTCAGACTCGGATTTCGCAAGTGACATGGAGACGCGTAGATCTACCACGGGGTATGCGTTTTGTCTATCGAACGGGATTGTGACGTGGTCGTCCCAACGACAAAAGCTAGTCACACTCAGCACAACGGAGGCTGAGTACGTCGCGGCAGCAGCGGCTGCGAAAGAGGCCATTTGGCTGAGGAAATTGTTAAACGATCTCGGGTGTCCACCGGTAACTGCGACAGTTTTGCGACTAGACAATCAAAGTGCAATCCGATTAATAAAAAATCCGGAGTTCCACAAGCGAACCAAGCATATAGACATTAAGCATCACTATGTTCGCGAAACTGTGGAGAGTGGGGAAATATCGGTAGAATATGTTCCTACTGATCAGCAGCTAGCTGATATATTTACCAAAGCACTTCCAAAGAGACAGTTTCAGCATCTATGTAACGGTTTAGGCATAGGGTCCTCGACGCACTCAAACGGCGGGAGTGTTGAGAAGTAAAGTTATCACACGTCGATAGGCTCACTGCGCATGCGTGAGCCAAACTTAGTGTTAAGGCGCCGGAGCGCACTACTTGCGTTGCCGGTAATTTTTCGTTAGTTGGTCCGCGACCGTTGCCCACTAGACGTGTGCAATAAGAAGTTCCTTTGTTAACACAAAACTAATAAAGCGTACTTATATATTGTAAGTTATCTTTCTCTTTACCCCTATCGTCTCTCTTTCCCTTCGATAATCTCAACACATATTATCAATCTGTGACCCTTTGGTCATGGAATGACGGATGGGTTTTTCGTTTAGTACAAATTTCGGAAAATGGCGGCAATTAAAAAAATCGAATTTTCGCGTTTTTTTCGCATAAAAAGATAAATAATATATGCAAAAATGTATCTATCGAAAAAACGATCCGTCATTCCGTGAAGACATATTTTCTGAGTATACTCTCCAAATTTCAGGTCGATATGTTAATTACAGCGGTCAGGAGAATGTCAGCCATTTTTAAATACGTGTTTTCGAGAAAAACGCGTTTAAAGTTTTGTAATGTGTTTACACAAATGTGTTTATAATTACCGCTAATCAGCAATGCCTGGTCCATAGAGGCATCCCTCCTCTTCTTCTAGCTGCTCATGTTGAGCCGCTAACATCTCCCGCTGCTTTCAAGGACAAAGTCTCCGTTAAAAGCTTATTTTCATTTACAGACTGAAAAAGTACTTACGGATGTGGCTGACTTGAAACGCACATGCTCGAGAATCGGGAAAGAAACACTTATGGAAAGCATTTCTAATCTACCCGAAACTCAAAAAGAAGCCGTGCGAACTTGTTTTGAAGCAGCAAAGGTGAAAAACCGCAAAGGCCGCCGGTACACAATTCAGTGGATTTATGAATGTCTCTTGATGCGTATCAAGAGCAGTGGATTGTACGATCATATTCGAGATCGTCTAATGCTGCCACTTCCATGCAGAGAAACTTTGAATCGTTACATTCAAAAGATAAGTTCGTCAGCGTATGGCTTTCAAACAGCCATTTTCGAGTGCTTAAAAACGAAAGGCTCACGAATGGAGAAAATTCGATACCTCTGAAAAACGAGGTATCGAATTTTGCAAATTTTCGAATAAACTTTGTGAACACGTTGTTTTATCAATTCTCAGGCTGTGCTACAAACTATACTTGTTTTATTTCACATCATATATCTTATATACCTTTTTCTTTTATTAAAGTATCTACAAACAAATGCAATATTAATGCATCAAAAATACTCGCAATTTTCTTCTTTATTAATTTGAAAACTTACATTTGTAACTTTTGTTTGGGTTAATACTCTTAATTTTAAGTTAATACCTTAATACTCTTTATTTCCGTATATTTGATATTACTTGTAAATCAGCTTTTTGTAATTTGACATTTCAGGCACGCTTCTCATCGATGAGATGAAGTTGAGTGAGGTCGTTTCGTTTAATAAGCGGACTGTAGAGTTTGAGGGTTTTGTCGATCTCGGACAATATACTCCCGAAGAAAAAAGAACCACTCGTGCAGACCACGCTTTGGTCTTCATGTTTCAACCGTTTCGAGGATCTTGGGTGCAGGTTCTCGGCTGCTTCCTAAGCAAAGACTCGGTGACAAGTGCTATACTGCACAAGCTTATTTTGGAGTGCATTGTATTGTTAGCCAACTTCGGATTCCATGTCGACGTCGTCACCACCGACGGAGCTCAATGGAATAGAGGAGTGTGGTCTATCTTTGGGATAAAAGATGGACAATTCAGTTGCGAGCATCCATGTGATCGTAATAAACGACTGTGGATGATATCCGACTTCCCACACCTGATAAAATGCTTCCGGAATGGCTTCATTACGCGCAGGTCGTTTCAGGTAATTATTCACATTTCGTTATGCACTGTAAGTCTTGCACGCCACTTTGTAATGCATAACGTTTGTTTTCCGTCGATCAGTTTATTTTGTAAAATCACAAGGAAAGAAGCAAACAATCATAAATGAAACACTGTGATACACAAAAACTAAAGTTGTAAAGGCATTCCCCATCTTAATATAATATACACGGGATTGTTGGACATTTCGTATGTTTATATATGATTTCAGACGCCCGATGGACTAGTTCAAAAGAAGCACTGGGAAGCGTTGCTCAAGTACGAGCAGTTCATGAAACCCAACTTGAAAGTTGCCTACCACCTAACGCCGGCTCATTTGAATCCATCGGGATATCAAAAAATGAATGTGCCCTTGGCTTTTCAAGTACGTTTATTAGTGTTTTTATAACCGTCAGTGTTCGTTGCTACTTATCCTAGTCCCGAAGTTCAGCATTAATTTTGTTTCGTCGCGTAAGAGCCGAAGGATCAAAGTTAATAAAATATTGTTAATGACCGGAGATAAATTATTTTCCGAATAATTTCAGCGGTTTTCGCAGCCTATTCGCGTGGCGATGGAGATTTACCGTAGCAAGCCCGAGTGCCCCGAATTGATAGATTCAACGCAAATGTTTTGCTAAAAAACGGACAAGCTTATTACGGCTATGATCTCACGCACGCCTCAAAATGCTCTACGTGTTTCAGAAGACTGTCCGCAAAAAAGGTATGTTTTAAAAGGCACATGAACAATCCGTCGAAAAATAAGTATCCATGCTGTAGGTCATATTATGCTGAAAGGCGACCATGCAGGTTTCTCGATAACGATCATTGAATTTTGAGTTCTTGTTTCGCCACAGGATTTATATTCGTTCGTGAAAAATTTAAGCCTCGTTGTCAATGTAGTATGCAGTAATGACATTGTATATCGAAACGTCTGAATGCTTTATGCATTCTCTTCTGCTGTACTTGTTTTGTTCGTATCAAGTATGTTGCCGAGTCTTGTTTTTGAATAGTTTTTAGGAGAAAACAGTACTATGCGCGAATCGATGAATTTGGACTCGATATGGGGCCCCTGCTGCCTAAGAAGATAGCGTCCATTATATCAATAACATCATTTACGATGTTAATTATTTATTACGCACATCACTATGAACGTGTATTAATATTAAATTTTTTTTATCATTTAGCGTAAAAACCGTTCAATTGTACGGACTGTTCCGCCCATCTACGTTGGAATCTCAATCGGCGTCGCTGTGGATCAACGCATTCTTTTCACATCGGTTATCTTTTTCGATATGCAGTAGATATTATGGTTGTCGTTGTGAGTCTTGAAAATTACTCTTTGAGCCCCAGGACGACATTCGTACAATGTCTCGCAATTGAGACTAAAAAATTCCTTCCCTGGGAGAAACATTTTTTTAGTCTAAATTGTGGCATTTTCTCCGTGACTGTAATTTTGGACATTCAAATATAAACAGTTCAACTATTCACGAACACACGAATTTCATGGTTAAACGGCAAAAACTAGTGACCGGAGTAAGTTTGGTTGGAGGTTTTTTGATTTAACTTCTTTCTTTGCTCTTCTTCATCTCGATTTACATGGGTAAAACATCTCTGCATCATGGAGGTAACGGTGGACAGCACAGAATTTTTCAATTGTTTTGCTCGACTCTTACGTTTGTTGTCGTAATTTGATTTCGTTTCTCGTCTTTTTTCCCCAACTTTGGTTTGCAGTGCACGAGAAGACCAAATTTTACGAATTATGTGGAGAACACCTTGTCTGTTTTTTAACGTTGTTGCTTGACTAAATTTGACTTTTCACCTATTGCATGATAATTAACTCACCCATCGATTAATCATAAAAACTAGGCGATAATTGACTTCGACGCGCACTTGAGGGATTGGGAGTCCATTACGAAGAGTAAAGGGATGCCCATATCCGCAAGTACTGTCAATGGCTTAAAAGTCACGTTGGGGGCTATATTGGAGATTCTCGAAGCTCTTCAAAAAGAAGAAAACTTCGAGTTTCTTATGACCGCTCTCTTGAATCAAGACGCATTGGAGGTACATAACACTTTGGTTCTTTAAATTTTTGAAGACAATTCATATCATTCACGTTATACGGAACCTTGTTGAACCTTGCTCATTTGAATTCAATTCCTCGGATGACTATGCGATGAATGTAGGATAGAAGCAAAGATCATTAATTGGTATTATTGCGGGCGATATTGTTTCAGAGATTCTTCGGAATGATGCGCGGAGCGTTAGGGGACAATGAGCATCCGGACCCCAAATTATTTGCACAATTGTACCGTCTACTGTGCAGCTACTCTTTAATCAAACCGCCAAAAAATTCCAATGTCAACGGCACGGAGCTGCTGGAGGTGTTGATGCAGACGAAAGATTCATTGGCTGATGCAAGAAAACCTCGCACTAAGTGGTTAAAAAAACTTCACCGATTGCTCGAGGAAGGTCATGTCGAGGATGCACTAACCCAAACGCTCGAAGAAGATCACGATTACGCGATATCGTTTTCCATGAGTACATGGAAGGACAGCCTACACGATCATACGTATAACGTATGTCGTACGAGTCCCGAGGTGCAGGCCTATATCGCTGGTTACGTAGTGCGTAAAATGTTGAGGCAGATCAAGTGTCAAGATTGCATGAAATCATTGCAATCTGATAACTGTGAACCGGACGAGCCAAGGGACGCCATGATCAATCTCATGAACCAGTACGGAGGCTTGCTGCATCCCAGTGATAACTTATTCCGACTCACAGAGGTACTGGAGTCTACGATTCTTGATGACGTTGGCAAGTTTGGTATCACTATCAATACGCTCCATACGGCAGTGGAGAGACTGTCCGAACTAAAGGGTTTGCCGATGATTGGATGTGGGGAGCACCAGCAGGAGACCATCCGCAGGATCGTCGACTTCTATGTCGTCATGCGAGGCCATTTTTTGGCTAAGTCGTTCAACGCGAATAACAACGAAGCGCGTAACAAAACGAAGAGGCTTCGGAAAAATGCGAAGCTGTGAGCGTTTTCCACTTCTTGGCGTTGAAAAAGACGACAAAGGTTCGGCTTTTCGTTCATATAGAATATTGAAATAGGAAATAATGTTGAATATCTCCATGTTTCATGTTTCCCTAACAAGCTCGTATTTTTTAAAACAATTGGCCATGTAATAAAGCTTTAAATTTTTTTGTTCATACAGAATACCGGCGGTTGCAAGCGGGAAGTCACTAGAGAATTAGCATCCATCTAGCTTCGAGGTCAAAGTAGGATTGTATCGTTTCATTAGTAAAATTATTTTTTAAACCTGTATTTTTAGTTGATATTTTTTGTTAATGATACAATGTTTTGATTGTCAAGTTTAACTCATTCTAGAATTTTGTCCCAAAAAATAGGTTAGCAGCTGAAGGCCTGAGGCCACAGTAACGGGTATAAAATCATGTGCGAATTTAACAATTTTTTTTCGTATGAAAAAGTGATTCACGCTTACAATTAATTACACATCTATTTCGCACGAACATCAAGCTGTTAGAAAATATATTTTTTTCGATGTACAAAATGGTCGTCTACTAATATTTTCTTTTGTTATCTTTTTTTAGGCGCTCCGCATCGTGACATTTAGCATCCACAATTTTTTACCTAGAACAAAAAACAAAAATTCTCCTCAATCTACATTAGAATACCTAGAGAAGTACGTACGGAGTTTAAAAAATATTGTTTTATTCAAAATTTGTAGGTATTTGAACTTAAGAAATGAATTTTCAGTGAAATATTTCGTTATAACTGCTCATAAACTGCTCATAAAATGAAAGGTTTTCGATTAATCAGGAATTCCGTACGTACTTCTCTGCGAAATGCAATTAGGAACACGACTTTCAAATTTGAAGTAAATCGAATGAAAATTGTTGTCACGCCAATTGGAAAAAAGCTGTTTCGAGAAGTTTCGCGTAGTCGGCTATTTTGTACATCGAAAAAAAAAATATATATATATATATTTTTTCTAACAGCTTGATATTCATTATAAATAGATGTGTAATTAATTTCATGAGTGAATCACTGTTTCGTATGAAAAAAAAATTTAATTCGCACATTATTTTATACTCGTTAGTGTGGCCTAAGGGCTTAACGAAGATGTATGGCGCTTCAGATCCTCGGGGTTCTGAAAACAACGATGTTCTTCGCAACACTTTGCATGAGGGATAGCATTTGCACATTACTCTTTTATTATCTGTATACATATCTGTGATATTTGTGAGATGTATAAACACATTCTTTTTATTTTCAGCATACGAGGCCTACCCAAACAAACACAATATGTGCATGGTCAACTTGACCGTGGAGGCCAGAAACTGCATACAACGAGAGAAGAAATATGGACATCCTTTGAATGTTGTTAAAATGTTTTTATTTCATTTTTTCCTGCTGACTAGAAAGTTTCCACCATCAATCATTTTTTCGCACGATGATTTATTTTTGTTGACGTAATTTTATTAAAGACAAACAAATGAATTATTACATAGAAAAATATATTTTTGCAATGACAAGTGTTGATTGTCGAAATTTTATTTCAGACGCACAATATTTCATGTATGATTTCGTCTAATTAGTTTAATGTAATAATTGGTATGACAATTTTTACAAAGTTCTTAAATTTTTGTTTAATTACGAAAAATGTATTATGACTGTAAATAATTTTTATAATGCTTTTATGGATAGTTACAAAAAACATTAACCATCAATAAACACATTGACGTTGACAACTTTTAGGAATTATTACTATTTTTATTTGCGTTATTGTGATTCTTATAACAGATGTAATCAATAATCAAACTAATTTACCAATAAAAGGCATAACAAATAATTTCGATTAAAAAAAAAAATTCAGATATAAAAAAACTTTACGAGGAGAGAATCGAAAGTAGTATCTCGTGCGGTGCCATACAGTTTTTTGATGTTGTGCGTAAAATTCAACTTCACAAACAAACGCATCTCAGTAATAGTTAGATTGTAGACATTGGACTGATGTTATCAGCATCTTTAAGTCCTAATATTATTTCAATAAATGTAAAATGTAAAATGACAGCTCATGGTAGCGGTGAGTCTCGTGATACTGCAGATGATGCTGGCTACTGCAGAGCAAATCTCTGCGTTGATACTGGCGCTGCAGGTGGTGCCATGGCTTGTGCAAAGGATATTTCCGATGTGACTTTCAAGTTTTTTGCTTCAATTCTTTCGATGAATTATCGTTGTCTAATATCTGTCACTATATGAGCGTTTGCATATGAACTTGTAGTATAGGCATTGCTTATAATTCGCTGGGTGATCTAGGTTATTGCAATATGCACAATGAGAACACGTGCAAGTCTTGTGATGCTGGGGATGATGCTCGCTACTGTGTAGCAAACCTCTGTCTTGCTACTGACACTGCGGATGATGCTCGCTACTGCGGAGCGAATCTCTGCGGTGATACTGGCGCTGCGGGTGGTGCCATAGCTTTTGCAAAGGATATTTCCGATGTGACTTTCGGGTGTTTTACTTCAATTCTTTCTATGAGTTGTTGTCTCATGTCTCTCACTTTATGAGCGTTTGTATATGACCTTGTGGTAGAGGCATCACTTATAGTTCACTGGGTGATCTAGGTTATTGCAATTTGCACAGCGGAGGAGCTGTTTACCTGATGAGTTATTTAAAGTGCATTTTCCGTGTGAAGCACTACACTTGACGCAGTGGTATGTGAGGTTGCAATTTACACTCGGATGTTCCAGGCGCTGACATTTTCTACGTACTTTACACACTATAATCTCGGCCACCTAACCACATTTGAATGGAATTTATATTTACGTCGGATATAAATTATTATGGAATGTTTAGGTCTTTTTTTCGTAATTAGGTGGGTAATTGCACTACGACTTAAATGTAGAAACATCTTAAGGCACTACTACAGCTACACGAAATTTACTTATAAAATAAATTAAGGTTAAGAAAATTAAAATGTTCAGCTCATGTGACAGCTAATAAGAACACAGACAGCAGATCATCATGCATGCGCAAAACATGCATGCATATAAAGTACACAATAGTCGTGTTCGTTGGGTCTCATCATTTTGATTGCGCATGCGCATAATGATGCGCAATTGATGATGCGCTCGTTTCATTGCGCAGTTGCACGTTGCGCATCATTACGCGCATGCGCACTTGTTCGTATCAAAATGATGAGACCCAACGAACACGACCAATGACTAACGTTCCCAGCGCCGCTTATGCGGAACCCTTATTTGTTGCACTTTTACGGACGCGCCAGAATGCGGAGATTGGACTCCTTCCCTATAGTCTCCTTGCTATCTCTCTCGATACGCCGCTTCTACATGGGAGGGAATAGCCAGCGCGCATTTCAGTATTACTATAGTTCAGTGCTCGTGCCTCGTGTATATTTCAGTTGAACTAAATCAAATATTGTGTGTGCTGTGGTTATAAAGTGCAAATAATCGTTTTTTGAGTACCTCGAGTTCCCTAGTGAATATTTCGTGCAAAAAACAAGGTAAATGATTCATTGTATTATTTTTTGTATATCTATGTCGATCACGTGCGAGGTTAATTAATATAGCCAAGAAAACGCCTGTTGAGCGCACATGCATGCATGAGAAATTTTTGGAAAATGAAATTTTTGGACAACACAGCGCTTTGGAGGGCCTGCTGCTTTAGTAGCGCATATTGCTGCCAGAGCAGCGAGTTGCTTGTATGTTACATATGAGCACTGATGCGCCGCAGCCTGTCCAGTTCAGTCACTGCACAGAGCTGCGATGTCTAGTCCAGTCACTGCACAATGTGAGTTGTCCAAGACACACCCATTATTTTCTAGCTGGTATGATACATTCCTGTATATTGAAATTTCTTTCAATGTAGAATGACGAGCGGCTGAAGTTGTGGAAAGATGCGTTGAAATGTAATCTCACAAAAAAAACAATTTGTTTGTGAGTTGCATTTCGCTGAACAGCATATAAAGAAGAGCGACACGTTGACATTAATTGGCGGGACTATCAGCGTCGTACCCCGTGATCAATGGGGTCTAGCAAACGATGCTGTACCAATTGTGGGTGATCCACCTACAGAGCATTGTGAGGTACGTACTTATACATTTTTTATTTTCATAAATCAGCCCCGCTGAAGTAAGTCAAAAAGAAATACGCTGCAAATTGATTTGGAACTCAATTGGAAGCAATGTCCATATTTTAATTTGCAGCGTATTTGGTTTTTCAGTAAGTGAGATCAACCTTTCTATGTGGTAATTTATTTCTATGCGCAAAATAAGCCATGAATCGTTTTATTTAAGGAAATTGAAGCAATCACAATTTATTTGTTTTATTGAAAAATTCCGTACAATTCGTATTTTTTTAACAAATTCGACAACATTTTTCTAAAATTATCACAGTAGAGTCGGATTGTTAACAACGTTCATACAAAGTTTAAACGATTAATCTTGGAATTGTAGGGTATTCAAAAATGTTTGTAGACAAACATTACAAAGATAGTGGATTATTTCAGAACAACAACATTTCCATGCCGGATAATCAGCCGGAAAACATTGACGACGTTTCAAATGAAAGCATCGCCATGGAATGTGAGACCACTGAGGAATTAGTGCCTCGCCGTGAGGATTTTCAGCTGCACGAAAATGCTGCAGTAGACGCTCCAAATTTCTCAATTCATGATTTGAAGCAAGAATTGAGTTCGACCGTACTGCGAGAATCCTGGGCTTGGAGTCAGCAAGGCTCAGATGTCTTCTTCACGAATTTCGATGTGTTGGACTTTTCGGTCCGATTGCATCTCGTCGTCAGTCAACATCTTTCTATAAGTGTAATTACGTCACTGCATTCGTAGACTTAATCTTAGATTTGTTCAGTGGTAGAACTTCTTGAAGTAATGTAATTTAATTTTTACAGATTCGAACAATTTCCGGTAAGATGGTTGACCTCAATAACATCGTCGAGTCAATGGCCCAAATTGTGCAGTATATGGACATTACAAAGATGCTCGTTGTATGCAAGGGGACGGGCGTCGACGAGGAACGGTATTGTTGTATTGTACTTGAACAAATTGGTTGCATGTGTGCAGAAATGTACAGAAAACATAGAAAATATGTGTTATGCTTAGGCGCGCACCTTATTGCATGGGTATTCTCGATGAAACCGAAGAATATAAGCGTACGCCAGAACGTTTCCGATGCATGCATTGTCGGGACCTTCGGAGAAGTCTATTGCGAAGACGAACAGCTGTTGATGTACAGCAACAATAAGCCACAGCGAAAAAGTCCGTGCAGTTAGAGCGGAGAAAATTCCTTCGTTTGCGGCAAAAGGTAGTGCAATCATCATTCTATCCTCAAAAAAAAGTAATAATGGGTGCAGATTGTAATATGGCAATGTAATATTTTTTAATATAACAATGTTTTTCTTTATTTACAGATTGCAATCACGAAAGAAAATGTAGCTCGACTACAAAGGGAGTGTGCGGCAGTGAAGAGTACTGCTTTGGAAAGCGCTATCGCTAGTCTTCCAGAAGCGCAGCAGCAGCTCGTCGTATCGTGTTTCGAGACCTCCAAAGTAAAATGTCGAAACAAACGTAGATACCCCATGGAATGGATCTACGAATGTTTACTGATGAGGATAAAAAACTCATCCCTATATGAGCACATCAGAGACCGAGGAATTCTGCCACTGCCCTGCCGTAAAACATTGAGCCGGTACATTCAGAAAATCAGCCCCTCAACGTACGGGTTTCAGGAGTCGATTTTTGAATGCCTGCGGAGGAAAGGCTCACGGATGGACAAATCTTATAAAAGAGGTATTAGTGATACAAATAACAACACATTATTCTTTGCTTGTACATGATGTTAATTGCGCTCCTTTCTCAGTTGTTTATTTGACCAAATGTCTTTAACGTGTGCATAGAATTATCTCATCCGTAAGTACCTATTGAAATGTGAATCACTCCTTGCAAGGGACGCGTGTTGTTGACCGACCTCTTCAGAACACAGGGTTAAAAAGTTAAAAAAACAATTAAATTCGTATTATATACTTACGTGCCAGATACTAACCTCTTCCAATGGATAGCAGCTCGTATTTGGTTGCTCTGAAAACGTTCTGGTCAAATGTAACTTGTACGGGTTGTGCCTTTTTCAATTTTCGACTCTTACTTTCCTTGCACGATTTTATACGCTAGCTGCTCAGATCCGTTTCCTTTCATTGCATACTCTCTTGTACTTGATTTTAACTCGGACTGTAAATAGTATTATTACTTAAATGGTTTTCGTGCGAGGCCATTTCATTTAACCGACAAACTCTCAAGTTTGGAGGTTTCGTCGATCTCGGAAAGTACACCCCCGAAGATAAGAAAGGAACGAGAGCAGACCACGCGCTCGTCTTTATGTTCCAACCGTTCAAAGGAGCATGGGTCCAAGCCTTGGGCTGTTTTCTCAGCAAAGATTCCGTCTCCAGTGCGGTTTTACATAAATTGATTTTGGAGTGCGTGGTTCTGCTGGGCAATTCGGGATTCCACGTAGATGCCGTGACTTCCGACGGAGCTCAATGGAACCGGGGCGTTTGGAATATTTTTGGCATTGATGAAAACAACTTAAGTTGTCCTCATCCCTGCGACGAAAATAAAAGGATGTGGATGCTTTCGGATTTCCCGCATCTTTGGAAATGCTTACGGACCGGTTGCATGAATCGTCGTATCTTCGAGGTAAAAAATAGAATCCAGATAATCGCTGAATTATGAACTGAAAGATCTTCAACTTCTGAGCCCTTCACGTGGTTTTTTAAATATTTTTCTGCTTTCAGACACCAGATGGGATCGTCAAGAAAGAGCACTGGGAAGCACTGTTGCAGTGCGAGAATTTTTCAAAGCCCAATTTAAAATTGGCATACAAATTGTCGCCTGCACATCTGAATCCTGTAGGATATCAGAAAATGAATGTGCCACTAGCGTTCGAGGTTCGGTGCATTAGATGCATCGTTTGAAGCGTACATGTTCAACTGAAAGCAAAATATTGATTTCTGAAATTGTTCTAGTTGTTCTCGCCGCAAATCCGCGTCGCTATGGAAATTTACGAGAAGACATGCCCACAACTGAAGGACTCAAAACCGACACGAGATTTTTGCGAACGCGCGCATGACCTGATCACGACGATGATGTCGCGCACGCCTCAAATAGCGCTTCGTCCATCCGAATTCTGTTCGCAAAAAAAGGTACGTCAGTTGGAAATTATCGGATAATATCTTGCAGACAAAGTTGAAAAATAGTTAGGAGTTTCAGCACACTTGGCAATATTGCCCATGTTAAAAACACAGGGAATAAAAATAAAGATTACAATTTTATTAAATTTGGTGAGCATATTCTTCAGTAATGCATTCGAAGAGACAATTTTTCCACATATTTCTTGTTCACATTTCTGAAGGAATTTCACCGTACAGTTTACGTGCATAGGCATAGCGTTTTTATATATTCCGGGCATAACAAATCTGCTTATGTGGTTTAATACTTATTTATTTTATAACTAAGCAGGCAAAAATAAATTGAAAAAATGTGTTTTCGCGCGCGATGTTTACGAACGTTATCGTCACATTTCGTTAATTTAATTAATTTATTAAAATTTACGCCTAAGAAAAGGCGGTGAAAATTAAAAAATTAAAAAAATGCTTGTGACGTACGATCGGACATTATTCCCCCCCCCCTCCCTAGTCGCAACAAGTATTCTTTAATTATTTGATATTTTTTTTTACATTCCTTTCTATGCCTTCTTCAAGTTGCCATTTCATGTACCGACAGCACGTTCATAGCGTTGTCGGTGTATTGATGTCAACATTATCTCAGTGAACAATGGAATCCTCGGATTTTCTTATATGCAATATTGCAGTGCTGACCATACATTATTTCTTGTAAAGAAGGTTAGGGCTTTTCGTTTCCATCGTCATGTTTACTGGAACAACAAATGTACCTGTCCATTTATTGAACTTTTTGGGATTTGTACGGTTTCATGAATACGCCCTTCAAATTTCAAATACTTTAACCATATCGTGGAAAAGACATGAACAATTAGAAATCGTCATTGTTTGTAACTTTTCATAGGATCTCATGTAAAATTCGTGGTCCTCAACGTTGAATATTTCGATTGCTGGACGGTGGAACCTTATTCAATTTCTTACACATTACAATTCAGCTCAAAAAAATGCATGTAAAGTTTCACAAAATTGTTAAGAAAAATGTTATCGAATGATTTTGTTTATACTTCATACCTCCTATTATGACTATGACGCAAGTAAATCCTTCAAGTGGCTTGCTTGAAATAATTTGTTGAAATGATAAAATTATTTTATATTGCTTGCGACGTGATAAAGATTACGATCAATCTTTCTCGTACTGCCAGTAATAGTGTTATTAATACCAAGTAACATTTTACTGTTTTCAGCTTTTCGCAGGTTCACCTATAAACCTCAAGGATAATTCGGATGATGAACGTTGGATTTACCGTTATCGCAATTCGTTCAATTTCACAGGAATGCTTCAATAAATTGTCGCGCCGATAAACTTGTTCTTTTTTTTGGAGGACTGTTGTATACTATCAGCGAATCTTTCAGGCTGGTAATAATTTCTACAGAGAGTTGGTGTTAGAATATTGCAACTTGTCATTACTCATGATCACAGTGACTTGGGCCCTTCATTTACTTCTTCTCCTTGCACAATGTCAGCTAACTCCGAAATTTTATTTGCAGTCCTTGTACGTGATGGTTCTCAATTTTGTTATGTGCTTGTGTGAACCAAACATTGATTTGTATTTTGTACGTTTTCTCATTCCTGTTTCTGCAATATGTTGTACATTTTTTCCGCGCACCTACTTACATTTATGTTCCATTTTCATTTCTAAAACACTCACCCCTTCACATCATTATAGTGCTTCTTTAAACGCATAGTAATCATTTTCTCATTCATTCCTGCTATAACTAGGCCGTTTCAAGTTTCCTGACGTACTTGAATAAGTGGGAGTCTTTAGTACCATGGAAAGAGTTGCCCATATCGGCAAGTACCCTTAAGGGCTTGAAAGTGACCCTAGGAGGAACCCTCGAAATCCTGGATGCTTTGCACTCAGAGTCTAATTTTGAGTACTTGATGACCGCACGCTTGAACCAAGATGCCTTGGAAGTATGTTGAATTTCTTTACTTTCATTATTATTTTGTTTTTGTATTATAAGACCCAGTATTTTATCGCATTTGTTGCTCTGCTTACTTTTTTCTCAATTCAGAAAAGTTGTGTTGCTATTCATTGATATATTTTTCTCTGTTAAACATAATGCAATGAGATTCATAAAACTACGATTGTTTCAGAGGTTCTTCGGTATGATGCGCAGTGCTGGCGGTAGCAACGACCATCCAGACCCTCAATTCTTCGCCCAGCTCTTCCGATTGTTATGCTCTTATTCGTTAGTGAAGCCTCCAAGAGGAAGTAATATCGAAGGATTGGAGCTGCTGGAAGCATTAACACGTTGACTGCCGTGTCACCCGAATACGGGTGACGCACAGTGGGGCAAAATAGCTGAAAAACGGAAAAAATCGATATTTTGGGAATAGATGGTCCTATTTACCTGGGGTTCGTCTCATTCGACTTGGAATGAACAGATACATCTAGTTCCACTATTTTTTGCTGTTTAGAGCAATTTGGCATGTTTAAAATTTCCGAAAATTTGCGAGTTGCCAGAAACCAGCCTAAAACGCGTTATACTCACCAAATATTACAATGCTAAAAAGAAATGTCGTGTGTATATATATATATATATATATGTTAGACGATGATTCCCGTGATTCACACGTTAATAAAAGTTTCGTTCTTCTGCAGAAAATTCTGTCCCGGTGCGAGTTAGGATTGGATCGATAGCCTGTCCAATGACGAGAACAATCAAAATTTACCAAATTGTGGTCCAAAAAATAAATTTCGCCATGGGATATTGGCGTATCGAAGTTCATGTTTTTTAAGAAGGAAATATAGTCATTTTATTTACAAGGATCCTGTCACTGATAGAGAAACGAACGAAGGAAGAAGGAAGAAAAAATATATGTGAAAATGTTCGATTTTGAGACCAATAATTGTAAACCTTCTTCACTCATTGGAAGATGTTTTTTTTTCGGTTCTGGTCGCAAACTTGTGATAAGCGGGTCGGAGGTCTCCAAAAGTTTATGGAACACATCTTCATTTGTCAGTGAACGGGAGTGCTTCCTGGAATTGTTCAGTCTGAAAATTTTATAGTCCTTGTTGCGGCTTTCCTGGGCCTCTTCGGAAAGCAATCCGATTGGTAGAGCTGCAGTACTTATTATTTCGGACCCGTGGACGAGGATCTTATGGACCGTTGAGGGCATATAATACCATGGATAGAGTCGAATAGCTAATTCTGCAGTTTCGTTCGCGTACGATTCAAATTTATCTGGGTCGATATCGTGTCTGCTGTTGATCACTTCTACGATAACTGCGAATCGGTTGATCAGCTCTTCATCAATTTTTGTGATTTCTGCTGTCAAAGCTGGATTAGCAAAAAACCTGCGAGATGTATTGCCTGTGTTGGATGAGCCATATCCTTGTTTCACGAAATCGACTCGAATTCCAATTTTACGGACAAATTCTTGTTGAATGCGTTTCTTCTCAGCTTCTTTAAATGGAACAGTGTCCTTCGAGGTCCCCCACCTTTCGAAACTCAAATTGCAGGCAAGATGGAGTATGTACTCCATGCATTTTATACGCGCATGAAGAGGCGATACACCCATCTTGAGAGCTTCGACATTTACCTGCTTCTGTTGAACGTTTTGTAAATTATTCATTTCAGATGGACGAGCCTGACAAATGAAGCAATTGCTTGCTGACGAAGTTTTCGTTACGGCTTGGGCGACCTTGCCGTCTAACATTGAAAAGATGAGAACATGTTTGACAGAGATGGTAATCCCGCTGAAGTCCATTTCCGTTATCTGCAAGTTGGCACATTCACTGTCCACACTTTCCTTTTCGGCACGGTCCAGTTCAAGAGTTTCTTTTTCGTAACGAAAACGCATTGGTCTGCAATATCGAGTGGATGAGGGTCGGCAGTTTTCCCAAATCACCTCATTTTGAGGTTCACTTAAAGTCAACCTTAAAGGCACCAAGGATGTCATGAAAAAATGGGAGTCCGATTTATTTTCATCCTCGTTCGAATAGCTTTGAGAATATTCATTTTATCCGGAGGCTCCGTCGAAACCCCACTTCGATATCAATGAAAGTTCTTGGCCGACTAATTTCTCCAGCTCATCCTGATTTTTTATTTTGAGGATCCTTTCAACTGTGTGATTGAGCAAGTCTTGTAGCGGAACCTGCGCAGATGTGTCCGTAATTTTGACATTGTTGAAGTAACAGTCCTTTTTCGCTGCTGTGATTTTTTTATAGCTGGGAAATATATTACACCCTATACTTTTAGCAGCTTTTCTGATCACCTCGTATTGGAACTTAGTCAATTGTGCTTGAGTGAATAGCGATAAAGCGCAGTTATTACTGAAAACGGGAACGTTCTCCTTTGATGAGGAACCTGCTGCGTCTATAAGGCTCTGCTGATATGAAGATCGCAGATCGTGAACTTTTCCTCTTCTACTTCTTTCACCGATCTCCTCAAATTTTTTTTCTGGGCGCCCTCGATGATGAAAAGAAGCGTGTGCGTCGTCTGTGTTTTCAGAAAAATACACAGAAAACTCACCTTCCATCCACTCTGAATTCTTCTTCCGAAACACAGATCTATTGAGAGAAACATCCTGCAACTTTTTGTTGAAGTGTGGCACGAAACGTTACTTTAATTGTTTTATAAGCTTCGAAACATTGTTTTCGCCTAAGTGCTGAAAATTACGTGAAACATAATCTTCAATGGTCTTCCCATCGAGCAGAACTTCACACAAGGATAAGTATGGTATTTTAATGGATTCCATCAGGAGTTCACTAAACTGCCGAACCGAACGTGTCGCCGAATCGTTTCGTATCCACGAAACGATTATGTTATGATAACGAAAAATGTTATGAAGATAATCGTTCAAAGAGATGAAGTTTGTGCCGCTGAACCCTCACCAGTTAAGTAAACAACGCCTCACCTTTCAACTAGTGCAATTACGTAGGCCTCCTCCCGCTCCGCATAGATAAAAGAACGTAGGGGAAGTCCCATAACGCCGCGCCGGACGGCTCCTAGTATCGAACACTATTACGAGCGTCCGGCGCTAGGTGCCGCGGCGTGCCTTCGTCCGGCGTTACAGGACTTTCCCCTACAGAGTCTATATTCGCAGATTTACGCAGCTGAAATTGACAGAATTTCTTCTTGAATGTATATAGATGAGAAAAATTACCAAGCCTAGCCGGAGGCTAACGGAGCTTTTCTTAAAACTCTGATTACAAGGAAACATTCACGAACACAGCATATTCGCTCTACCAAACAATTCCTACTCTATATTTTTGGCCTAAACAAAGCAGTTTTATCATAATTGAGTATTACTCGATATTATTGATGGCTGGCCAAATCCTCTTTCACAAAATATGCACTGTATCGTGTGTTTTCCATAAACACCCTCATTTCACAAGTGGACAAATTTCCAACTTTGAAGAAGTATTACTTCATTTCAGAAGTCGCTGATTGAAAAAGGCTTCCATATCTTAATTCTACGGCTAATTCACTAGTAGATGCAAGAATTCAATAATTAGAATTCTTACTTTCGGCAAATGGAATTTTTGCCGCGTTTGCCCCTTTGTGTGACGTGGCACCCGTATTCGGGTGACACGGCAGTCAACGTGTTAATGCAGACCACAGATTCGTTGGCCACTGCATCGACACCCCGTATTGAATGGCTGAAATCCATTGATAGCATGCTGGAACAAGTACGCGTCGAGGAAGTCCCCACGGAAAGTTACCAGCAGGATCATAATTACGAGGCCATACTGTCGATGGATTTTAGCACGCACGACCATACTTATGACGTTAGGCGTACTAGTGCAGAGGTGCAATGCTACATCGCTGGTTTCGTTGTCCGATCGATGACGAAGAAACTGAAGTGCCATGACTGCATCGCATCTCTGAAGTCCACCGATGTAGCCGTCAGTGATCCAACCCACGCCGCAATCGATCTCTTGGAGAAGTTTGGAGGGTTGATTCGGCCCAATGAGCCATTGGTCCAACTAACCGAGTTCCTGGAATCAGCTGTATTGGACGTGACCGCCAAGTTTGGTATACACGTCGATACGACTCAAACTATTCTCCGGAGAGTTTCGTCAATTCAAAACCTGCCTATGGTTGGTTGTGCCGATCACTATATGAGTTGCACGCAAAAGATCGTTGACTTTTACATAGTCATGAGAGCTTTCTTCTTGACCAACTTGTACAACGCCAACCAAAATGAGAGTCGTGTCAAAACGAAACGGTGTCGGAAAAATGCTAAGCTGTATTAGACGTCGCAATTATTTGAAGGTGAGCCGATTTTTCGGGTACCTAATTGACTGATTTGATACTTAAAAGATGTCGTTGTCGTAATTTTTGTAAATTTGTCGACGCTGGCTTTAACCCATTTCAGACGAAAACGCCACTCTCGGTGCACCGTACTGTAGCGGCTTATAACTAATAGTAGTGGCATTAGAAAAATTAAAAACGACAACAGTTTTATACTTCAACATGAGCTCCTTTTGCTAGTGTCCATAATAATTGAGCTAAAAAATTAATGTTATGGAAAACAGCTGTTTGAACAGAAAAAAACCTGATTTTTTCAAACCTTATTTTATTTCAAATCGAGTTTTGAAGGGGGTTTCGGCCTGCAGTGACCCTGGAACCCCACTGAACGCTGGAATAAATGTTTGGACATTGATAATATGCGATTTGGAAATGGATGTACCTCCCTAATGTATTGAAAATGGCGCACAGACTTCACAAATTTTGGTGAAACATTCATCAATTTTTAATTACAAAATGATGCACTTTTTCGGAAAATTTCTTAGGATCACTCGAAAAATACACTTCAATTTTCCGAAATCATTATGAGCTTTTTTTAACTTTGAAAATAGTTCATTTTTTTGTAAAATTTACAGAAATGCTCCAAAAATTCGGAAAAAATTGGGCGCATTCTTCAAGTGATTTGAAGAATTCTGTATTCTACATATTTTTTCGTAACAGTGCATTATTTTAAAAACGAAATTCATCAATGTGTTCTATAATTGGATACTACTGTCACCTTCCAAAATTTTCTTTTTCCAAATAATGCACTATTACGGAAAATTTTTAAGAATATTAAATGCTTAAAATTACTGAATTAATGCCCCCAAACTTGTTCAGAATTGTTTGATGATTTCTTTCATTTTTACAAAAAAAAATGACTATTTTCGCTAAAGTGCACTGAGAGTCGCGGTTAAACTTGTACTTATAAAGATAATTCTGCAATACAGGCTTTGTTACGTTTCTATTGTTACAGGTAATCGTCAACATCACAACAGACATCAGAGCGAGGATGGCGAGAATACAGCGAGCCTCGGTCGCGGGGGCATCTCCGACTGGTCAAGCAACCTCTTAACCGGGATATAATTTGCAGCGACACGCTACCACCTTATCAGACGGATAAGATGATCGTCCGGTTGCATCGAGAGGTTTGGCCTCGGTGAGGAACCGAAAATCAAGAACACCGCTGGTCAGGACGCCTGGGAAGCCTCAAGATCAAACTGGGATGATGATCGAATGTCGAAATTCTGACACAGACGATGAAGACGGTAAACAGAGAGTTAAACAATCTTGCAGATCGCTCAAGTTGAGTCTTCAATTGCACTAAATTAAATCAAGTATTATAATTCACAGAAGTTTCCAATACTCCGACAATCTTATGGCTCAATGGAAGACAGTACGCGAAATTGATCACTAGCCAGCACCATGACGTAGCTGAGAAATCTTCTCCGAGAGATCGAGGCAACCTGGGACACCAATGTGGACGGTCTTCGTTGTAGGCACAGCCAGGATTTCGAACAGCCACGTTTTGGATCAAGAAGTTACCACGGTTTCTTTTTTAGTAATTCGCGTCCCAAGAGCAACTTACACATTGAAACGTTTTGCATAAAATGTAACGATGCAATATTGGTCATGTTGAATTGCCTGATGTTTTTTTTTTAATTAACCAAACGATCAATTTTCCATCCATTGTTCATCGTCAATACCGCAAATGTACGTCTGCGAATTTACAAATGGATATCGTTCAAACAAACAGTAATTACAGACATTTATTAATTCTCTCCAATTTATACGACGATGGTTATTATTTTATAAAATTAAAATCTGCTCCGAATGAGCAGATTTGATTCTTCATTCACCAAAAGGCTTTTTTATCGCATAACTTTCAAATAATTTTGTATTCACCTCGCTAGTAGGGACAAATATTCTTTTTAACGTTACATTTTCGACAAATTGTAGGCAAGTATTAATTAAGTTAAAAGTATGCTGACAACCGACCTAAAACATGTTTGCGTGACGAATTTTATCACAGCGAATCAACGTCAATAAAACACTTAATTCAGACTTTCATTACTTTAAAAAATGTTTCATTAATGTAAAAATATACGAAAGAAAATAACATTACCTTTATGCCACGTTCACCAAGAATGACTACGACCGTGTTGAAAACGGATTGTTTCTTTTATATATTTTATTATACATATTTCTTTTTTTGTTTCATTATAAATATATATACATATATATATATGCAGCATACATGTCTTTCTGCATACAGCGAGCAATAATAAATGTTCAATTACAGTGATCAAATGATACCACTTCATTCGTTTTTTACAACGGATGTTTTATTTATTACCACCCCCTTACGTAAAATATTTTTGTTTAATTTACGTAATACATTTTCACAGCCAACAACATTTGTTTCGTAATGATAAAATACCGCATAGTCTAAGTTTCTGACGATCTACATACAGATCAAAAGCTCAATACATTATTCTTCATCCTTTTCTTAATTGAGTTTACAATTCACAAATATGTACATAAGCATGAATAGTTTCTACATACAATCCATTACAATTGTACACGAAAATCAAGTTATTAAATATCAACACCTATTCATTTCAATACAACATGCATGTAAAAACAATGTTTTTTTCTTTTAATATTGAATACTGTGGGCTACAGAATAGATAAGAATTCTATTTTTATTTTTATTTATTTATGTACACATATTAAAAATATAAATACACTACAATAATGTAATTAATACGAACAATTTAAACTTTATTAGATAACAATAAAACTTAAAAAAAAATTTGTCGCGTGTTGAACGCAGCTTGCTCCAGTAGAAGATGAACACCTAACCACCTTAGCCACGACATTATTACAAGCATACCAGGTGTGTAAGTATGAAACCGGAATTTTTGTACAGAAAAAACACGTTTATTGTAATGATATGATACAAAGTAACTTATTCAAAGTATTGTCCGTCGCTATCTATACATTTTTCCCATCTTTCTGGCAATTTGTGGATTCCGCGCCAAAAGAACTGTTGCTCTTTTGAGGCAAACCAGTCATCGAGCCATTTTCGTACATCTTCGTAAGAAGTAAAGCGCTGCTCAGCAAGTGCGTGTCCCATCGATGCAAACAAGTAGTAATCGGATGGGGCAAGGTCCAGTGAGTAAGGCGCGTGCTGAAGAATCTCCCAACGGAACGACTCTATCGTTTCCTGGACCTGTTTTGCTTTGTGTGCTGGTGCATTGTCATGCAGCAAAATCACCTTGTGTTGTCTTTGTTGGTATTCTGGTCGTTTTTCACGCAAAACTCGATCCAAATCGGTCATTTGTTGTCGGTAGCGTTGAGTATTGACAGTTTCCCCAGGTTTCAGCAGCTCGTAGTAGATTACGCCCTTCTGATCCCACCAAACACACAGCATTGTCTTTCGTCCGTAGCGGTTTGGTCTTGCCGTCGATGTTGATGGTTCACCCGGAGTAACCCATGACTTTTTGCGCTTAGGATTCTCGAAATATATCCACTTTTCATCGCCAGTCACAATTCGATGGAGAAATGACTTTCTTTTGAACCTGGCGAGCAGCATTTCGCATGATGTTTTGCGGTTTTCCTGCTGTCTTTCGTTGAGTTCATGTCGAACCCATTTCCCCACCTTTTGTATCTTTCCCATGGCTTTCAACCGAAGGGAGATGGCTTCTCGGGTCACCTTTAACTGATCCGCCAGTTGTTGTTGTGTTTGAGCGTCGTCTTCGTCCAACAAGGCTTGCAGGTCAGCGTCTTCAAACTTTTTCGGTGGTCTTCCACGTTCTTCGTTCCTCACGTCAAAATCGCCACTTTTGAACCGTTTGAACCACTCGAAACACTGTGTTTTACCGAGAGCATGCTCACCAAACGCCTCCACAAGCATTCGATGCGATTCGGCTGCGGTTTTCTTCAGATGAAAACAGAAAAGTAGTGCTGTCCGCAAATCGCAATTTGTTGGCACAAAACTCGACATGTTTATCTCTAATAAACTAATGCTACTGAATGAAACTCGTGTTATTGTGAGTTGGAAATCTTTGTCGGATATCAATACAATACAATACAAGACACCGCTGACGTGATGTGTCGGTAACTGCATCGACATCTAGCGCCACCTATGGGCAAATTCCGGTTTCATACTTACACACCTGGTAAAGTACATTTTTAATATTTAAGTTATTGCAACGAATGGAGTTTAAATAGGCTTGCCAGCTTGTTCGGTTGATTCACCGCTTAATATCATTCATTACAATTAGCTGCATTGATCTCTATAAAGTCAATATACCCCAACATTACTTGATATGTATCAACATGTTCAATTCACGACGACGACGCATTGTTGAGAGCAGCCGGAAGGTTAGCAGTACATCTTTGATTTACATGAATATATATATGTGTATATATATATATATATATATATATATATATATATATATATATATATATAATTCCGACGAGTTCGACCGCAGCGCCGCCACAAGAGGTACCGATTTCGTGTCCACTTCTAAAGCACGCTGTGACCGCTCCTTTACCAGAGATTAGTGGGGAGATGCACAACGCGGCCCTTTTCGGCGTGCCTCGTAAATGGCGCTAAATCGCGGCGGCGAGTTCGGGAGTATGATTTCGTGATCATCGCCTCTGTCGAGGTTGCAGATTCCCTTGTAGCCGCGCGAGTCCGTGATCACCGCTCAAGTCGGTATCGCAGCAGCGTGAACACGAATGGGTAGCTCGGTGGGGGAAAAGTCTCTGCCCCTCGCTCGCTCGACAGGCGAACGGAGCGAGGTTTTCCGTTCGATCGAGCTCGACATATATGTGTGGCCGTACTGCGGAGTGGAATATGCATTAAATGAATTTCAAAGTGAAAAACATATATCGAGATCATTGTTTTCTCTCGGTTGCCCGTTTATGCCGAAAATGCGGGTTAACAAAATTAACGACGAACCGCGTTGAAAAATAAAACGCCGAAACGACCGTGAAAAGTTCAAAAAGAAATCTTGAGCCTTTGCCGCGATCGTTTCGACATTTTTTTTCAACAGTAAACATTATGGAAAAGGATGTATCATAAATGTTGCTCTATTTGCAATGAGCGTCGTGGCTGAGTTGGTAGCGTGACGGATTACGATGCTGAAGGTCCGGGTTCGATCCCCGGTGAATCAACTTTTTTTTCTTCATTTTATATTCAAAAAATTTCGAACTTACTCTCGCTTTAGCTATTCTCGCCTGTTCAGGCATTATTTATGATATTTAATTCGTATATGCTTAATAAAAAAAACAAGACATTGCTACCGGGGATCGAACCCGCGTCGTCTACACTCAGAGCCGGCACGCTCATATCTCAACCGCAAGGCTCTTGTGACTGCAAACCTGCCTTACGTATACAGTAGAACCTCGATTATCCGAACCAATTGGGACCGAGACTAGTTCGGACAATCAAAAGTTCGGATAATCGAAACGTGGGTTTTTTGACACGAGATCATCAACAACACCTTTTAACATAAAAAAATACATAAATATATATTAAAATTTGTCATACATATTAACGTTGAAATTATATATATATATATACATACACGGTGGCCGGAACATTGACGTCTAAAAATAAAATTTAGGTCCCTTGTATCGTGAGGTATCCGAATAAGCCCCATGTATGTCGCGCGACTTTTCATAGTTTTCGAGTTATGAATTTTTGACTGCATTCTTGAGAATTTTCGACCTGACCAATTGAAAAAAAATCTTTATAAAAAGTAGAAGACTATCGAGATTTTTTTTGCAACTGAATCTTTATGAGTAGTACTTTTATGCATAAAATAATCAGCTTCGTAACTGTGATGAAAGTTATGAAAATGTTGGTCTAAAGTGAAAAATTTACGTTCGGTAAATTATGACTTAAATTTTCAACTTTAAATTAAAAATCTAAACAGGTGACTTCATGGTTCCTAATTAGGCCCTAAGAATGCGCCAGACTGTCAGCTTTCATAATCATTAAAAAGAGTAGTACTTAATAGGGCTACTTTGGCTACAATTGACCTGCAATGACAGCGAGGTGGAAAATTCTTAAAATTAGCCATCTGATTAAAAAAAAAAATTGCCCATTTTATCATTCCTAAGGCTATTTAGTTTGTTAACTAACCAAAAATGACTGCAGGGAAAGCTAAGATTGAAACATTTGGAGGTTTATTTTTTTTAGTTTAATTTAAGTTTAATGAATTTTGCGTGATCCGTTCTCATGGATCAGGTAAAAGCTCGTTTACGCGACCGTTCTCGTTACAAGAACGGATGGCGCAAAATTCATTAAACTTGAATTGAACTAAAAAAATATACCTCTAAATGTTTAAATCTTAGCTTTTGTGCAGTCATTTTTGGTTAGTTAACAAACTAAATAATCTTAGGAATGATAAAATGGGCCATTTTTTTCAATCAGATGGCTAATTTTAAGAATTGTCCACCTCGCTGTCTTTGAAGGTCAATTGTAGCCAAAGTACCCCTATTAAGTACTGCTTTTTTTAAGTGATTATGAAAGCTGAGAGTCTGGCGCATTCTTGAGGCCTAATTAGGAACCATGAAGTCACCTGTTTAGATGTTTAATTTAAAGTTGAAAATTTAAGTCACAATTTACCGAACGTAAATTTTTCACTTTAGACCAACATTTTAATAACTTTCATCACAGTTACGTAGCTGATTATTTTATGCATAACAGTACTACTCATGAAGATTCAGTTGCAAAAAAATCTCGACAGTCATCTACTTTTTTTTAGATTTTTTTTAATTGGTCAGGTCGAAAATTCTCGAAAATTCATAACTCGAAAACTATGAAAAGTCGCGGGACATACATGGGGGTTATTCCGATACCCCAGGATACAAGGGACCTACATTTTATTTTTGGACGTCAATGTTCCGCTCACCCTGTATATTTATGTGTGTGTGTGTGTGTGTGTGTGTGTGTGTGTGTGTGTGTGTGTGTGTGTGTGTGTGTGTGTGTGTGCGCGTGCGTGCGTGCGTGCGTGCGTGCGTGCGTGTGTGTGTGTGTGTGTGTGTGTGTGTGTGTGTGTGTGTGTGTGTGTGTATGTGTGTGTGTGTTAAACACCTGAAAAAAGTCGAATGCCTTTTAAAATATTTTTTTAAAAATAAAATCGTCCATTTTTCAAAGGAGATATAGGAGTTTGAGAAGGAGAAGTTGCGTTGGGTTGCTCATTGTTGCTCACGACGGTGGCAGCGAGTAACCATGTATCTTTCGCGCCAACGTTCGGATAATTGAGCTTCCGGATAAACTAAGTCATCGTTCGGATAATTGAGGGTTCGGATGATCGAGGTTCGGATAATCGAGGTTCTACTGTACACACTTATCCAACCTTAAAAAAATCGCTGCAGGGCCAACTGCATATTGTTTTTATGACCCCAAAGTATTTTTTAAGCCAAAAGAAAACGATTTTTCCAAATTCTTAGAATGGTGTTATCCCTTAAAGAAAAGAAATTGATTTTTTGATCATTGTAAATGTATATCCCCTCTTAAAGACTTTAAAAGAATCTCGTACGTGTTAGCGAAAATCGGCAGAAAATTATGAAGCAACTCGTCCACTTCTTTGATGTTCGCTATTTCGGTGTTCGCTATTATGGACCATCGCTCGTTTGCCTATCTGAGATAAAAACTTTCGAAGTTTGTATCCTCGATATCTGGCTTTTTGCTATAGATGGTATTACCAATATTAGATACTCACGTCTTTCTATTTCGGAAATGTGAATGTTCTAGATTGTTTAAATCTGTATTTGTATGACTCAAACTCCAAACAAACCCCAACAAACTCAATAGGAAAAAGAAAAAGTTCCGGAAAAAAAATAATATCAAGTTTTTTTTTACGAAAATCTCATTTTTTTCATCTTTAAATTTTCTCCGAATATCTCCGCAGCCGTTCACTCAGGTAATAGGAAAAAAAGAAATTTCCGGAAAAAATAATAATAATAAAACGTTTTTTAACGAAAATCTCATTTCTTTTCATCTTTAACTTTTCTCCGAATATCTCCGCAGCCGTTCACTCAGGTCATAGGAAAAGGAGAAATTTCCAGGAAAAAAATAAGAAATCAGAAAGCCAGGAACGCTACCAACGGGACCATCTCATCGCTTGTAGAATATGTGCACTTTCTGGTACTTACAATTCGCGGCCGGATGGATGATTGGCTTGTTTTTGGGGATAATGCTTTATCGCTTGATGAAAGTATGAGAATTAATATAATATAAGGAGTACAACTTTGCAGTGAACGTTTTTTTTTAAGTTTAAGGCTTTATTATAAAAAAGTGGCTACATATTTTTTAATCAAAGTACTGCCCGTCGCTAGCTACGACCTCGGCCCATCTTTCAGGTAGCATTCGAATCCCGCGTCGATAAAAGTCTTGGTCCTTGGAGGCAATCCAGGAATCGACCCAATTTTTGACTTCTTGGTAAGTACCGAAGTGCTGGTCAGCCAAATCGTGTGCCATTGACCGGAACAAGTGATAGTCGGAAGGGGCAATGTCTGGAGAGTACGGCGGGTGGGATAAAACCTCCCATTTCAGCGTTTCCAAGTACTTTTTCACGACATTTGCAACATGGGGTCGGGCATTGTCATGCTGCAGTATCACCTTGTCATGTCTTTCGTTGAATTGTGGCCGTTTCTCTTTGAGTGCCTTACTCAAGCGCATCAACTGACGTCGGTAGAGTTCCCCTGTGATGGTTTCGGATAGTTTGAGCAGCTCATAGTGCACAACGCTCAGCTGGTCCCACCAGATACACAGCATCACTTTGGATCCGTGAATATTCGGTTTGGGCGTCGATGACGGAATATGACCAGGCAGTCCCCATGATTTTCGGCTTATAGAATCCTCCCCGTAAGCATCTACAAGCAAACGGTGGGCCTCAGCCGCAGATTTCTTGATGTTGAAGAAGTAAATCATAACCTCCCGCAAATGCTGAGAATTCGGTTCGTAGGTTGCCATGTTTGAGTGCATATAACTTTATAATGCATACACGTATCCGTTAGCTTTTTTAAATTGTTTACATTGGCAGAGCCTCTAGTTTAAAATGCCACTTTTTTTATTGAGCTAGGGCCACTACTTCGGCCGCAGTGGCTCTCTAAGTAAAACGGTCACTCCAAAGTTGTACTCCTAATAATACGAATATAAATATATTTCCGCTTACTTTTATGAATTATAATTTATTTGGGATAAGGACGGGTGTGAGTAAAGCGTAAACAATTTTATAGAAGATAAATAAGTTGTAATTTAGATATATTATTATGCTTAAATTAACGTATAAACTAAAAAATAAGCGACCAGAGTGCGCAATACATTTTTTTATATACATTAATAACGCAGAGAATCAAGAACTAAATTAGCATTGAAATCATCTATAAGCTTCGCGCGTGCCGTCGGGTGACGTCACGCGCGAGTCGTGCTCAGATTGCTTTTTCTCTCGAAGCCTTCGTTTCGGCTTGGCCGCACATGAACGTGCTCAGCGTCCATGCATTGGTGTAGCAGCCGAAGGCGCGGTCGGGACGCTTCGCCTTGCCCGGCTCTTTCCGAAGATGTCCGAGCATCGCTCGCTCACGGACACGCGCTACTACGATTGTGTGATGGGCGCGTAAGAGACTAGAGAGGGGGTAACTTTTACGCGCGATCTGGCTGCACTGCGTCCGAGCTCTGAGTACGGACGGCGCGGCTTCGATGCCCGTAGCAACATTTTTTTTTGTTAAACATATATGAATTAAATATAAAAAATAATGCCTGGACAGGCGAGAATAGATAAAGCGAGAGTAAGTTAGAAATTTTCTGAATATAAAATGAAGAAAAAAAAAGTTGATTCACCTCGGCGGGGAGGCGAGGATTGCCAAGAACCAAGAGTACACCACGTGGAATACGCTTATCTATTATATTTATATGAAGTGAATACTCAGTGCATAGGATATTATAGCGTATATGTGTAATACAGTGCACATGCTCGTACTTTTTTCTTTACAATATTTTAATTTCATTTTGTTTACAAAGCAGCAGCCAGCGTGGAACACATATGTGGCATACATACATACGTATCGTGCTACACGAAATAGCAATAACTGCGAGAAAAGAATGTATATTTCTTTTCATTCTTGTCAACATATAATAATTATTTCCTTTCTCATTTACAGATGGAAAATCGGATGAAACACCTCAAGTGTCAAGTGACTAACCTCACTTTTATTACAGTGATCGAAAACCGAAAAAAAACGGTCAAGTGACTAACCTAATTTTTATTTCAGTGACCGAAAACCGAAAAAAAAACCGGTCAAGTGACTAACCTAACTTTTATTTCAGTGACCAAAAACCGAAAAATAACGTTCAAGTGACTAACCTAAAAAAACAGTGTTCGGTCACTGTTCAGTCACTTTTTTCGGTTCAAAAAGGGCAGAAAATGACCGTGCCGAAATAGGGTAATTTTAACCAATTTTTGGTCTTTTTTTAGGTCTCCCAATCCACTAGGGAACACGAACGAGAATAATGAGGCTCAGCGCAAGAAGTTCGAGCCTCGCTCGCGAAATCGGCGAAACACTTTTTGCAATGTTTAATTTCTGAATTTTGATACCCTTCATGTACGTACGCAGATATTGTAGATTAATTCATTGAAAACAAAAAAGAATTCATTATCAAAATGCAGTTGATATACGCGGTTGAGAATTTCTTGTATCCAGCAAAAGTCAGATGGCTATAAAAAGTTCAACGAATCGCCAACGAGCCTCCAGCCTGTCCTGCGCTACATCAATGTATGGGCTGTTCCACACCAACGCGAAATATTTTGAAAAATATATAATTTCATGAAATACAAGTCGTGTTCATTTTTGTGAAAAACAAATCAACGAACTATGAATGATTAATTATACAACCAACCATCGTAAATGTACAACCTAAGCGGGAAGATGTATACATTTTTTAATCCCACAACATCTCTGCCACCTTCGTATCTGTTTTTTGAGCATTGTGAACATTTGATGGGCGTGTAAGAAACAAATAAAATATCGGTGGTTCCGAAATTAACGTTTATTATTCATTCATCGTCAGTATTTTTGTTTTGCGAGTTTTCCTCTGTAATTAGCAGTCCATAATTTCCGTTCAGTTCTTTAAAAAATTACTTACATTTAGGAGCAAAAATAAAAGTGATTTTTTCATTTCGACACTTAGTTTATGAGCAATATTTATTGCGAAAAAAAACTTTCCTGACGAGGGTGCGATCCCGGGCTCTGGCGCACGTTACTCCAGCGTGCTAACCATTGAGCTATCACTTGCATCACTAGAATAAGTAGTTTTTTAATATTTAAGCAGTTCCCCCCGGATGGAGTTTAGATTCGCTTTGGATTGTTGGTTGGTTTGAGGTTTAATGTAAATTCTATATTGTTTTATTTTTGTTTGTCGTGACTTAAAAAATATTTCTCTTTGAAATCGAATAAGCGATTAGGATTTGGTTGGGTTGCATTAGGGGTTAGGTTGCATTATGGTTATTTAATCGTTCATGTCACTGAATAAAAATAAAACATTTGCAGTATCGATCGGCTCCAAGTCGACAAATGACAGATATATTGACATTTCATAACTATGAACAAAAGCATATCAATATGACTCATCAATTTTATAGAAAAAATGTACGACAAACTATTTCGAATCACCGCGTTTCTCCGCGTTTCCCGGCGTTTCCGGTATCGCTTTTTCAGACCATTTCTCCAACACTGCGTTCGGGCTCCTTAACCTCTAGTCTCCATGGCCCTACTGATGAGTCTGTCGCTGTACCCGAGACGAAACGCAAATTCGTTTTCCTGCCTCCTCCTATCTTAACGATCTTTCAGAACCTGGACAAGCCGCGGACAACTACGAGAATAGAGAGCCACCGATCGAATCCGTACATGCTACTCACACTACAGCAAAGAGTAGAGGCCCAATGTATGTAAGACTGTGGGCCCAATAGGTGACGGTTTGATGGTTGCTGCAAGTCGTGTGTGATACCTGCATATGTGTGAACATTCGCCATGCGGGATCGCCGCCAGTGAGAAAACTGATGCACTAGATTTCCAGGATTGTAGATAATATTTTTAACTTAGTTGCTACAATTTTGCTATTTTTATGTAAAAAAAAATAAACTCAAATTTCTCCGTCATTATTCCATACATTCAGTTAAAACGACCCTGAAGATGTGTGTTTTTTCACTCTCGAGAGCCTAACTGTCATGAAATCAGCATGAACTCGGTGCATCAATTAGTAATTCACAATTCTTCCTATGGTAACTAAATCTATAAAGTTTTTTTCTTTAAAATTTGGAAACATGTCAACCTTCTTTTCCATGTCAATTCATTCTATCGTTTGGTCGAAATAAGGGTTCAAAGTTTCGTAGCGGTCGGAGCTTGTGATGGCCTTAATGCGCTACCGCACGCCACCAAACAACTACCAAACGATTGATAAAAAACAGTGTACGAATTTTCTTGAATATTCGAGAAAAAATACGAAAACTGTGATGTATTCACGAAGTACGCCGAATACATATATAATTGGTCGTTTATTAATAATAGAAAAGGTACAGACTACAGGAACATGACGATACGATCCGTCGAAATGTCGAGAACGGAGTGAGTGACGACCCGGGAGCATAGCACGTTGGAACGTCGCATGAACGCGCGTAGCGCTATCTATAACACGTGTATACGTGTATCTTTACAGATATTACATTCCTCCAACCTTAATTTATTTCACCCACGATTACTAATGATCAAAGATCTAGCATTTTTCGCGGTTTCACTGTGCGCACACTACGCCTTAAAACTGAAGAAACACATGTCGACGCATATTGTCCATCTTGCTATTATTAGCGTTTCCACAACTGAATCTTTTCGTTGGTTCGTTTGCGATGTGATTATCGTCCGTTCCCGTCAATGGCACTGAGTCACTTTTGTCCACACAAGGAGGCACCCTAACCGGCTCCTTTATATTATTCGGTACTACCGTTAACTCACTAGTTACGGGAAGTGCAGGCAATGCTTTAGCCACAGTGCTATTGTTATTATTAGTTCTATTGGCCAGAGATTGAGCGATAGGTCCATTAAAAGCAGGAGAACACGTTCTTAACTGATCCAAATGTCTTTTCCAGACCCGATTGTCTAGCGTGCGTACCTCATACGTAATAGGGCTCAAACGCTGAGTTACCCTTGCCTTATACCATGACCCATTGCTGAAATCTTTAGCCATTACATAATCGTTTACACAAAATTCCATCGTACGGTTACCTCGAAAATTATATTTTTGATTCCTTTCCTTATCTTCCACGTGCGTACGCACTGACGGTTTAATAAGATTCATACGAGGACGTAATACTCTATTTAGGTGTAATTCTGCTCGTGACACTCGCGTAGTACAATGTGGAGTGGACCGATAACACAACAAGTAACGGCACAAGGCTTCGTGTTTTGACAGCCCTGATTCCAATAATATTTTGAATTTATTTTTAAAGGTGCGTACAGCGTTTTCTGCTGCTCCATTTGACGCGGGGTGGTAGGGAGCTGTCTTAATATGATGAATACCATTATTATCGAGGAATTCTTCGAATACACGAGAACAAAACGACGGGCCATTGTCTGTGACAAGAGTTAACGGGCTAAAATATTCTCTGAAGATTGACATTGTACTTTCGGACGTAATATCTTTCATTTCTTTTACCTCAATCCATTTGGAATACGCATCGATAATAATAATATACATTCTCCCTTCCACCGGTCCTAAAAAATCCGCGTGGACGCGATGGCCCGGACCTTTCGGCCATTTCCAAACATTCAGCTCAGATTTCGGCCGGTTATCTGCGTTCCGTAGACATAGTTCGCATGATTTACAAAGTTTCTCAATGTCCGTGTCCAAATGTAACCACCAAACGTACGATCTAGCAACCATTTTCATTCGCACCATTCCCATATGCGCGCTATGCAATTCGTCTAATAATTTCTTTTGTAAATTCGTTGGCACGATGATACGATGCCCCCACATTAGACATCCTTCAACAATGGTTATTTCTCTTTCTCTATGTTTATATGGTAACAGTTCGCTTTTTACAATATTTGGCCATCCGTTTCGAACATAATATAATACTTGATTTAGAATCGGATCTACTTCCGTCTCCTTTTTAATATCACAGTCTTTAATTGCGCTTACGTCTTCATTCACTATATTTAAATACGAATAGTCATCTATTTTCTTTTCGTCCGGTTCGTGAGCATTACCAGATCGGGGACATCTCGAAAGGCTGTCCGCGTGACCGTTATCAATTCCTTTAATATGCGATATTTTATAATTATAGCCTGATAAGAAAACTGCCCAGCGCTGCACTCGGTTTGCCGCCATTTGCGGAAGACCCTTCTTTTGCCCAAAGATATAAATCAATGGTTTATGGTCGGTTTCTAACAAGAATTCGCGACCATAAATGAATTGGTGAAACGATCGAACTCCCAAAACAATTCCCAAAGCTTCGCGATCTAGCTGTGAATAACCCCGTTCCGCGGACGTTAATGTCCTTGACGCAAAAGCAATCGGCTTTTCGTCACCATTTGATACGTCACTCATGCGATACCAGCAATTGCCTTGCCAAATTGAACGCTTTTTCTCGTTCGCTAGTCCATTTCCAAGGAGTCGATTGTTTTAACAATCCGTACAATGGGTTGATTACAGTAGCATAGTCTTTAATAAATTTCGAATAGTAGTTTAGCATACCTAGAAATGATTTTAACTGCGACACATCTATGGGTGCTAAAACATCCAAAATCGCCTGGACTTTTTTCCTATCTGCTCTGATGCCTTGTGCATCGATTAAAAATCCCAGAAATATCACACTTTTGCAAAAAAAATTGCACTTCTCTTTTCGAACGGTCAGTCCGCATTCTTTGAAACGGCTCAAAACCGCTCTAAGTCTTTCGAGATGTTCCCTGCTAGTTGAACCTGAAATCAAAATATCGTCAAAAAACGATACAACTCCTTCTACGCCGTGCAATACTCTCTCTATCTCTCGTTGAAAAAGTCCTGGTGCTGACGCCACACTAAAACACATACGCTTGTACATGAAAAGACCCTTGTGCGTCGCAATAGTTGTTAAACATTGAGAGTTTTCCTCGAGCTCCACTTGTTGATAGGCACTAGATAAATCTAATTTCGAAAAGATTTTTCCTCCATTTAGAGTAGCTAACAGGTCTTGAACACGAGGGATTGGGTGCCGATCGATCAATAAACTCGGATTTACTGTAATTTTATAATCCCCGCAAATGCGAATTTCTCCATTTCTTTTTAACACTGGCACAATTGGAGTAGCCCATTGACTTGTATCGACCGGTATAAGAATTTTTCCGACACCAATCTCTCGAGTTCTTTCTCCACTCTGTCGCGAAGTGCGTACGATAACGGTCTGGCCTTACAAAAAATTGGGCGAGCATCTTCCTTGAGGATGAGTTTGAATTTCCCTTTTGTATAATTACCTAGTTTATCCGTAAATACAGTTGGATATTCATTCCAAATATCCCCCGAGTTGTCACTACTTAGACTACGGATACTCTGTAGGTTATCTTTACTCTTGTTACACATATTACTCATGGAAAAACCCAAAATTCTCATCCATCGTCTACCCATAATCGGTGGTCCTTCGCCCGGTAAAATAAAAAGCTCCAATACTCGTTTAATACTGTCTTTAACGACCTTGACTTTGACAAGCCCCTTCGGAATGATAGAGTGTCCCACATGCGACTTGAAACGCCTACTCGTAGGATGCATGGTCAAACTGGCAAGATTTTTAAATTTGTTAAAATCGCAAACGGAGATTGCAGAAATTGGGGAGCCCGTGTCAAGTTCAAAATTTATTTTCTCGCCTTGTACGACGACGTCAATTATTACAGGCTCGTCATATACCAATTCCCCACTCGTGTCCCGTTCCGATTCGACACTCTCGTTCAAACAAAAGAGACAATCAAAACCCCCTTCAAGGTCTTGAATTTTGTCAACATAATTGTGTCTCTCTTTTCCTTTGCTCGGATTATACGGATTACGATTATCATGATTTTCAGTCGAGCTTAGTTTGTTTACCTTATTTCTACAAACCCGTGCCAAATGACCTTGCCTATCACACAAGTTACATTTATACGACTTATATTTACATTCCGCTGATACATGGTTTGGCTTACCACAGCAAAAACATTTTTTCTTATTGCCTTTGATAGAAAATTTATTTATCACATTTTTCTTCATGTCGCCTACGAAGTTAAGAGATACGCTACTTCCAGATGACGACCCCATCACTGCGGCATCCCTAGACGCAGATTCAATAGCACCAGCTAGCTCGATACACCTGGCGTAGCTGACATCTTGCTCACCCAGAAGCCGTTTCTTAATGGCGTCACTCCGTAGACCCCAAACGAATTGATCCCGGAGCGAACTCTCGAGATTTGCTCCAAACTCGCAATACGTTGATAGCTGCTTCAACTGTGCGAGGTATTGTTTGACGTCCTCTCCTTCCTTCTGACGACATTCCTTGAATTTGTACCTCGCCGTTATAATACTCGGCTTGGGTTGCAGATGGTCCTTCGTGACCCGCCTTAGCTCATCCAATGTCTTCGAACTAGGTAATTCCGGTGTACAGAGGTCTCGCAATAGTGAATATCCCTCCGCACCCAGCAGCGTAATAAGTAGAGCGACCGCTTTATTCGCCGGAACCTTGTTGGCTATGATATACTGGTCGAGTCGCTCACTCCACAGCGCCCAATCGTCCGACAAGTTAAATTCTTTCAAATTGCCAAATCCACCCGAACGTACCTGTAAACCGCCCGTGGCTGACGACTGTGATGCTGTTGCCAATGACTGTGACCCCCTCAACAATCCTTCCATTTGCTGCTTCTGCTGTTCCAAGAGATCATACTGCTTCCGCTGCTCAACTAATTGCTGTTTCAACTGCGTCATTTGATCTGACTGCTTTTGATGCTCAAACACAATTTGTTGGCCCTGATGATGCAACTGTTTTTGCATCTCGATCATCGTATGTCTCATTTTCTCAATTTCCTCCCTGTCTGCTTTCCCTTTAACACCATCCGTCATGATGATACGCATTAAACGACCACGTGTTGCGTTTTCCCTTTTTCTTTATAGACCACTTTGTCCACTTTATACCGAAAAACGCACACTTATTTTGACCATTATCCTCGTCGCCAATGTGATGTATTCACGAAGTACGCCTAATACATATATAATTGGTCGTTTATTAATAATAGAAAAGGTACAGACTACAGGAACATGACGATACGATCCGTCGAAACGTCGAGAACGGAGTGAGTGACGAGCCGGGAGCATATAGCACGTTGGAACGTCGCATGAACGCGCGTAGCGCTATCTATAACACGTTTATACGTGTATCTTTTATAACGGGTCGGAATTTGTTACAATAAATTTTATTTGTTCGGGACTCGATCAGGGAAGAAATTAATTTAAACTCTTTGTTTTTGGAGGTATTTTGCAATAAAATGACATTTATTCAATGTTGGACTCGATATAATATTAAAGGATTCCGGTGTACATATGTGGTGTGTTGTTTGTGTCGCTAGAGCATATTTTGTGTGTTTCAATGTATCGCTGGCGTATGTTTTGTGTGTTTTAATGTGTCGCTGGAGTGTGTTTTGTGTGTTTTAATGTGTCGCTGGAGTGTGTTTTGTGTGTTTTAATGTGTCGCGATATTGATTGCGGCGCGCTTGATCTCGGTACGGCGCGCTATCCCCTCTCTTCCAACTGTCGCTCGTGGCGCGCGGTGCCGAGCGCGCTCTCGTGCTACGCGCCGTCCCTGGTTCCCCCCACTCTATCGATTCCCGACGCGGTGGATCGCGGCGCGCTGTCGATCGACGCGCTACGGCGCGTTCTCTTGTAATTACTCCCCGTGAGCGTAATCGATTGCGACGCGTCTATAATCGATTACTCTAACTGTGGCTTACGCCGTCGGATGGCGCCACGTACCCGCTTATGAGAATGTAGCGCTTGTGATGTCTGTTGTGTCGGTGTGGTGTTACGAATTTCGATGCCTCTCTGACCTTCAGGGTCTCCTGATATTTTCGGGAGCCCTTGCGGAGATTTTGTGTTTTACAATTGTTTGTTTGCGTGTGTGTATTGTCGCCTGCTACCTCGAATACCTCCTCGCACTTTCTATTCCCCTAATACTAATTTTCTATCTATCCTTTCGTAATTTATTCCTCCTTAATGTTTTTTAGTACCCTTTTTTCTTATTCTTCTCCCAGTTACTTTTCTTTTTGTTTCTGTATTTATTGACTTAAAAGAAACTATGTCCTAACTTTTTTAAGTTTCTTAAGGTTCCCCTCTTACTGCGTTTCCCCTCCAAATAGGTGGTACTCTGCGAAGTGGTACTTGTTAATCCACGTAAAAAGTCTAGCTCTATGAGGGCGACTCCTTCTTTCTCTTGTTTTTTAAGGTTCCCCTCTTTCTGCCTTTCCCCTCCACGTAGGTGGTACTAGGCTAAGTGGTACTTGTCAATCCACAAAGAAGTAGAAGAAGAAGTCCTCGTTCCTCCGATTTTCCTCCTCTTTTATACCCATTTTTATTTGTTTATTGTTCCCCTTCCCTTACGAATTACCCATCATTCCCTTTATTGTTAACCTTTTTTCATGTTTTAAATAAATTTATTCTTCCTTTGTTTTTTTGTTACTTTCTCTGTTTTCTTTCCAACGACTTTTCCCCTTCCCTTACTTTTTACCTGTCGTTACCTTTCTCTACTGTTTTTGTTTATTTTCTGTTTTTCTTTTTCTCTCTAGCTTTTTCTACCTTAGACTGTTTTTGTTCTTTTCTGTTTTTTCTTCTCTCACTCGTCTTTCCTTTCGTTTATTGTTTTGTGACCTTTGAAGGTCATACCTGCCCACTTGACTTTTATGATTTATTATTCCCCCTCCCCTACTTTTCTAGTGGGTTGGTTTATCTGAATTTGTGGTGGGGGGTATGGCGCCTGAGACGGACCTGTACGTCTCACTTTACAGATATTACAAAAACTACCAAACGATTCTGACGCGCTACCATACCCTACCAAATGGCCACCAAACCATTAAAAAACTGTTCGATTATTGAAAGCGGGTTGGCTAGCACAAAACTCGACTTTTCGAAAAATGGAAAACTACCAAATGATTTCAATGTACAACCATACGCTACCGAACAATCACCAAACTGTTGGTACAAAAAAGTTCAAGAAGTTTAAGCGACGGTGCTAACTTTGGAGAGGAGTCGGTTGTCACAGAGATTAATGGGGAGATGCACAACGCGGCCCTTTTCGGCGTGCTTCGTAAATGGCGCTAAATCGCGGCGGCGAGTTCGGGAGTATGATTTCGTGATCATCGCCTCTGTCGAGGTTGCAGATTCCTTTGTAGCCGCGCGAGTCCGTGATCACCGCTAAAGTTGGTATCGCAGCAGCGTGAACACGAATGGGTAGCTCGGTGGGGGAAAAGTCTCTGCCCCTCGCTCGCTCGACAGGCGAACGGAGCGAGGTTTTCCATCCGATCGAGCTCGACATATATGTGTGGCCGTACTGCGGATTGGAATATGCATTAAATGAATTTCAAAGTGAAAAACATGTATCGAGATCATTGTTTTCTCTCGGTTGCCCGTTTATGCCGAAAATGCGGGTTAAAAAAATTAACGACGAACCGCGTTGAAAAATAAAACGCCGAAACGACCGTGAAAGGTTCAAAAAGAAATCTTGAGCCTTTGCCGCGATCGTTTCGGCATTTTTTTTCAACAGTAAACATTATGGAAAAGGGTGTATCATAAATGTTTCTTTATCTGCAATGAGCGTCGTGGCTGAGTTGTAGCGTGACGGATTACGATGCTGAAGGTCCGGGTTCAATCCTCGGTGAATGAACTTTTTTTTCTTCATTTTATATTCAGAAAATTTCTACCTTACTCTCGCTTTATCTATTCTCGCCTGTCTAGGCATTATTTTTTATATTTAATTCATATATGTATAACAAAAAAAAAATGTTGCTACGGGCATCGAAGCCGCGCCGTCCGTACTCAGAGCTCGGACGCAGTGCAGCCAGATCGCGCGTAAAAGTTACCCCCTCTCTAGTTTCTTACGCGCCCATCACACCATCGTAGTAGCGTGTGTCCGTGAGCGAGCGATGCTCGGACATCTTCGGAAAGAGCCGAGCAAGGCGAAGCGTCCCGACCGCGCCTTCGGCTGCTACACCAATGCATGGACGCTGAGCAGCACGTTCATGTGCGGCCAAGCCGAAACGAAGGCTTCGAGGGAAAAAGCAATCTGAGCACGACTCGCGCGTGACGTCACCCGACGGCACGCGCGAGGCTTTTAGATGATTTCAATGCTAAGTTAGTTCTTGATTCTCTGCGTTATTAATGTATACAAAAAAATGTATTGCGCACTCAGGTCGCTTATTTTTTTAGTTTATACGTTAATTTAAACATAATAATATATCTAAATTACAACTTATTTATCTTATATAAAATTGTTTACGCTTTACTCACACCCATCCTTATGCCAAATAAATTATAATTCATAAAAGTAAGCGGAAATATATTTATATTGGAAATATATTTATATTCGTATTATTATATTAATTCTCATACTTTCATCAAGCGATAAAGCATTATCCCCAAAAACAAGCCAACCATCCATCCGGCCGCGAATTGTAAGTACCGCGTATATTCTACAAGCGATGAGATGGTCCCGTTGGTAGCGTTCCTGGCTTTCTGATTTCTTATTTTTTTTCCTGGAAATTTCTCCTTTTCCTATGACCTGAGTGAACGGCTGCGGAGATATTCGGAGAAAAGTTAAAGATGAAAAGAAATGAGATTTTCGTTAAAAAACTTTTTATTATTATTATTTTTTTCGGGAATTTCTTTTTTTCCTATTACCTGAGTGAACGGCTGCGGAGATATTCGGAGAAAATTTAAAGATGAAAAAAAATGAGATTTTCGTAAAAAAAACTTGATATTATTTTTTTCCGGAACTTTTTCTTTTTCCTATTGAGTTTGTTTGGGTTTGTTTGGAGTTTGAGTCATACAAACACAGATTTAAACAATCTTGAACATTCACATCTCCGAAATAGAAAGACGTGAATATCTAATATTGGTAATACCATCTATAGCAAAAAGCCAGATATCGAGGATACAAACTTCGAAAGTTTTGATCTCAGATAGGCAAACGAGCGATGGTCCATAATAGCGAACACCGAAATAGCGAACATCAAAGAAGTGGACGAGTTGCTTCCTAATTTTCTGCCGATTTTCGCTAACACGTACGAGATTCTTTTAAAGTCTTTAAGAGGGGATATACATTTACAATGATCAAAAAATCAATTTCTTTTCTTTAAGGGATAACACTATTCTAGGAATTTGGAAAAATCGTTTTCTTTTGGCTTCAAAAATACTTTGGGGTCATAAAAACAATATGCAGTTGGTCCTGCAGCGATTTTTTTAAGGTTGGATAAATGTGTACAGTAGAACCTCGATTATCCGAACCTCGATCATCCGAACCCTCAATTATCCGAACCCTCAATTATCCGAACGATGACTTAGTTTATCCGGAAGCTCAATTATCCGAACGTTGGCGCGAAAGATACACGGTTGCTCGCTGCCACCACCGTGAGCAACAATAAGCAACCCAACGCAACTTCTCCTTCTCAAACAGCTGCGAGACTTAAACGCTCAAAAACGCGTTGCAGCCGTTCGTCAATTAAAAATGGACGATTTTATTTTAAAAAAATATTTTAAAAGGCACTCGACTTTTTTCAGGTGCTTAAAACACACACACACACACGCACACACACGCGCGCGCGCGTGCGCGCGCACGCACACACACACATATATAAATATACAGGGTGGGCGGAACATTGACGTCCAAAAATAAAATTTAGGTCCCTTGTATCCTGGGGTATCCGAATAACCCCCATGTATATCCCGCGACTTTTCATAGTTTTCGAGTTACGAATTTTCGACCTGACCAATTAAAAAAAAATCTAAAAAAAAAGTAGAAGACTGTCGAGATTTTTTTTGCAACTGAATCTTCATGAGTAGTACTTTTATGCATAAAATAATCAGCTTCGTAACTGTGATGAACGTTATTAAAATGTTGGTGTAAAGTGAAAAATTTATGTTCGGTAAATTATGACTTAAATTTTCAACTTTAAATTAAACATCTAAACAGGTGACTTCATGGTTCCTAATTAGGTCTCAAGAATGCGCCAGACTCTCAGCTTTCATAATCATTTTTAAAAAAAGCAGTACTTAATAGGGGTACTTTGGCTACAATTGACCTTCAAAGACAGCGAGGTGAAAAATTCTTAAAATTAGCCATCTGATTAAAAAAAATTGCCCATTTTATCATTCCCAAGGATATTTAGTTTGTTACCTAACCAAAAATGACTGCAGGAAAGCTAAGATTTAAACATTTAGAGGTTTATTTTTTTTTAGTTCGATTCAAGGTTAATGAATTTTGCGCCATCCGTTCTTGGAACGAGAACGGATCGCGTAAACGAGCTTTTACCTGATCCATGAGAACGGATCGCGCAAAATTCATTAAACTTAAATTAAACTAATAAAAATAAACCTGCAAATGTTTCAATCTTAGCTTTCCCTGCAGTCATTTTTGGTTAGTTAACAAACTAAATAGCCTTAGGAATGATAAAATGGGCAAATTTTTTTTTTTAATCAGATGGGTAATTATAAGAATTTT
>OX101783.1:51173554-51263260 GCA_944452715.1 Ophion slaviceki
CTCTCTCTCTCTCTCTCCAAAGTTTATAGTATTCGTGATTTGCTTAGATTCTCAGTGTACTCGAATATCGCATGGCTTTTTTCGTCGATAGTTCGATCAGGAGGGGGGAAATAAATTTTCGTAAATGTTTGGGTTTAAGCGTGAATATATATTTTACCGTACCTCTCTCTCTCTCTCTCTCTCTCTCTCTCTCTCTCTCTCTCTCTCTCTCTCTCTCTCTCTCTCTCTCTCTCTCTCTCTCTCTCACACACAATTGTCGTCAACATTTTATTTTTTAATGTTCCATATCATCGGAAGTATAACCCAATGGAAGAGTGTCCGTGGAATCTGGGATTAGCACTCTTTTGTCATCTCTCCAGCTGAGGGCAATATTCTGTTGCGTCGCCGTATGTACAATGTGTTTTTTACTCGTGATCAATTGTTGCGCCTTGACAAGATTTTCGTGCGCAAACAAGCAATTTTTAAAGTCGTCGAATGTGATGGATTTCAGGGTTGACCGCCGTACACCCTTAGCTCTCTTCTTCGCGTCATCACAGTCGAGAATTTTGAACGAGTACAATTTCGCTCTCAAACCTACAAACTCCGTCATAATGCGACCATTATTCTCATCTTTCATGAGACCTAGTACTTTCTTATTGCGCAAAGGCATATTATACGGATTGTTGGGTGAATAATCAGACGTGTCAAATTTGTCAATATCACGCTTCATCTCTTCATACATGTCGGGCACGCTGATGTGATAGATGAGACTATCAGTGTCTGTATACAATAATTTTGCTCGATCGTCGAATCTTTCGCGCATGAAATTGTAATGAAAATTATAAATCCAGAGTTTGGAGATATCGAGTATGGAAAATCCGGTGTATATAGGCTTGTTGAATAGAACGCATGCTTGATTGAGCTCGATAATAACGATGTCTTTGTCAAATATGGTGCAGCTATGGAACGTTGGCTTGGCAATCTGCGCTTCGGCTCCCCACCGCCCCTTCCACTTTGTCACGAGTCGCACTTCCCGATGTTTCCTGACATTTTCCATTGTTTTACCAAAGACCGCGTTGTTCATGAGTTTGTAAAATTTTTTCTCAAAATCATTGTTCGATTGCTTTCTCAATTCTGTATTTATATCGATGTATTTTTTCAGCCATGCGCGCTGTGAGAATTTGAGGACTCTGTGAATTTTTAGGAGACGCAATCCCAATTTCAAGCATTGCTTCAAATTTCTATAATGAATGACGTATTTTTCTTTTCGAAGCAGTGTGGTCGTTAGTTTTCGTTGAGTGCTACCAGGAGGGACGTAGTGTTCGGGGCACAAAGGCAGATCTTTGTGCGTGTCGTGTAACTCTCGAGGATACTCCAAATCGACTTCGAAAATGTAGCCCGTTTCGGCATCGTCGGGAATACTCTCGATACGTTCCCCAAATCTTTCCACCCAAGCGCACGAGCCGAATGGTAGTGACTCACACATAGCTGCACCATACAGGTTATTGACATCGTAATACATCAAGTATAACTCGGGTTCGTTTGGATTGAAGTTATCACGCATGTAGCGATTATTCGCTTTCCCGTACCTATTGCAGCACTGCGCTACACCACCGCGAATACCTTTCTCGATGAACATTAACATGTCAACGTCGAGCAAGAGTTCAAGTTCTACACTGGTACATTTTAACATCGCATCAAAAGATAGACCGGGTGCGGTAAAATAGTGCAATGGATTGAGGCCGTACGTGTTGATGCAATTTCGTCGAAAATTCTCAAAAATATCTGTCAGAAGGAGTACGTCGGTTTTCAAATACAAGTCGGAATATTCACCCAACGTTTTGAGATTAAAGACGTCCAAACTTTGCACGCGTGCGCGTAATCGTCCGCCGAAATATCTTCATTACTCAATCGGGAGAAAAAATTGTTTTTCGCAGGCAATTGCGTCTCATCGAGTCGCAGCCAAGAGTCCACATAGTCGTAGGGAAAAACACCTTTTCGCGTCAACAATTCAAAGTGCGTGGTGTTAGCGCAATGCTTGCGTGTTACTATTTTTTGATCATTTTTCAGGTAAGATGCTAACTTTTCGATGCTGCTCGGCATGAACCTCAAAGAGTCGATGAATCGATACTGCACGCGTGTACCCTTGACGCGCTTTGAAAAAGAAATATATTTCTCCTTGTTAATCGGCAAAAGACTCACGGATCCTTCGAAGGTTCGAGCCAATGCTACTATCAAAAAGTGTGCGTCGTATCCGGACAAGTTGTGAAAAACTATCGGCACTACGTGGGCAATTTTGTAATTTAAATTACAGTCTTGGTGAGCGGCGCCGCGGAATTTTCCCGTAAAGTGACAATGATCTCGGACTCTTACGTTTGTCGGCGCAAATGGTTTTTCACAAAGGTGACAATTTTCAGCCAACTTGAAACTTCGACTTTCGTCGCTACTCAAAGGTTTCATTGGTACTATGGTCTGAAAAATGCCGTGCAATGAGCCGGCCAGTCCTTCTAATTCACGCATGAACCATTCGATACAGTTCTTTCCACGAAACGCCTTGTACTCCGAGAGAGCGTCATTAAAACTGCAATGCTTACAGTAGGCACTACTGTGAGGGGTATGCTTCTGATAATTTACAGTGTTAGCCTGCGGTGCTGTGACCGGTTCGAGCAAACATTCCAAATCTGCGTAAATTACAAACGGAACTATCTCCTTGTGCTGATCATTTTTGAATTTCAATTTTGTTTTTGTACCTTCGGGAAACGTAACACGACAATTATTACTGCAGTCCTCTTTATGACGTTGCAATATTTCTTCTGTGCTGAAGTAACGCAAACACCGGTCGCAAATCCACATGTGATGTCCTTTCCTCGACACCTGCGCACTCAAGAGTCGCGACATGTTCTTAATCCACACGTAATGATGATACACCTTGGGAACACTTGCGTCCTCTTCCTCATCCTCCTCCATTTCGGTGCTGATCATGAGTAGATGAATGGTTGGTTTATCCGACATTTGCTTACTCAGATATATCGGAACAATTTTACTCGTGCCGTCTTTTGTCGTACCATCAATCTCATACACATGGATCGATAAGCCATTCGATTGCTCAAATTTTGCAATCTTTGAAAAACTCATCGGGAAATCCAGGCCTTCGTAGTGGAGCATCTCGCTATAATGAGGATAGGAACTCGTACGTTCGGTATGCATCCTCGGTGGTGGAGAGAGTGCTGCTGTGACGGACCAGAGAAAACAATAGGGGTCATTGTTTTGAATATTGACGACGGCCCGTTTCATCTGTATATCCCTCGGGAGACGCGTGTAAGTGGATAAGCTCCCTCGCAGTGGTTCGTACTTGTTAATGTTCACAAGTAGATGAGAGATTTCGTGTAACGTCCAACCAGACTCTTTTTCCTGAAAGTCCTCGATTTTGGCGGAGAGTTTTGCTTGGACGCACTCGATGAACCACTCGGCAATATCGCTCGATGGTAGAATGACCGCGTTTGTCGTTTGAAATGTCTTTTCCTCCTCAATGATTTCATTCACCTTCATGAGGTGAAATTTGCACGCCAAGGTCACATTCACCTTCACGTTACCCTCCTCGCGCACGATTTTGTCCAGTTTTGAAACCACCACGCGCATCGCATCTTCGAGGAAACTTTGCACATTCTTGTGCTCGAAGTTCACAATCGAGCCTGTCTTTATTCGATTTTTGAATGCCGACTCGAGATCGACCCACTTTAGTTTTTCGCGAGCTTCACTCACACCAGCACCGCTTACACCTGCGCTGCTTACACTTGCTCCACGCACGATTTTTTCCCTCAACGACAACAATTTCGCTATTGTCGATTGTATTTTCAGTTTTTGACCGACGTTGAGCCCTGGTTTTTTCAACGTTTGCCCCAAAAGTTTGACGTGCACCTCACAGAACTTTTGCCACTTATCCACGTGAGAGAAATTGTTCCTCGCACCGCTCAACTTGTCGATAATTTTATCGCAATCGTCCATGGTCCAGACTGTCCAATGAATCGAAATGAAATATCGATGCAGAAGGGCTCGCAAATGTATTTAAGAAGGAAATCTCTATACAACCTCGCACGCGCGTATGTGTGTGTGTGTGTGCCGGCACGCGCTCGAACGTCGAGTTTGTATACACAAGATCGAGTTCCAAACAGCGAGACGGTGGGCGCTCTTTCTCGTGGTTTTCAATCTTGAACACAAGATGATTTTTTCTTGAAATGTTTTACTAGTATCCTTCATTATGCATTATGCATCCATATCTTCGGAGTCTGAGTCCAACGTTTCAATTACTAGATAATTTTTCATATTTAGTATATGAGCTAGCTGTTCTCGATTTTCGTGACCCTTAACGTATGCGATAAACTTTCCGCCGATGTAGGCTATGCAGACATTTCTTTTGTACGCTGCTGCCAACATCAGCTGGAATGTTGCTGAATTCGCGAATTTCAGGCTGTGACATTTTCCACCGCGATAAACCATGCATAGATCTCCTCTATGCGCTGCTGCCAACATGCTCTCGAATGTTGTCGAATCAGCCTCAAGCGCCTTGATGATCGTTCCGGGTAGAAACACGCTGAATTCGTTGCGAATGTTAACGACGTGCTTTTTGCCAAATTTAGTGTTGACCGCCCGTATGTTGGTGATGATATAATCCGACCCGGGCGACAACTCTCTGAGCTTCTTCGTCGGCAGAAAATCGGCAATTTTACCAATTTTATCCATAAACTCCATTGTTTCATTCGTGTGTACGTAGTTCCTTCTCATGTGTGCGTCCGATCTTGAATCGCAAGATTATGTACTCCCCCCCCCTACATTGAGGGCACGAGGGTCCGAGCGCGGAAAAATGTCACGCGTTCGATGACCCCCTCCCCCGCAAAACGTGAAAAAAATATTCGTACAAAAGAAATCTGACGAAATCCCGCCGCCATTTTGGCGCTATCAAATGTCACCGGCGGATGATAAATTCTCGGAAAATAATCATTCAACACCTCAATTTGCCGGTTTCAACACGTCGATAAACAAAACTATCGCATCTCGCCGAGGAGGCGGGGGGGGGGCTTTGTCAAGCCACGGCAAGCGCCCGAAGACTCACCACCCACAAATGTTTAAAACAATTTCTGAGAAATCGGACCCTCCACTCTTCCTTCCGCCCCCCCCCTCTTCCCGCGGAGGGGAGGGGAACTCCCTTTTACTACAAAGCACTTCGACTCTTTGTCAGTCGTTGCGCGGCCTCGCTAGTAATCGGACGTGTGTCCCCGTGTTTACCCCCCCCCCCCCCATTCCACCGAATTCCATTCGCGGCGAAGAGGGACTCACCACCATCGGTCGGTAAGCAGGTGAGCCCTACCATCGGTCGGTAAGCAGGTGAGCATCACCATCAGTCGGTAAGCAGTGCAGCCCTACCATCGGTCGGTAAGTACAGACATCGACAGTCGATCATGGGGCCGATTCTAACCAAAACCCTACCCGACCATCCGCCGATAATTCAGAAATCTACCATTTCTTGGTTCTCGGTCGGTAAGTGTCGGTAGTAGGAATCTTGGTTTAGAATCGGCCCCATTACACTACTTACCCCGCATCCGACTCCAAAATCGGGACAAAAGATTCCTCGTCAGAAACCGAGGACGAGATAGAGTCTCCGGTTGTCACACTATCTGCACCGGAGCTTGTCAATGGAGTCCAGAAATTTTATTGTGATTCCGGGTCGAGTTTAAATTTCATCAAACTTCGTGCCCTCCGTGATGACGTCAGGTATGACCCCTCGAAATCGCGTGGATATGTCGGGCCAACGAACGAAAAGGCGTGGTCAATGGGAACGGTAAAGTTGACAATAAATTATCAACCCCACACCTTTCACGTTGTCAAAGACTTCGTGACCGAAAGTAATGGATTGCTCGGTAGACCCTTCATGCGCCGCGAAAAGGCCGAGCTATCGTTTCATCATAATGCTCTCGTAATGACGAGTGATCCAATTCGTCCCCGACCATTCTTAACACACGATTCGCCGCGAGCGACCTCCCCCGCGCCGCGTAAAAGGGTTTTTACCATCAAAGCCCGGACCCGGAAACCTTTGGCAGTTGCTGTCATGAATCCGGATCTTTGCGAGGGTTATTTGCCACGAATCGAGACCGAACCTGGACTATACATTGGCAACGCTCTAGTATCTCAAAAGAACGGGATTTGTCACGTTCTTGCAATAAATACCCTAACCCATGATGTAGATATCGAGGTCACACCGCAGGAAATATTGCCCTTCGAATATTACCGGGCCCATCCAAGCGAGGACAGTGGTTCGTCGGATGATGAACCGTTTCCGCCGACGGACCGCCTTTCGGCAGTGCTAGAAGCCTTGCGTTTGGACGGGCTGAATGACGTCGAACGCGCTCACGTCCGTGGAATCGTCGAAGAAGATCCTATGAGATTTAAATTGCCTGGCGACAAGCTACCTGGTACGAGCCTTGTTGCGCACCGGATACCGACAGAAAATGATTTGCCGGTGAACACTCGCCAATACAGATTTCCTTCCGTTCATCGAGATGAGGTCGAAACACAAATCGGCAAGAAACTCGAGAATGGCGTAATCGTACCATCGCAGTCCCCATATAATTCACCGGTATGGACTGTACCAAAGAAACCCGACTCTCAAGGCCGGCCGAGGATGCGAATGGTGATAGATTTTAGGAAGCTGAATGAAAAACTATCTCTGACTCCTACCCACTACCGAATATATTCGATATATTGGACCAGCTGGGCGAGGCTCAGTATTTTTCAACCTTCGATCTGGCGAGTGGTTTTCAGCAAATTCCCATGGATCCGCGCGATAGCGCTAAGACCGCATTCTCGACACCGAACGGCCATTATGAGTACTCTCGTATGCCCGAGGGCTTGAAGAACGCACCCGCGACCTTTCAGCGATTGATGGACAGTGTGCTTCGAGGTCTACAAGGTGCCGAATTATTCGTTTACCTTGACGATATCGTTGTATTCGCTCGATCGCTAGAGGAACATGGCGTAAAAGTTCGTCGACTAATGGCTCGATTGCGGCACGCAAACCTCGTGCTTGAACCCGATAAGTGCGAATTCCTGAGAAGGGAAGTGTGCTATCTCGGCCACATAATCGGGCGAGATGGTTTACGGCCCGATCCCCGTAAACTTGAGGCTGTGAAACGCTTCCCGACCCCGAAAACGGCGAAAAACATCCGACAGTTCCTCGGACTCGCTGGATATTATCGGAGATTCATTATGAATTTTTCCAGTCGTGCCAAGCCGTTATCGGACCTCTTGAAAAAGGGTAAGTTGTTCGAGTGGGGAAGCGCGCAGCGACAACGTTTCCGAGACTTGCGTAAGGCCCTTTGCACAGAACCCATACTCAAATTCCCTGACTTCAACCGAGCATTCATGCTTACCACGGACGCGTCGGATTACGCGGTAGGGGCAGTGCTAAGTCAGGAGCACGACGGCTTCGACTTCCCAATAGCATACTTCTCTCGAATACTTCTCCCCGCCGAGGTAAATTATGGTACGACGGAGAAGGAATGCCTCGCCGTCATAAAAGCTTTGGAGCATTTTCAGCCGTATTTATACGGGCGAAAATTTAAACTTGTCTCCGACCACGAGCCACTCAAATGGATTGGGTTTATGAGCGATCCGGGCAAAAGATTAGTACGGTGGAGACTGAGCCTCCAAAATTACGACTACGAGTTTATTTATAAACCCGGAAAGCTGAACATTAATGCAGACGCTCTTTCCCGTAACCCTATAAATCCACTATCATCGGAATCTAGCGCGTCGGAGGAAATCGATCGCCCACTTATGGTACTCCCTATAGATAACAGGAGACCACGGTTGCACTCCGCTCCGAATGAACCCAGCGCAGGGCAAGGAAATCCGAGACATCCCGACCCTACTGCTCGGAGCCCTGTGGCCTTGCGTACGCGTCAACGAACAGCTGACCCGAACGCGGTACGAGCGATGCCGAACTATGTAGAGTCTTCCGGGACGAGTTCGGGGGAGGAACGGCGGCCGATACAGCGGCTCAATCGCAGCATGCTCCCTGCCCCTCTCCTCCCTTCGAAACGAAGAATTCTTAAACGGCCTGCAAAGCTGGCCGACAAGAAACTTTGCCCACCTCCTGTACCCGTAGATGCCAGACCTAATAAAGACGCGATTGTTTCTGTCGATTGCCCTCCAAGCGAAACGAAAGACAGCACATCAGTGGAGGAGATCGTCCCCGATGTAAATCAATCCGTTCGCGAAGAGTTGCAACGCACCTTCGGAAAATTCGACGAGTCGTTGAAACAACTCGAAGAGAAGTTTTGCGAGAATCAGGAACAATCCACTGATCTTGTTGAGATATCCTTGCCTAGACACCTTTCGGATGGCGAGGAAGTCGATGACACAACCCGTGAAGTACTTAATGACTTGGACCCTATCATAGATAGAGACGATCATGTACTTCGCAACCGGCTAAAAAAATTATCCGAGCGGCGGCAACAGCTCACAGAAGAGGAACTCCTGCGAAGAGTTAGCTTTGTAGGGCCCCGTCATTCACGCGGGAGCGAGCGAGACAGCGAGGCAGACGACGAGTGTGAAGAGCACGGAGCGTCGATTGCAGTCTCGACGCTTTCGGAAGGGGCGGGCAGCAAACTTCACTCGAGCGCCTTATCCCATTTCTCTCCTCGAGGCGTACAACCGTCATTGAGGCCTCGCGTCGAATTTCATCCGACTAGCCACGAGGCGACTGCGAGGCTGTCACCCGAGTGGGACAAGGAGAGGTATATGACGATGTCTCCAAAACAAAGTCGCTCGCTAGCGAAGGCCCTACCTCCGCGTGGTCAGCTGTTGCCTCGCAAAGAGTTAGCCGCTCCCTATTATGATGCCGCGTCGGATGAATCCGACGTATCAAATTCACAATCGAATCCCAATCCCAGTAAAACGAACTCGGGAATTGTTGGGGACCGTGAAAACCTCACATACCGGAGGGATAATTATGTACATTTCATCTCTGCTGACGGCGAGTTGACTACTCCGATCGGTAAATTATTATCGGATCTGGGATTGCTCGACTCCGAATCCATACGGGAGAAAAATTTGGCGGTTGGACAAACTGCGGTGACGGGACAAAATTCGGTGTTGTCCATACAACACCGAATTTTTAGTGTCGTAATCAAAGCCCGGTATTATGATGACACAAGTCTCGATAAAGTCCGGGACGGTCTGAAGACTCTTGAACGCGAAATGAGTCGATTGAATCTGAAATCATTCCGCATATCCCGTCATGGCGATTTCACGGACGAACTTGCCCCAGACAAGCTCCTATCACTTATCTATTCTCTTTTCGAGAATAAGGGAATAAGTGTCGCGCTCTGCTACGGGAGGACCCAGGTCCCTCCCCCAGATTCGAGGGAGACAATAATCAAAGAAATGCACTCGAGCCTTATCAGTGGCCATAAGGGCGTCACCAAGACCTATAGGCAAATCCGAGAACGGTTTTACTGGCCGACCCTCAAAAATGACGTACAGAATTATATCCGTCGGTGCAAAAGCTGTCAGGAGCAGAAACTGGTTCGAGCAAAGACTCGCGAACCGATGCTCCTAACAGACACCCCGGCAGACACCCTTGATAAGGTATCCCTCGATGCCGTTGGTCCGTTGCCTATGTCACCCCATGGGAATAGGCATATACTGACGATGCAGGATAACTTATCAAAGTACTGCCTTGCTGAACCGATTCCCGACTTAAAGGCCACCACCGTTGCAGAGGCAATAGTGCGTCGGCTGTACAACCAATTCGGAGCCCCACGGGCGATCCTAACCGATCGAGGAACCGCATTCACGAATGGATTACTGCGGGAAATCTCCAAAATTTACAAGGTTAACCATACAACTACATCTGGTTACCGTCCGCAAACTAACGGTGCGTTGGAACGAAGCCATATCGTTCTAACAGAATACATCAAGCACTGCGCGGATAAATACGACGATTGGGACCGTCTATTACCCTTTGCCGAGTTTTCCTACAATACGAGCGTTCACGAGGCCACGAATTTCACGCCTCACGAGGTCGTGTATGGAAAAACCGCCCGACAGCCTAGCGAATTTCCGACCCAAGATCGTCTGGCCACGAGTAGTTCGTTTCTCGTTGAGCTAATAAAGCGGCAAAATGAAATTCGAGAGATGGCCGGGGAATCCCTAAATCGAGCTAAAGAACGCTCAAAGCTGTACTACGACCGTAAATGCCGGCCCTTCGAAGGAAAAATCGGGGACCCGGTATACGTTTTAAAGGAACCCCGGAAAGGCAAATTCGACACTCAATATCACGGTCCCTATAGAATAAGATCAATTACCGATAGGAGTAATGTCGTCCTCGAGACGCAAAAGGGCGAACGATTCACTAAGCATGTCGATAAAATTAAATTAGCCTACCTCTAGTTAGTCTCAACTGTGTATGTGTACCAACAGCAAAATGCGGTTATTCAACACGATTATCTGCGTCATTTCCCTCATGGGCCAAGGAACGACCAATGCAACACCCGGAGGTTCCTACGTCGTCAACAAACTGGAAGATAACGCGGGAATTTACTACGAACTACAGACGCCGGTACAATTACAACGCGCCGACTGGAGATTAACGCTATTCATCGACCTTGCCGAATTCATCGCGTCCTTCCCAAAGGACGGCGGAAACCTTTCGAAAATTCAGGCAGAATGCCTCAAATATAACTCGGAGGCGGGTTGTGAGGAGCTGCTGCGTAGACCCTACATAATATCAAGGCTACGGCGCGGCCACGAACTGACCAGTGATCTATGGGGAATCGGAAACCGCAAGGATTTCAAAACCACGTCGCCCTTGACAACTATGAAGAGGCGTTCGGTACCCTTTGGCTTCATGGGAAGCATCGGTAGATCCCTATTCGGGACTCTCACCGAGGATGACGCGGATTACCTCTCCTCCCAAATAGATCGGTTATTTAAGGACCAACAGGAATTGACTCACCTCCAGGAACAACAAATGCACATTTTAAGCTCGAAATTACAAACGATACACGACGAGCACTTAGAGGAATCAAAGCGAGTGGAAGCCATGTATGAAATTGTATCGCGCATGCACGACGACCTTAGCACGATCGCAAATACATCCGCCGTGGCTTATTACAATTTCACGCTCGTTAACTATGGTAATAAGGTCGCAAACAAAATCGACAATTACATACGGGGCTGTGAGAAATACATTTCTGTGATTAGCTCCGCAATCAATGGAAAATTCAATCCCGCGGCCATATCACCGAAGCAATTGCAAATCGTAGCGGAAGAAGCACAGAATCACGCGGGGGGCTAGAATTTCCCTACCCCCTGGAATACGTACGCCCAGAGTACCTCGAGGCCCTTGCTCGGACGGACGTAACGTCACGCGACGGACGATTAATGATTATCGTGCACATACCGCTCGTGGATCCAACGATATACGACCTATACCGGATAATTGCCTGGCCGGTCCCACAACAACTCGGGAACGGCACCGGGTCAGCGAGTATTGTGCCCGCCTCCCCTTACATCGCTTTGGGAAGGAATCGTCAATCCTTCTTCCTAGTCACCGAAGCATACAAAAATCAATGTAAGGAGGCCGATCGACGACTGCTCTGCTCAGGAAACGTTCCAGTTCGGGACACAGATACGGACGTCTGTGAGCTACACATGCTTACGAGACCATCCCAAGAAGCCATGCGCCGGTGCAACATACATCCGGATCCCGAAGATTTCTGGGAATATGTGCCCACACACGGCGGCTGGCTTTTCTCCCTTGCCGAGTCCACGAAATTGCGAGTGACCTGTCTGACTGCACCAGTAATTGACATAACGCTTCAGGGCATGGGGATTCCACAGTTGGAGGCCAACTGTGTTGGAGCAACCCGTACTACCACCCTGTCAAGTCTCCGGGCATATACGGGCAAGGAAACATTCTTCTACGAGCCAGGAATAACGCTTAACATATCCATCGCGGCTCCCACCTTGGTTAACAGCAAAATCGCATCGGAGTTCGACGAATTATTCACTCGCGCGCACAACCGACCAGCGAGTGGAAACCCGAGTCCGATATTCCAGAACGGGGACTCGCTGCTCGCTGTGGAGAGAAAAATTCATGCCATAGGCGAACATAAGAGAGAAAGAGAGGAGCAACACTTCCTCACTCTGGCCAGCTTCGCCAGCCAAGCAGGAATAATATTCTTATTCCTAATCTACACCTCGAGGGCTCACATATCTCTCGCTCTCGCATGCGCGTGGAATCGGCTGTGCTCGCAAGGAAAAAGGAACTCTCGCCCGGCCGAAGAAAGCGCGCACAAACATTCGGCCCGAGAAAGTTCTCAAGAAGGCAACTTGACACCCAGCCCGCCGATAAGTGCTTCGAGTCCGGCGAGAGAGGACCCTCTTCCCCGCCCCGTCCCTCGCCAAGAACTACTCGTTGCCTAACGAACAACGACGGGAAAGGGAGGGGAGACAAGCAAGAGAGACCGAGATGAGGGAGAACTGTCCACGACGGGGAACGCTCACCAGTCTTCTGCAGACCGTAGCAGCAAGTCGAACTCTCGTACAAAAGAAAAACCCGTACTCAAGCCATGGAGCGCACCATGTCGCGATACTTTCGCCGCGAAAAATGCCCAGTGTGCGCGAATGATTTTCGGCGGTGCGCGGAGTTGCTAACGTGCATCGACAAATTTACCCAAGCGCGGGCTGCGAGTGGCCTACCGTGGTGCGCCTTGTGCGACGCGCCGGTCGAGGAGCCGGGACAAGCTCACCGGGGGTGCTACAGGGAGTTTCGCGAGATGGCCTGCGCAAGGGAATTGAACCCGGAGGTGGAACGTCACCTCGGGCTCAGCTGGTGGACGGTCACACCTGGCCCGACTGCTGACAACCCCCCTCGTGCCACATCGCCGGCCATCGAGAAGCCTCAGGACGTGGACCCTCACCGGGACGAACGCCCAGCACGCTCGTCGCGAGGGAAGGAGACGGTAACGGACCCCGATCCCAGGGACAAGAGTTCCACCGCTACACCTGACCGGAACCCATGCCCGGTCTGCGGAAAACGCAAGGAGTGCCCGGGAGTAGGAGCTTGCATAGAGAAGCTTATAGACGAAAGCTTCCGCTGGAAAGGGAAGGTAGCTTGCCCCCTTTGCGGCCTTACAATTTTGGGGACGCAATTTGCAGTCCACGCGGGCGGCTGCCTGTCGCGCTGGGAGACGCACACCCCCGCACGGGCCCCCCGCGCGGCCGTCGCCCTGCCCACTTCGAGCGTTCAACCATTGGCAAGGGCGCCAGCAAATAAGTCGCGTCCTCGTGCTCCGCCAACAACAACTCGGACCGCGGCCGACCCAGGGAAGCAGAAAGCGTCCCAACCATTCGAGGGCGCCCCGAAACAAGGAAACCGGAGCCCGGAGCGTCCCGACCGCCAGAACAACCCGAACGTCGCCGGAGGACTCTCTCGCCAGCAGAGACTGGCAATCTTCGGAGAGCTCGTCCAAACCACCGCCTCTCAACCGGGGATAGGAGAGCAGCACGAGCAACTCGGCCAGCTGGTGGCTGCCCTCGCCAACGTCGTGCTGCGCGAAGACCGCTAGGGTGTCAACCCTTGGGATAATCCAGCTCGACGAGGACGTCGAGTGCTTTAAGGGGGGGGGGGGGCGAATTGTCACGTCCCGTAACTATCATTTTATTTTGTCGTGTTTTATTATTATTATTTTCATCATAATTTTGCTTTCCGGCGACTCCGTCGCTTCGTGTCTTTGTGTGGTGTCGGGTGAAAATCGCCGAAGTGAGGCCGGATGTGCCCGGTCGAATTCCGCTGATCGGAATTCACCTGATCCGCGGAGTTCGACCGTGGGACTCCGGGAGCTGGCAAGTTTCCGTGATCGTGGACAGAAAAACCCCCACCGGGTTGATAGCCGCCGAGCCGATGTCGGTCCGGTGGCAACCAACATCGTTAGTTCCGATTTGTTCACGGTTAGCTCCTGGAGTCGGGGAAAAACTCCTAATAGAGCTGAGTTCGCGGCGGTGTACTAAGTCCCGGCATAACCACCACGCGAACCCGCATAGAATCGTGAGTCTCTATTAGAAAGCCCTAATAGCACCGGTCTCGCGGCGGTGTAATAAGCCCAGGTTGACGACCCGGCGGACCCGCACAGAGACACCAGTGCTATCTATAAACTATCTATAACCCATCTATAAACTATCTACAAACTATCATACGCCTTATCGTGAAAAGAGGATCGGGGCATACGACGAGCCCCCGATCACAAATTAGAGGACTCTTAAGTGCGGCGCGCGGTGTGCGGAAGAGACACGCGGGGGAACTGTCCCCGCGGAAGAGTGAGAGAGAGAGAGAGAGAGAGTGAGTAGCGCGGCGGGCCTGTCCCCGCGCAACGGAGCGTCTACGATATCGTAAGTAAAATAAACATGTCTAATCCAATTGCAGCGAGTTAGAATTTCTTCCCCTACTAATCCTTTCCTCCACAAGAGAGTTGCCGGGCCCGTATGGGACGTGCGGTTATCCCTGAAAACATTTAACAAATAAAAGGACCCTAGCATAAAACAAATCGTCCCTTCAGGACGTAACATGCTCGTCCCTGAAGTTACAGGTAAGCTTAGCGGTAAAGTTATTATGGGAACTGTTTGTCCCTAAAGTATACGGGTAGATATACGCATGCTAAATTTAAATATATATTCACGAATATTTTATATAACGGGGTTTCTAAGTGAAATCGACCATATATGGGTCGTTCTGATTAACATGTACCCCAAGAAAAACTTAAATAAGCGCGTTTAGCGCGAGGAAAAAATCTTAATAATTATTACAGTTCGTACCAGATATGAATATTTGGAGGGCGAGAGTGCTAGGACGTAACAAGGGTATATTACGGTTTGAAATTGCGCGCAACAAAAAAGTTTTAAAAGTTGAAAAGAAAGATAAAGTAAACGAAATTCGCGACTTACTCCGTCTCAACCATCTAAACGATGAGGAACGGTCAAGCGTGGATAAAATTATAAGCGAGAATTCGGACCTATTTCATTTGCCAGGAAAAGTCCTAGGCTTTACAGATAAAATCGAGCATAAGATAACGACGAACGACGATCAACCAGTTTTTACGAGGCAGTATAGATTTCCGCCCGTTCATAAAGATGAAATTACAAAACAAGTTAAAGAACTAATTGAAGGGGAAGTAATAAAACCGTCAAACTCCCCGTATAGTTTGCCCCTGTGGATCGTTCCGAAAAAGGCGGACTCACAAGGAAATCCAAAGTGGCGCATGGTCATTGATTATAGAAACTTAAACGAAAAGACAATTGGCGATGCTTATCCATTACCTCAAATAACCGAAATTCTCGACCAATTGGGTAATGCGAAATATTTTTCGGTATTCGACCTGGCCAGCGGTTTCCATCAAATTAAAGTACATGCAGATGATTCTCACAAGACAGCATTTGCTACACCATTCGGTCACTACGAGTTCGACCGAATGCCGTTTGGTTTAAAAAACGCTCCGGCGACATTTCAAAGATTAATGGATCGAGTCTTAACAGGCCTTCAAGGCATCGAGCTGTTTGTTTATTTGGACGACATCGTCATTTATGCAAAGACACTAGTTGAACACGAGAATAAATTCAACAAACTTGCGAAAAAATTAAGGCAAGCCAACTTAAAATTACAACCGGACAAGTGTGAATTTTTAAGACGAGAAGTGGCATATTTGGGTCACATCATAAGTGAGAACGGGGTTAAACCCGATCCCAAAAACTTGGAGGCTCTACAGGGATACCCTAGGCCTACCACTCCGAAGAAGATAAAACAATTTTTAGGACTTGCAGGTTATTACCGCAGGTTTATCGAAAATTTTTCAGGCATTGCAAAGCCACTCACAAATTTATTAAAAAAGGGATCGACCTTCAAATGGACTGAATCTCACCAAAAAGCCTTTGATGCGCTTATCGAGGCGTTATGTAAAGAACCAATTCTTCAATATCCGGATTTCACAAAACCATTCATCATAACAACGGACGCATCCGATCACGCCATTGGCGGAATTTTGAGCCAAGGCGAAATTAGTAAAGATAGACCCGTTAGTTACACCTCTCGAACTCTTGGAAAAGACGAAGTTAATTACTCAGTGATCGAGAAGGAATTATTGGCTATCGTTTATTGTGTAAATCATTTCAGACCTTATGTCTATGGCCGTGAGTTCTTATTGGTAACGGATCACAAGCCGCTCGTATGGCTTCACTCCGTAAAAGACCCGGCCAATCGGCTTGTGCATTGGCGCCTTAGCCTTGCTAATTATACTTATAAAATTGTATACAAACCAGGAAGGGTAAACAGCAATGCTGACGCCCTCTCCCGGAACCCGCCAGTAAAAAATCAGACTGTGCTCATGGTGAAGCATACGCCATGTAAAAGAAAATCTGAATCGCCTATCGTTGGCCCAAGTCGGGCAAAAATCGGTAAACCGACTCCTAGTGAAAACGACGATTCGGACTCGGACGAAAGATTGTTCGATCCACCAGCTGGAAGAAACCCAGCTAAAAAACGAAAACCTACCTTAAATCCTGATACGGATACGGAGGAAATCCCCGATCCGTCGGACGGCAACCAAAGGAAAAATCCACCTGAAAAAAGGAAAAAGTTAGCCGACTCCGCGGACGAGGACGATTTCCTCGGTTTCCGAAATTTCCCGACAATTTCGCAAACGTCTGGCAAAACGCCTTGTCGTTGGGAAAAAGAAAAAGAAACTCCGAAAATGCGGAACCTGGAAGAACCGCCTTCCCATCCTCAATCCGTCGAACCTGTAAAAGAAACAACCTCGCACACGTATATTCCAGACGCAAGTCCAGACGACGGAAACGCGGAAAATTTTCAAATACCGCAACTTTTAGAAGATCGAGAAATAGCCCCATTTCCTGAGGATTCCGAAACACCGGAACCGTCAGAACATGGAGAAAACATTGAGAATATCGATGATCTCACCGAAAGCTCAAGCGACTCAGACGACGACTCTGTAAATAGCAACATATTTGATAATGAAAACCCCGAGTATGCATTACCGAGGGAAAACAGTGAAGTCCAAGGTAGACTCACCATACGCGAAACGCGTGATAATTTGTCCATGTTCAAGGACAATCTCGTCGTCTTTGTCACCACTTCCGGGAGACCAATCGATGATGGAGCAAACGATCTCCAAACTCAAAATTTGTTTCCCAAAATCGAGGAAACCATGTATTTACGACTCAAGGTAATAAACGAAAATTCAAGACGCATATTAGCTATACCGTTATTGGCTAATGTACACGAAAATCTTTTGATCGAGGACCTTGAGGAAGCCCTCGACTCCTTGAAAAACTTTGTCCGTGAAACATCTACGAAACTAATTCATGTCGCGAAAACAAACTCAATCGGAAATGTATCATGGAACGAAATTAAAAATCTTTTGATACGGACGCTAGGCAACGACGAAGTTACGTTGACCATTTGTAAACAACTCATTCAATATCCTCCCGAGGAAAATCGTGTCGCAATTATAGAAGAAAACCACGACTCGTTGGTAGGAGGTCATAAGGGAGTAAATAAAACGTACAAACGAATCAGAGAAAATTTCTTTTGGAAAAACATGAAAAGCGAAATTAAAGAGTACATTCAACGTTGTAGAGGTTGCCAATTAAAAAAGTTAGTTCGCGTCAAAACTAAGCAACCCATGGTTATCACCGACACCCCAAGGGCGGCCTTCGACAAGGTGGCCATGGACGTGGTCGGACCACTTCCTGTTACGAAGATGGGCAACGAGTACGTGTTGACCATCCAAGATCTTCTTACTAAGTACTCATTGGCAATTCCGCTGAAAAGGACAACGGCGATCGACATCAGCGAGGCGTTCGTCAAAAACTTCATCGCTCGTTTTGGTGCTCCTCGCGCCCTTCTCACCGACCAGGGGACGAACTTTCGGAGCAGTCTTATGAAGGCCATCGCGAGGAAATTCAGAATCAAAATGTACCAAACATCAGCATTCTACCCGCAGTCCAACGAGTCAATCGAAAGCTCTCACCATGTCCTCGCGGAATATCTGAAACAGTACGTCAACGAAAACAACGATTGGGACGAGCTCATCGAGTTGGCGATGTTCTCGAATAATACGAGCCAACACGAGGGTACAGGGTACACCCCTCACGAGCTAGTTTTCGGTAAACTGGCCCGCCATCCGTCGGGTCATCAACAAATCGAGGAGCAACAGGATACGACTTATGCTGCATACCTGAAGGAGCTCTTCTCTCGAATTTACGAACTCCAACAACTTGCCGCCGAAAATCTGAAGAAATTCAAGGAGAAATCGAAAGTGTAGTACGATCGGAGGATTAATCCGAAAACCTTCAAGGTCGGCGACAAGGTTCTCATGTTGAAGGAACCAAAAAAGGGAAAATTCAGTGAACAATACATCGAACCATGCGAAATTTTGGAAATTTTATCAGGAGGAAACGTAAAGATCCTCTATAAAAATAAACCTCGGGTAGTCCATCCCAACAAATTAAGAGGCACCCGATTATAAACTCAGCGTGTGTGTGAAATGCACCCTTCGTCGAACGAACACATATCGAGTGCAACCCCATGCTGCCTGCCCAATATTGGATCGACGGCACTTGGTATCGTTTCACACCACATCCAGTCGAGGTACCGCCTCCTGGACAACTGCATCCCGCTTCCATGCCTACCTGGGGATACAACCCCATTGGAAATTTGGCATCCAGCGGAATTTATTCTGACCACGAGATCAACCAGCTGAGGGACAGGATCATGTTCCCCGCTGAAAAACCAGCATTTCTCAACAACATCGCAAGGGGTTTCGCAGGACGCGACATACCCCCAGGAAGCGTTTCCCTCAAGACACTGATGGACGAGGACGCTCTCCAACACGTGGCTGATGGAGTAATGCACAAAATCTGGGGTGGTTTCGAAAAATGCGGGATCATCAGTGCGGGACTGTTCGGGGTCCTCGCAATCCTCACCATCATCAAGGCGATCATCGATACTTGCATCCATGGATATACACTCCACACTCTGTACGGATGGAGTTTCACCCTCCTAGGAGCCATATGGAACTCGGTGACAAGCCTCCTAATTAGCAGAGCTCACCATGCTGAACAACGGTCGTCGAAGGTTACCAACGACGAACCTCTGGAGCTGGTATCCATCAATGACAATCGCGACCATCCGACGACGTCGAGGCGTTTGTCGGGCGTCGATCACGGACTCTTGGAGCGGCTCAACGCCGGTCCTCAGCAACGCTGAAGCATTGTTTCAGACTTTTACGGGGGAGGTGTTACGTCCTAGCACTCTCGCCCTCCAAATATTCTTATCTGGTACGAATTGTAATAATTATTAAGATTTTTTCCTCGCACTAAACGCGCTTATTTATGTTTTTCTTGGGGTACATGTTAATCAGAACGACCCATATATGGTCGATTTCACTTAGAAACCCCGTTATATAAAATATTCGTGAATATATCTTTAAATTTAGCATGCGTATATCTACCTGTATACTTTAGGGACAAACAGTTCCCATAATAACTTTACCGCTAAGCTTACCTGTAACTTCAGGGACGAGCACATGGGTGCTCGGATTAACTTTACAATTAGGCTCATATACACGTACATATCTGTTTGCCTGTATACTTCTGGGAGATGCATATGGGTCCCCGGAGTACCATATCATTATGTCTCATATATACATAAATATACACGTACCTGCATGCTTCAGGGACATATACGAAAGTCCCTGGAGTACCTCCTATAATAATTCCGCATGTCTATTCCCATGCATAATTTAGGGACATAAGTCCTCGAAATAACTTTACCGAATATATATATATTCATACTCTAGGACCTCAGAGTCCTCATAGACCATTCGTATACTCATATGCATACTTCGAAGGCATTAGTCCTCGGAATAACTTTAGTGCATATCTATACATGTATATATATATATATATATATATATATATATACATATACGTACTCCATACGCTTTAGGGACATATAGACGAGTCCCGGGGCAATATTCCATTGATATCTACTTTCATGCATACTTCGGGGACATAAGTCCTCAAAGTGACACTCACCAATATACATATATATATACTCGGGACATCCAAGAGAGTCTCCGGAGTACAAATATAAATATTAATACCTATACTTGCATGTATATTTCGGGGACATTCACGAGTCCCCGAACTAGTATCCAACATATATACGTATATTCGTATTGACCATAATACAATGGTCCTAGAAATAAGAAATATTGTCATATCTATATTATGTATATATTGGGGACGCGAGAGTCCTCGAATAACCCGCGAAACTGTTCCCAAACGGTCAGCTTCATCACGAGTTTTCTCACAGACCCCCTCGTAGCTTGGTCAACACGTAGTCAGCACATCCTGCCGATAACGAAAAATATTCATTTCATCGATCATGTACAACTCGAGAAAAATAACGTTATCAGTGCTAATATTCGGTTACATGGGGCCCGAGCTCGAGAGCGAGGGTAATGACGCCAAGCCCTTTGTCTCAGAGATAAAGAGGGCGAGGATACATATTGCGCTCCGGGAGCTGGCCAGTCAGTTCCGTCCGATCTCTCCAACAGCGCGCATCGCAGAGTCGACGCTCTGAAAACCGGTACGATTATTTTATTCTATTTTATATTCTTTTCGAGTTTACCCCGGTCTCTTCGTCAGTGGCACTATAAGTCTCTGTAAAACCGGTATTAATTGCTTAAATCATAATAAAAATAAAAGGAAACATAACACGTCAAACACTGCAACGAATAAATTTACGAAACATATATTATTTTTCTCATTGAATGTAACTACGCTCATTTACGTGTAAAATACACAATTGTTTCTATCACATTCGATTTCTTCGCGCTATTTAAATTACGCAAAATACGGCGACCGCGAAAAAGTGTAACATTTTCCGAGCAAATAATTAAAATATATTTGGCTCTCGTTCGTGCGTGTAATCACGCAACGAACAAATCTTCATAGTGCATTTCTTTTTGTCTTTTTCTCTTCCTCTCGCTCACGCCATTTTTCCTAACACACGTATTCGTCTCACTCATAAAATCATACTTGTCCAAAATTGGACAAATCTCGAAGTGCCCTTTTTTATGAGGCTTGGGAAAGCTGACGCACGAACACGCTACATCCCCTGACTCGCCGTAATCTGGCAGGTTAGGGACTGGCACGGTTAATCCGGTGCTTAGTGTTCGGACGTCGATTTCCCTTGACCTTTATATTCGTATTCGCGGCTGGCAGCCAATCGCCGTAACCGGGCGGAGGTGTGCCAGACGTAGCGAGTCGGCGGTGCCGTAATCTGGCACGCACTAGACTCGCTCAGCGTACCAAATTTTATTTTATACCAATCTGTACCAATGCGTTAGACGAATACGTTTCCCGATACATTCGCTCAACAAATAAAAAACCCTCATCCGTCCAAAATCGGACGTATAAACAGGGTATTTTCCGAGGACTTCGGAAGGTTTGCCGCACGAACACACCACACGCGCCGATTCGCCGTACTTCGGTAGGTCAGCGACTGGCACGGTCACACCGGTGCTTAGTGTTCGGGAGTCGGCTTCCGTTATTCTCAACATTTGTTCTCACGGCTGGCCGCCAATCGCCGTAACCGGTCGCAGGTGGAGCCAGACGTAGTGAGTCGACGGTGCCGTAAACTGGCACGTCTTGCACTCACTCAGCGGTTCAAATAATTATAAAATCTATACATGTATATTCATATTTCGAAGCGAATGTATCCCTCATAAATTAATCCAGTCCTCGTAGTCTCCGGCTGAGCGAGACTTGCGCCTAACCTCGCGCTACCCGCCTCGCACGAGCACGGGCAACTTCGCCCGATACACGCGCACGCCTACCGTTAAGCTACCCGACGTGCACGCGTCGCTGGGGCGGCTCACCGAGCTACCGCGGCTCGCCGCTAGATGGAGACCAGAGCCCAGCGCTTCTCGTCAATGGCGAGCGCCGAGAACTTGAATATAAGGAGCCGCTGCGCGGAGCAAAGACCAGAAGAGCAACTCACAGCTGTCGGGCTTTGACGTCAGACACTGGAGCTACTACACGTCGAGGCAATCATTGCCAGACGCTTTCTCTCAAACATGGGACGTAAGGAATCGACGCTGGACTTCTCCACGCTGGAGTAAGACCGCTCCTTCGCTCCTGTCACCACTCGCCAAGACTCCACCTCGTTACTGCTCTACGGCTACCCAGACTGAAACAACAACGAGAGTACATCAAGGGACCCAGTGGTCAACCATTGGCACCGTGAACGAGACCACCACAGCTAACGTCGAGACTCAAACGTCGTCCGGCAGCGAGTGGGAACCGCGGTCTCCAAAACAAGCAACGAGGGCCCTCACTGACTCTTCATCGAATACTCCACCGCTGCATCTTCTGCCAGGAGTAAAACGAACAACCACTGTGCCGCAACTGTACTGGAGCGAGGCACCGCGAGCAAGAAACATGTATTTTATCGACGACAACAACAATAAAGTTTAACAATGCTTTTACGCTGCACATCCGCTGTTTGATCATTTCGAGACCTGCCCCAGCGCTGCGCCTACACTACTCTAAGTTTCGCGAGCTATCCGAACATTTGGTCCTTCGAGCCGGATTTGAGACATCATCATCTCGAACCACGCAGCGAGCAGCATGGGGTATACCTTCGAGTCGCTTCTTCAGAGCCAACAAGAGCTTCACGGCAGAGTCGCACGCATAGTCGACAACTTGAAGAAGCTCGGCCAGAAGAACATCACCAGCGGAGCAGTTAAGGCTAGGTTAAAGTGCCTTGACACCTACTGGGAAAAATTCGAGGCACAACACGAGATCCTGAGAACAGAGTTCGCTTCACAGCTCGTTCAGCACGAGTACTCCAGGAAGGACTTCCAAGCAATCATGGAGGAAACTTATTACCTACAGAAGTCAACTCTTCTCGACTGGGACGCCGCTCCAGAACCAAGACCCGAACCGGTAGCTACACCTCGCTCTTTCTTGCCTCGCATCGAACTGCCAACATTCGGCGGCCGATACGAGGAATGGGTAGCCTTCAAGGGCCTCTTTACATCGATCATCCAGAAAGATCAGCACCTCACTAACGTAGAGAAACTGCACTACTTGAAGACCAGCCTCAAGGGAGAAGCAAAAACCCTCGTAAACGACCTCCAGAACACCGGAGACAATTACGAGCGGGCTTGGGAACATCTGGAGAACCGCTACACAAATAAAAGGCGACTTGTGCGGACAAGCCTGTCCAAGCTAGTCTCCCTCCAAAGAATGAAATCGGAGTCAGCGGACGAACTCAAACGGATCTTTCATGTCATGACCACGACCATCAGCAGTCTTGAGAGCCTCGGCAGGCCAGTTTTCAAGACAGAAGACCTTCTTCTCTTCATCATCGTCGAACTGTTCGACAGCAGCACAAGAAGAGAATGGGAAGAAACCATCGACAACTCAACGGATCTTCCCACTTACGCCCAGCTGAAAGCTTTCTTGGAACGGCGCATTCACATCATCGAGGCCTTACAACCCTCACGATCTGGGAACGCTCAAAAACCGGCAGAGAGAACCTCGACACGCTCCTTTGCTACTCTTCAACACACGAAGAAGCGCGAGTCCTGCCTCAGCTGCAAAAAGGACCACTTTGTGATGTTCTGCGAGGAGTACCGCAAGAAAAACCCACAGCAGCGGCTACAGCTGATACAGCAGTCCAACCACTGCACAAACTGCTTGGGTTCGCACGCCCTAGCTAATTGTCCATCCGTGCGGGTGTGTACAATTTGCTCAGCGAAGCATCATACCTCGCTACATGATGTCTTCACACCAGCGGGTACGAGTTCCAGCACTCTACTCGCACAGCCAAGCGAAACGGGTCAGCAATCCGTACTGTTGGCTACAGTACGGGTCAACGTCTTGGATCGATTCGGCAATCCTCACCAAGCGAGAGCCTTGATCGACCAAGGATCCGAGACCAGCCTTATTACCGAAAGGCTGGCACAGCGCTTGCAGCTCCCCCGCACAAAAGCACCCATCGACGTATGTGGTGTTGGAGGAGTCTGCACCGGCACAGCGAAGGGTCGCGTCCAGTTGAGTGTCACTGCTACACAAACCAACGCGAACCTAACCACGCCTGCGTTGGTGTTGCCAAAGGCAACACTGTACGCACAAGCCCCCAGGATCTTCCGACGCAACTGGAACCATATCCGGGGACTTAAACTCGCAGACCCCTACTTCGAGGACAACGATCAAATCGATCTGCTACTCGGAGTAGACGCTTACGCCGCCATAATCAGGAGAGGATTGCGCACCGGGCGGAAGCATCAGCCCGTAGCTCAAGCAACGAGCTTCGGTTGGATCCTCTCCGGCATTACGGGGCGCGGCAACCCCACTCCGCAAGTGCAGAACAACCTGTGCTCATTGGCCGACCCCCTTCCAGCTCTAGTCCAGCGATTTTGGATACAAGAAGAGGGTCCGCGCGTGCCTCAGCCACTAACGCCCGACGAGCAGGAGTGTGAGGAACATTTCGCCAGTACTCACACACGAGCAGCAGACGGACGATACTGTGTACGGCTCCCACTCAAGGGAGAGCTAGCAGATCTCACCTACACCCGAAACACAGCCATGCGCGCACTAGCACACAACGAGCGAAGATTCTCTCAGCATTCGGAACTCCGGGAAGCGTACAGAGAGTTTCTCCACACGTACGAAGGCATGGGGCACATGGAGCCAGCAAAGGACACCACGGGCAGTCAGATTTGCTACCTGCCTCACCACGGGGTATGGCGACTCTCCAGCACAACAACACGACTCCGAGTAGTCTTCAACGGATCCTGTCGCAGCACGCAAGGATATTCCTTGAACGACTATCTACACGCAGGTCGAAATTTACTACCAGCACTGTCCGACATTCTCCTGAAATGGCGCACGCACAAGTGGGTCATCGCAGCCGACATCGAGAAGATGTACCGGCAAATTATGGTACATCCGGACGACAGAAACCTGCAAAGGATTCTATGGCGAACTACGCCATCGCAGCCCATTCAGGAATATCGGCTCAGCACAGTCACATACGGACTCGCATGTGCTCCGTTCCTCGCAATTCGGACGCTTCATCAACTCGCGGTCGACGAAGGTAGTCGTTTCCCCAGAGCCAAGCAAGTGCTCCTGCGGGACGTATACGTCGATGATGTCTTGTCCGGAGCGGACACCATCGCTGAGCTGAAGCAGCTTCAAGAGGAAACACGCGACCTGTGCATGGCGGGCGGATTTCCCTTGAAAAAATGGGTCACCAACGCAAAGGAACTGGAGAGGCAGATCCCAATTGACGACAGAACTACAACTACGCACAAGACTCTGTCAGTAGCGGAAGACGGAAACTTGACCTTAGGTCTCCTGTGGAATCGACAGACTGACAGCTTCTCATTCAGCATCAAACCGAGCAGTCACGATCAAGTGACGAAAAGAAGCCTACTCGCTCAAGCCGCACAGCTGTTCGATCCACTCGGGTGGCTCACACCAGTATCCACCAAGGCAAAGATTGCCATTCAGTCAACCTGGCTGCTTAATCTTCAATGGGATGAACCTCTGCCTCACAACCTAGCACAAGACTGGACACAGTTCCACAACGAATGGTCCGAATTACCGAAAGTGCAAATTTCGCGACTCGTCCCAACTCGACAAGCCGAGCAGAAAAGGGAGTTTCACGGATTTGCCGACGCATCCGAGCGCGCCTTCGCAGCAGTTCTCTATCTACGCTCCGAGGACAGAAACGGGAGCATCACAACTTCACTCATCACAGCGAAGAGTCGGGTCGCCCCGTTAAAACAAGTCTCTATACCTCGCTTAGAGCTCTGCGCTGCGCACTTGCTCTGCACACTCGTCCAACACGCGAAAGAGGTCCTGGATGCGACAACCATCCCCACATATCTGTGGTCGGACTCCACGGTAGTTCTTGGATGGATCCAGGGCCATCCGACGCGCTGGAAGACGTACGTCGCCAACCGAGTTGCAGAAATCCAACGCCTGACTTCAGATGCAACCTGGGGTCATATTCCTGGCGAGCTCAATCCCGCCGACTGCGCATCGAGGGGATTAACACCGAAGGAGCTTCTGGTTCATCCGCTGTGGTGGACAGGGCCGTCAGCTCTCCCGAGTCCAGTCGAAACAGCGAGTCATGCCTCAGTCGACTTACCCGAGGCTCGGGTAACGTCCATGGCTACAGCCATCAACGAGGCACCTCCTGCGCAACATCGAGTGCTGGAACGAGCAAGCTCGTACGTGAGACTCATCCGAGTCACCTCATGGTGCAAGCGTTGGCTATCCAAGACCAACAAGGAACCAACACTCACGTCCGAGGAGATGCAAGCAGCAGAATTCCATCTCATCAAACAAACCCAAGCCGAAGCATTTGAGAAGGAGCTCCAGCAGCTACGCCACTCCGAGACGCTACCAGCCAAGAGTCAGATATCAAGCCTTACGCCCTTCATCGACCAAGATGACATCCTGCGGGTTGGGGGAAGACTCAAGCACTCGCTTCTGGCTTGGGACGAGAAGCATCCGATCCTGCTACCGGCTGACTCCAAATTCACCCGGCTACTCATCGAAGCCGTCCACAAACGGTGCCTACACGGGGGAGTCCAATTAACCCTGAGCCATCTGCGACAACGATTCTGGATTCCGCGGGCACGCGCGCTCATCAAGAAGTGCATTCACCAATGTACGCCATGCGTGCGATGGCGGGCGGCACCAGCACAACAGCGGATGGCGGAGCTACCACCATCACGCGTTCGTCCATCAAGGCCCTTCCAACACACCGGAGTCGACTACGCCGGACCAGTCATGCTCCGAACCGCTCGAGGACGAGGGCACAAAGCAAACAAGGCATTCCTCGTCATCTTCGTTTGCCTAGTTACCAAGGCAGTTCACCTCGACGTAGCATCAGACTATTCCGCGAAGGCCTTCCTGGCAGCACTACAACGCTTCATAGCAAGAAGAGGGATGTGCTCCGCGATCTACAGCGACCGAGGCACAACTTTCACCGGTGCCGACTCCGAGCTTCGAAGACTCTTCGCCGACCAAATCCGCCAAGCTACACTCGTCCTAGACTACGCAGCAACAAAAGGCATCAAGTGGTGCTTTAACCCACCAGCAGCCCCACACTTCGGAGGGATCTGGGAGGCAGCCGTCAAGTCAACAAAGCACCACTTACGGCGTGTGATCGGCGAAGCAACCTTGACTTACGAGGAGATGGCAACACTCCTCGCTCAAGTCGAAGCATGCCTCAATTCGCGACCGCTATGTCGTCTGACGGACGACCCAAACGACAACAGCGCTCTAACACCCGGCCACTTTCTGGTGGGATCAGCGTTAACCGCGATACCAGAGCCATCACTACTCTCCATCGACTCCAGCCGCCTCTCACGCTGGCAGCTCATATCTCAAATGAGAGAGGCGTTTTGGAAGCGATGGGCACAGGAATACATCCAAAGTCTTCTACCACGCACCAAGTGGCGCGACACCTCAGCGGATCTCCAGATTGGACAACTATGTCTCATCAGGGACGAGGCAACACCACCAGCAAGGTGGCCATTAGCCAAAATCATCGAGCTCCATCCAGGAAGCGACGGCCACATCAGAGTTGTTACACTGAAAACAGCAACAACAAAACTAACGCGACCGGTAGTGAAGCTGGTTAAGCTTCCAGTCACCGCCGACGACAACCAGCAATCAGATCACCACGTTCATGGTGAGGCGGGCGGAATGAGCGAGACTTGCGCCTAACCTCGCGCTACCCGCCTCGCACGAGCACGGGCAACTTCGCCCGATACACGCGCACGCCTACCGTTAAGCTACCCGACGTGCACGCGTCGCTGGGGCGGCTCACCGAGCTACCGCGGCTCGCCGCTAGATGGAGACCAGAGCCCAGCGCTTCTCGTCAATGGCGAGCGCCGAGAACTTGAATATAAGGAGCCGCTGCGCGGAGCAAAGACCAGAAGAGCAACTCACAGCTGTCGGGCTTTGACGTCAGACACTGGAGCTACTACACGTCGAGGCAATCATTGCCAGACGCTTTCTCTCAAACATGGGACGTAAGGAATCGACGCTGGACTTCTCCACGCTGGAGTAAGACCGCTCCTTCGCTCCTGTCACCACTCGCCAAGACTCCACCTCGTTACTGCTCTACGGCTACCCAGACTGAAACAACAACGAGAGTACATCAAGGGACCCAGTGGTCAACCATTGGCACCGTGAACGAGACCACCACAGCTAACGTCGAGACTCAAACGTCGTCCGGCAGCGAGTGGGAACCGCGGTCTCCAAAACAAGCAACGAGGGCCCTCACTGACTCTTCATCGAATACTCCACCGCTGCATCTTCTGCCAGGAGTAAAACGAACAACCACTGTGCCGCAACTGTACTGGAGCGAGGCACCGCGAGCAAGAAACATGTATTTTATCGACGACAACAACAATAAAGTTTAACAATGCTTTTACGCTGCACATCCGCTGTTTGATCATTTCGAGACCTGCCCCAGCGCTGCGCCTACACTACTCTAAGTTTCGCGAGCTATCCGAACACCGGCTGCTCCCAAAAACATCGGCATCACCGGGCCATCGCATTCGCACGAGCATCGGGTACCCGTCTGGGGAACGACAGGTCGGGTCGAACTGGAACATCTTTGCGATTCCTGGACAAATTCGGTCACACGGTCGAGTAGTTTTGACCCGCTACGCACCGCCGCTCTTTCTCACCAACGTAAGCACAATTTCACGCTACTTTCGTATTTGCTTACCTGTCGCTCATGCGTAAAATTATACACCAACGACTTTACCAAGCGCCTATCCCAAGTGGGCACATTCCCGCTTAAACGTGGCGCTTTAATTCTCCGACGGTAACTTACCGTCATATAAGTCATATGACTTAATTCATTATAAACCGTACATTCGTGGCACACTTCCCATTCGTAAATTCAAATCCTGAAAGGTAAATTAAAAGACTATTAATTATCGATTAAAAATGGGCCCCACGACGTAACAGTAGTAGTCCTCAATGGCTATTTTCGTGCCGAGGTTGACAGATTTTGAAAAATCACCTACTGGGACCGAAACCGAACAATCTCGAGTTTATTTCGACATAAAATACAAAACATAATTTGAATGGATCGTTTTTTATTTTGGATTTTTCTCGAATCAATAAAGGAAACGGTTGAAACAGGCGTATTAATCAACGTCGAATCTCGGGTGACATTCTTTCGAGACGATGACTTTTAGATCGGGAAACGAATCCGAGTCCGCATGCAAGTGTTTCTGTTACGGAATAATCCCTACAATCTGAGGATGCCCCGCTGATCATCGGATTCGTTCACGTTCATCGTCCACAGCAGCAGTAGTAGTACTCAATGGTTTTTTCGTGCCGAGGTTGATAGATTTTGAAAAATCACCTACTGGGACCGAAACCGGACAATCTCGAGGTTATTTGGACATAAAATACAAAACATAATTTGAATGGATCGTTTTTTATTTTGGATTCCTCTCGAACCGATAAAAGAAACGGTTGAAACAGGCGTATTTGTCAACGTCGAATCTCATGTGAATTTCTTTCCGGGTCGACGACTTTTAGATCGGGAAACGAATCCGAGTCCGCATGCAAGTGTTTCTGTTGTGGAATACTTCCTACAATCTGAGAATGCCGCACCGACCATCGCATTCGTTCACGTTCATCGTCCACAGCAGCAGTAGTAGTCCTCACGGGCTATTTTCCTGCCGAGGGTGATGTATTTAAAAAAATCATCCCCTGGGAACGAAACTAAATAATCTATACGTTATTTCGATAATGAAACCCAAAACAAAAATTAAATGGACCGTTTTTCATTGTCGATTGCTCTTGATCCGATAAAATATATTTTTCAAACAGGCGTATTTATCAACGTCAAATCTCATGTGAATTTCCTTTCGAGTCGACGACTTTTAGATCGGGAAACGAATCCGAGTCCGCATGAAAGTATTTCTGGTGTGGAATAATCCCCACAATCTGAGAATGTTGCGCCGATCATCGGATTCGTTCACATTCATCGTCCACAGCAGCACTAGTAGTCCTCAATGGCTATTGTTGTCCCGAGGGAGATCGATTTTGAAAAATCACCTACTGGGAACGAAACCGACCATTCTCGAGGTTATTTCGACAATGAAACACAATACAGAAATTGAATTGATCATTTTTTTATTTTGGATTCCTCTCGAACCAATAAAGGAAACGGTTGAATGAGGCGTATTTATCAACGTCGAATCTCAGGTGACTTTCTTTTCGAGACGATGACTTTTAGATCGGGAAACGAATCCGAGTCCGCATGCAAGTGTTTCTGTTGCGGAATAATCCCTACAATCTGAGGATGCCCCGTCGATCATCGGATTCGTTCACGTTCATCGTCCACAGCAGCAGTAGTAGTCCTCAATGGCCATTTTCGTGCCGAGGTTGATAGATTTTGAAAAATCACCTACTGGGACCGAAACCGGACAATCTCGAGGTTATTTGGACATAAAATACAAAACATAATTTGAATGGATCGTTTTTTATTTTGGATTCCTCTCGAACCGATAAAAGAAACGGTTGAAACAGGCGTATTTATCGACGTCGAATCTCACGTGAATTTCTTTTCGGGTCGACGACTTTTAGATCGGGAAACGAATCCGAGTCCGCATGCCAGTGTTTCTGTTGTGGAATACTTCCTACAATCTGAGCATCGTCTACAGCAGCAGTAGTAGTCCTCACGGGCTATTTTCGTGCCGAGGGTGATATATTTAAAAAAATCATCCCCTGGGAACGAATCTGAATAATCTCGAGGTTATTTCGATAACGAAAGCCAAAACAAAATTTAAATGGACGGTTTTTCATTTTCGATTCCTCGTGATCCGATAAAATACATTTTTGAAACAGGCGTATTTATCAACGTCAAATCTCATGTGAATTTCCTTTTGAGGCGACGACTTTTAGATCGGGAAACGAATCCGAGTCCGCATGCAAGTGTTTCTGTTGTGGAATAATCCCTACAATCTGAAAATGTTGCGCCGATCATCGGATTCGTTCACATCATTCATCGTCCAGAGCAGCACTAGTAGTCCTCAATGGCTAGTGTTGTCCCGAGGGAGATCGATTTTTAAAAATCACCTACTGGGAACGAAACCGACCATTCTCGAGGTTATTTCGACAATGAAACACAACACAGAAATTAAATTGATCATTTTTTTATTTTGGATTCCTCTCGAACGGATAAAATAAACGCTTGAAACAGGCGTATTTATCAACGTCGAATCTCATGTGAATTTCTTTTTGAATCGACGACTTTTGGATCGGGAATCGAATCCGAGACCGCATACAAGTGTTTCTGTTGTGGAATACTCCCTACAATCTGAGAATGCCGCGCCGACCATCGGATTCGTTCACGTTCATCGTTCAGAGCAGCAGTAGTAGACCTCAATGGCTATTTTCGTGCCGAGGGTGATAGATTTTAAAACATCATCCCCTGGGAACGAATCTGAATAATCTCGAGGTTATTTCGATAATGAATCCCAACACAAAATTTTAATTGTCCGTTTTTCATTTTGGATTCCTCTTGATCCGATCAAAAACACTGTCGAAAAAGGCGTATTTATCAACGTCGAATCTCATGTCATTTTCTCTTCGAGTCGACGACTTTTAGATCGAGAAACGAATCTGAGTCCTCATGCAAGTGTTTCTGTTGTGGAATACTCCCTACAATCTGACAATGCCGCGCCGATCGTCGGATTCCTTCACGTTCATAGTCCACAGCAGCACTAGTAGTCCTCACTGGCTATTTTCCCGCCGCGGGTGATAAATTTTAAAAAATCATCCCCTGGGAACGAATTGGAATAATCTCGAGGTTATTTCGATAATGAAACCTAAAACAAAATTAAAATGGACCGTTTTTCATTTTGGATTCTTCTCGAACCGATAAAAGAAACGGTTGAAACAGGCGTATTTATCAACGTAGAATCTCATGTGAATTTCTTTTTCAATCGACGACTTTTAGATCGGGAGACGGATCCGAGTACGCATGCAAGTGTTTCTGTTGGGGAATAATCCCTAAAAATTCAGCATGCCGCGCCGATCATCGGATTCGTTTACGTTCATAGTCCACAGCAGCAGTAGTGGTCCTCAATGGCTATTTTCGTGCCGAAGGTGATAGATTTTAAAAAATCACCCCCTGGGAACGAATCTGAATAATCTCGAGGTTATTTCGACAATGAAATACAAAACAGAATTTGAATGGATCGTTTATTATTTTGAGTTCGTTTCGAACCGATAAAAGAAACTGTTGAAGCCGGCGTATTTATCAACGTCGTATCTCATGTGAATTTCTCTTCGAGTCGACGACTTTTAGATCGGGAAACGAAACCGAGTCCGCATGCAAGTGTTTCTGTTGTGGAATAATCCCTACAAATTGAGAATGCCGCGCCGATCATCGGATTCCTTCACGTTCATAGTCCACAGCAGCACTAGTAGTCCTCACTGGCTATTTTCCTGCCGCGGGTGATAGATTTTAAAAAATCATCCCCTGGGAACGAATTCGAATAATCTCGAGGTTATTTCGATAATGAAACCCAAAACAAAATTTAAATGGACCGTTTTTCATTTTGGATTCCTCTCGAACCGATAAAAGAAACGATTGAAACAGGCGTATTTATCAACGTCGAATCTCATGTGAATTTCTTTTTCAATCGGCGACTTTTGGATCGGGAAACGGATCCGAGACCGCATACAAGTGTTTCTGTTGTGGAATACTCCCTACAATCTGAGAATGCCGCGCCGATCATCGGATTCGTTCACGTTCATCTTCCACAGCAGCAGTAGGAGGCCTCAATGGCTATTGTCGTGCCGAGGGTGATCGATTTTAAAAATCACCTACTGGGAACGAAATCGAACAATCTCGAGGTTATTTCGACAATGAAACACAAAACTGAATTTGAATGGATCGTTTTTTAGTTTGGATTCCTCTCGAACCGATAAAAGAAACGGTTGAAACAGGCGCATTTATCAACGTCGAATCTCATGTGAATTTCTTTTCGGGTCGACGACTTTTAGATCGGGAAACGAATCCGAGTCCGCATGCAAGTGTTTCTGTTGTGGAATAATCCCTACAAATTGAGAATGCCGCGCCGATCATCGGATTCCTTCACGTTCATAGTCCACAGCAGCACTAGTAGTCCTCACTGGCTATTTTCCTGCCGCGGGTGATAGATTTTAAAAAATCATCCCCTGGGAACGAATTCGAATAATCTCGAGGTTAGGTCGATAATGAAACCCAAAACAAAATTTAAATGGACCGTTTTTCATTTTGGATTCCTCTCGAACCGATAAAAGAAACGGTTGAGACAGGCGTATTTATCAACGTCGAATCTCATGTGAATTTCTTTTTCAATCGACGACTTTTAGATCGGGAGACGGATCCGAGACCGCATGCAAGTGTTTCTGTTGTGGAATTCTCCCTACAATCTGAGAATGCCGCGCCGATCATCGGATACGTTCACGTTCATCGTCCACAGCAGCAGTAGTAGGCCTCAATGGCTATTGTCGTGCCGAGGGTGATCGATTTTTAGAAATCACCTACTGGGAACGAAATCGAACAATCTCGAGGTTATTTCGACAATGAAACACAAAACTGAATTTGAATGGATCGTTTTTTATTTTGGATTCCTCTCGAACCGATAATAGAAACGGTTGAAACAGGCGTATTTATCAACGTCGAATCTCATGTGAATTTCTTTTCGGGTCGACGACTTTTAAATCGGGAAACGAATCCGAGTCCGTATGCAAGTGTTTCGGTTGTGGAATACTCCCTACAATCTGAGAATGCCGCACCGACCATCGGATTCGTTCACGTTCATCGTCCACAGCAGCAGTAGTAGTCCTCACGGGCTATTGTCCTTCCGAAGGTGATATATTTCAAAAAATCATCCCCTGGGAACGAATCTGAATAATCTCGAGGTTATTTCGATAATGAAACCCAAAACAAAATTTAAATGGACCGTTTTTCATTTTCGATTCCTCTTGATCCTATAAAATACATTTTTGAAACAGGCGTATTTATTTATCAACGTCAAATCTCATGTGAATTTCCTTTCGAGTCGACGACTTTTAGATCGGGAAACGAATCCGAGTCCGCATGCAAGAGTTTCTGTTGTGGAATAATCCCTACAAATTCAGCATGCCGCGCCGATCATCGGATTCGTTTACGTTCATAGTCCACAGCAGCAGTAGTGGTTCTCAATGGCTATTTTCGTGCCGAGGGTGATAGATTTAAAAAAATCATCCCCTGGGAACGAATCTGAATAATCTCCAGGTTATTTCGACAATGATATACAAAACAGAATTTGAATGGATCGTTTATTAGTTTGAGTTCGTTTCAAACCGATAAAAGAAACTGTTGAAGCCGGCGTATTTATCAACGTCGAATCTCATGTCATTTTCTCTTCGAGTCGACGACTTTTAGATCGGGAAACGAATCTGAGTCCCCATGCAAGTGTTTCTGTTGTGGAATACTCCCTACAATCTGACAATGCCGCGCCGATCGTCGGATTCCTTCACGTTCATAGTCCACAGCAGCACTAGTAGTCCTCACTGGCTATTTTCTCGCCGCGGGTGATAAATTTTAAAAAATCATCCCCTGGGAACGAATTCGAATAATCTCGAGGTTATTTCGATAACGAAACCTAAAACAAAATTTAAATGGACCGTTTTTCATTTTGGATTCCTCTCGAACCGATAAAAGAAACGGTTGAAACAGGCGTATTTATCAACGTGGAATCTCATGTGAATTTCTTTTTCAATCGACGACTTTTAGATCGGGAGACGGATCCGAGTCCGCATGCAAGTGTTTCTGTTGGGGAATAATCCCTACAAATTCCGCATGCCGCACCGATCATCGGATTCGTTTACGCTCATAGTCCACAGCAGCAGTAGTGGTTCTCAATGGCTATTTTCGTGCCGAGGGTGATAGATTTAAAAAAATCATCCCCTGGGAACGAATCTGAATAATCTCCAGGTTATTTCGACAATGATATACAAAACAGAATTTGAATGGATCGTTTATTAGTTTGAATTCGTTTCAAACCGATAAAAGAAACTGTTGAAGCCGGCGTATTTATCAACGTCGAATCTCATGTGAATTTCTCTTCGAGTCGACGACTTTTAGATCGGGAAACGAATCCGAGTCCACATGCAAGTGTTTCTGTTGTGGAATAATCCCTACAAATTGAGAATGTCGCGCCGATCATCGGATTCCTTCACGTTTATGGTCAACAGGAGCACTAGTCGTCCTCACTGGCTATTTTCCTGCCTCGGGTGATAGATTTTTAAAAATCATCCCCTGGGAACGAATTCGAATAATCTCGAGGTTATTTCGATAATGAAACCCAAAACAAAATTTAAATGGACCATTTTTCATTTTGGATTCCTCTCAAACCGATAAAAGAAACGATTGAAACAGGCGTATTTATCAACGTCGAATCTCTTGTGAATTTCTTTTTCAATCGACGACTTTTAGATCGGGAAACGGATCCGAGACCGCATGCAAGTGTTTCTGTTGTGGAATACTCCCTACAATCTGAGAATGCCGCGCCCATCATCGGATTCGTTCACGTTCATCTTCCACAGCAGCAGTAGGAGGCCTCAATGGCTATTGTGGTGCCGAGGGTGATCGATTGTTAAAAATCACCTACTGGGAACGAAATCGAACAATCTCGAGGTTATTTCGACAATGAAACACAAAACTGAATTTGAATGGATCGTTTTTTATTTTGGATTCCTCTCGAACCGATAAAAGAAACGGTTAAAACAGGCGTATTTATCAACGTCGAATCTCATGTAAATTTCTTTTCGGGTCGACGACTTTTAGATCGGGAAACGAATCCGAGTCCGCATGTAAGTGTTTCTGTTGTGGAATAATCATTACAAATTGAGAAGGCCGCGCCGATCATCGGATTCCTTCACGTTCATAGTCCACAGCAGCACTAGTAGTCCTCGCTGGCTATTTTTCTGCCGCGGGTGATAGATTTTAAAAAATCATCCCCTGGGAACGAATTCGAATAATCTCGAGGTTATTTCCATAATGAAACCCAAAACAAAATTTAAATGGACCGTTTTTATTTTGGATTCCTCTCGAACCGATAAAAGAAACGGTTGAGACAGGCGTATTTATCAACGTCGAATCTCATGTGAATTTCTTTTTCAATCGACGGCTTTTAGATCGGGAGACGGATCCGAGACCGCATGCAAGTGTTTCTGTTGTGGAATTCTCCCTACAATCTGAGAATGCCGCGCCGATCATCGGATACGTTCACGTTCATCGTCCACAGCAGCAGTAGTAGGCCTCAATGGCTATTGTCGTGCCGAGGGTGATCGATTTTTAAAAATCACCTACTGGGAACGAAATCGAACAATCTCGAGGTTATTTCGACAATGAAACACAAAACTGAATTTCAATGGATCGTTTTTTATTTTGGATTCCTCTCGAACCGATAAAAGAAACGGTTGAAACAGGCGTATTTATCAACGTCGAATCTCATGTGAATTTCTTTTCGGGTCGACGACTTTTAAATCGGGAAACGAATCCGAGTCCGCATGCAAGTGTTTTGGTTGTGGAATACTCCCTACAATCTGAGAATGCCGCACCGACCATCGGATTCGTTCACGTTCATCGTCCACAGCAGCAGTAGTTGTCCTCACGGGCTATTGTCCTTCCGAAGGTGATATATTTCAAAAAATCATCCCCTGGGAACGAATCTGAATAATCTCGAGGTTATTTCGATAATGAAACCCAAAACAAAATTTAAATGGACCATTTTTCATTTTCGATTCCTCTTGATCCGATAAAATACATTTTTGAAACAGGCGTATTTATTTATCAACGTCAAATCTCATGTGAATTTCCTTTCGAGTCGACGACTTTTAGATCGGGAAACGAATCCGAGTCCGCATGCAAGAGTTTCTGTTGTGAAATAATCCCTACAAATTCAGCATGCCGCGCCGATCATCGGATTCGTTTACGTTCATAGTCCACAGCAGCAGTAGTGGTTCTCAATGGCTATTTTCGTGCCGCGGGTGATAGATTTGAAAAAATCATCCCCTGGGAACAAATCTGAATAATCTCCAGGTTATTTCGACAATGATATACAAAACAGAATTTGAATGGATCGTTTATTAGTTTGAGTTCGTTTCAAACCGATAAAAGAAACTGTTGAAGCCGGCGTATTTATCAACGTCGAATCTCATGTGAATTTCTCTTCGAGTCGACGACTTTTAGATCGGGAAACGAATCCGAGTCCACATGCAAGTGTTTCTGTTATGGAATAATCCCTACAAATTGAGAATGTCGCGCCGATCATCGGATTCCTTCACGTTTATAGTCAACAGGAGCACTAGTCGTCCTCACTGGCTATTTTCCTGCCTCGGGTGATAGATTTAAAAAAATCATCCCCTGGGAACGAATTCGAATAATCTCGAGGTTATTTCGATAATGAACCCCTAAACAAAATTTAAATGGACCGTTTTTCATTTTGGATTCCTCTCGAACCGATAAAAGAAACGGTTGAGACAGGCGTATTTATCAACGTCGAATCTCATGTGAATTTCTTTTTCAATCGACGACTTTTAGATCGGGAGACGGATCCGAGACCGCATGCAAGTGTTTCTGTTGTGGAATTCTCCCTACAATCTGAGAATGCCGCGCCGATCATCGGATACGTTCACGTTCATCGTCCACAGCAGCAGTAGTAGGCCTCAATGGCTATTGTCGTGCCGAGGGTGATCGATTTTTAAAAATCACCTACTGGGAACGAAATCGAACAATCTCGAGGTTATTTCGACAATGAAACACAAAACTGAATTTGAATGGATCGTTTTTTATTTTGGATTCCTCTCGAACCGATAAAAGAAACGGTTGAAACAGGCGTATTTATCAACGTCGAATCTCATGTGAATTTCTTTTCGGGTCGACGACTTTTAAATCGGAAAACGAATCCGAGTCCGCATGCAAGTGTTTTGGTTGCGGAATACTCCCTACAATCTGAGAATGCCGCACCGACCATCGGATTCGTTCACGTTCATCGTCCACACCAGCAGTAGTAGTCCTCACGGGCTATTGTCCTTCCGAAGGTGATATATTTCAAAAAATCATCCCCTGGGAACGAATCTGAATAATCTCGAGGTTATTTCGATAATGAAACCCAAAACAAAATTTAAATGGACCGTTTTTCATTTTCTATTCCTCTTGATCCGATAAAATTCATTTTTGAAACAGGCGTATTTATTTATCAACGTCAAATCTCATGTGAATTTCCTTTCGAGTCGACGACTTTTAGATCGAGAAACGAATCCGAGTCCGCATGCAAGAGTTTCTGTTCTGGAATAATCCCTACAAATTCAGCATGCCGCGCCGATCATCGGATTCGTTTACGTTCATAGTCCACAGCAGCAGTAGTGGTTCTCAATGGCTATTTTCGTGCCGAGGGTGATAGATTTAAAAAAATCATCCCCTGGGAACGAATCTGAATAATCTCCAGGTTATTTCGACAATGATATACAAAACAGAATTTGAATGGATCGTTTATTAGTTTGAATTCGTTTCAAACCGATAAAAGAAACTGTTGAAGCCGGCGTATTTATCAACGTCGAATCTCATGTGAATTTCTCTTCGAGTCGACGACTTTTAGATCGGGAAACGAATCCGAGTCCACATGCAAGTGTTTCTGTTGTGGAATAATCCCTACAAATTGAGAATGTCGCGCCGATCATCGGATTCCTTCACGTTTATAGTCAACAGGAGCACTAGTCGTCCGCACTGGCTATTTTTTTGCCTCGGGTGATAGATTTTAAAAAATCATCCCCTGGGAACGAATTCGAATAATCTCGAGGTTATTTCGATAATGAAACCCAAAACAAAATTTAAATGGACCATTTTTCATTTTGGATTCCTCTCAAACCGATAAAAGAAACGATTGAAACAGGCGTATTTATCAACGTCGAATCTCTTGTGAATTTCTTTTTCAATCGACGACTTTTAGATCGGGAAACGGATCCGAGACCGCATGCAAGTGCTTCTGTTGTGGAATACTCCCTACAATCTGAGAATGCCGCGCCCATCATCGGATTCGTTCACGTTCATCTTCCACAGCAGCAGTAGGAGGCCTCAATGGCTATTGTGGTGCCGAGGGTGATCGATTGTTAAAAATCACCTACTGGGAACGAAATCGAACAATCTCGAGGTTATTTCGACAATGAAACACAAAACTGAATTTGAATGGATCGTTTTTTATTTTGGATTCCTCTCGAACCGATAAAAGAAACGGTTGAAACAGGCGTATTTATCAACGTCGAATCTCATGTGAATTTCTTTTCGGGTCGACGACTTTTAAATCGGGAAACGAATCCGAGTCCGCATGCAAGTGTTTCGGTTGTGGAATACTCCCTACAATCTGAGAATGCCGCACCGACCATCGGATTCGTTCACATTCATCGTCCACAGCAGCAGTAGTAGTCCTCACGGGCTATTGTCCTTCCGAAGGTGATATATTTCAGAAAATCATCCCCTGGGAACGAATCTGAATAATCTCGAGGTTATTTCGATAATGAAACCCAAAACAAAATTTAAATGGACCGTTTTTCATTTTCGATTCTTCTTGATCCGATAAAATTCATTTTTGAAACAGGCGTATTTATTTATCAACGTCAAATCTCATGTGAATTTCCTTTCGAGTCGACGACTTTTAGATCGAGAAACAAATCCGAGTCCGCATGCAAGAGTTTCTGTTGTGGAATAATCCCTACAAATTCAGCATGCCGCGCCGATCATCGGATTCGTTTACGTTCATAGTCCACAGCAGCAGTAGTGGTTCTCAATGGCTATTTTCGTGCCGAGGGTGATAGATTTAAAAAAATCATCCCCTGGGAACGAATCTGAATAATCTCCAGGTTATTTCGACAATGATATACAAAACAGAATTTGAATGGATCGTTTATTAGTTTTAATTCGTTTCAAACCGATAAAAGAAACTGTTGAAGCCGGCGTATTTATCAACATCGAATCTCATGTGAATTTCTCTTCGAGTCGACGACTTTTAGATCGGGAAACGAATCCGAGTCCACATGCAAGTGTTTCTGTTGTGGAATAATCCCTACAAATTGAGAATGTCGCGCCGATCATCGGATTCCTTCACGTTTATAGTCAACAGGAGCACTAGTCGTCCTCACTGGCTATTTTTTTGCCTCGGGTGATAGATTTTAAAAAATCATCCCCTGGGAACGAATTCGAATAATCTCGAGGTTATTTCGATAATGAAACCCAAAACAAAATTTAAATGGACCATTTTTCATTTTGGATTCCTCTCAAACCGATAAAAGAAACGATTGAAACAGGCGTATTTATCAACGTCGAATCTCTTGTGAATTTCTTTTTCAATCGACGACTTTTAGATCGGGAAACGGATCCGAGACCGCATGCAAGTGCTTCTGTTGTGGAATACTCCCTACAATCTGAGAATGCCGCGCCCATCATCGGATTCGTTCACGTTCATCTTCCACAGCAGCAGTAGGAGGCCTCAATGGCTATTGTGGTGCCGAGGGTGATCGATTGTTAAAAATCACCTACTGGGAACGAAATCGAACAATCCCGAGGTTATTTCGACAATGAAACACAAAACTGAATTTGAATGGATCGTTTTTTATTTTGGATTCCTCTCGAACCGATAAAAGAAACGGTTGAAACTGGCGTATTTATCAACGTCGAATCTCATGTGAATTTCTTTTCGGGTCGACGACTTTTAGATCGGGAGACGAATCCGAGTCCGCACGCAAGTGTTTCTGTCGGGGAATACTCCCTACAATCTGAGAATGCCGCGCCGACCATCGGATTCGTTCACGTTCATAGTCCACAGCAGCAGTAGTAGTCCTCAATGGCTATTTTCGTGCCGAGGTTGATAGATTTTGAAAAATCACCTACTGGGACCGAAACCGAACAATCTCAAGTTTATTTCGACATAAAATACAAAACATAATTTGACTGGATCGTTTTTTATTTTGAATTCCTCTCGAACCCATAAATGAAACGGTTAAAACAGGCATATTAATCAACGTCGAATCTCAGGTGACTTTCTTTTCGAGACGATGACGTTTAGATCGGGAAACGTATCCGACTCCGCATGCAAGTGTTTCTGTTACGCAATAATCTTTCCCATCTGAGGATGCCCCGCCGATCATCGGATTCGTTCACGTTCATCGTCCACAGCAGCACTGTTACGTCCTAGCACTCTCGCCCTCCAAATATTCATATCTGGTACGAATTGTAATAATTATTAAGATTTTTTCCTCGCGCTAAACGCGCTCATTTATGTTTTTCTTGGGGTACATGTTAATCAGAACGACCCATATATGGTCGATTTCACTTAGAAACCCCGTTATATAAAATATTCGTAAATATATCTTTAAATTTAGCATGCGTATATCTACCCGTATACTTTAGGGACAAATAGTTCCCATAATAACTTTACCGCTAAGCTTACCTGTAACTTCAGGGACGAGCACATGGGTGCTCGGATTAACTTTACAATTAGCCTCATATACACGTACATATCTGTTTGCCTGTACACTTCTGGGACACGCACATGGGTCCCCGGAGTACCGTATCATTATGTCTCATATATACATAAATATACACGTACCTGCATGCTTCAGGGACATATACGAGAGTCCCTGGAGTACCTCCTATAATAATTCCGCATGTCTATTTCCATGCATACTTTAGGGACATAAGTCCTCGAAACAACTTTACCGAATATATATATGTATACATACTCTAGGACCTCAGAGTCCTCATATACCATTCGTATACTCATATGCATACTTCGAAGGCATTAGTCCTCTGAATAACTTTAGTGAATATCTTCATATGTATATATATATATATATATATATATATATATATATATATATATATATATATATATATATATATATATATATATATACATATACGTACTCCATACGCTTCAGGGACATATAGCCGAGTCCCGGGGCAATATTCCATACATATCTTCTTTCATGCATACTTCGGGGACATAAGTCCTCAAAGTGACACTCACCAATATACATATATATATACTCGGGATATCCAAGAGAGTCTCCGGAGTACAAATAATAATTTTAATACCTATACTTACATGTATATTTCGGGGACATTCACGAGTCCCCGAACTAGTATCCAACATATATATGTATATTCGTGTTGACCATAATACAATGGTCCTAGAAATAAGAAATATTGTCATATCTATCTTATGTATATGTTGGGGACGCGAGAGTCCTCGAATAACCCGCGAAACTGTTCCCAAACGGTCAGCTTCATCGCGAGTTTTCTCACAGACCCCCTCGTAGCTTGGTCACCACGTAGTCAGCACATCCTGCCGATAACGAAAAATATTCATTTCTTTGCTCATGTACAACTTGAGAAAAATAACGTTATCAGTGCTAATATTCGGTTACATGGGACCCGAGCTCGAGAGCGAGGGTAATGACGCCAAGCCCTTTGTCTCGGAGACAAAGAGGGCGAGGATACATATTGCGCTCCGGGAGCTGGCCAGTCAGTTCCGTCCGGTCTCTCCAACAGCGCGCATCGCAGAGTCGACGCTCTGAAAACCGGTACACTTATTTTATTCTATTTTATATTCTTTTCGAGTTTACCTCGGTCTCTTCGTCAGTGTAACTATAAGTCTCTGTAAACCGGTATTAATTGTTTAAATCATAATAAAAATAAAAGGAAACATAACAAATCAAACACTGCAACAAATAAATTTACGAAACATATATTATTGCCTTTATTGAATGTAACTACGCTTATTTACGTGTAAAAAACACAATCGTTTATATAACTTCTTCGCGCTATTAAAATCACGCAAAATACGGCGACCGCGAAAAAGTGTAACATTTTCCGAGCAAACAATTAAAATATATTTGTCTCTCGTTCGTGCGTGTAAACACGCAACGAACAAATCTTCGTAGTGCATTTCTTTCTCTCTTCCTCTCGCTCACGCCATTTTTGCTAACATACGTATTCGTCTCACTCATAAAATCATACTTGTCCAAAATTGGACAAATCTCGAAGTGCCCTTTTTATAAGGCTTGGGAAAGCTGACGCACGAACACGCTACATCCGCTGACTCGCCGTTATCTGGCAGGTTAGCGACTGGCACAGTTAATCTGGTGCTTAGTGTTCGGACGTCGATTTCCCTTGACCTTTATATTTGTATTCGCGGCTGGCCGCCAATCGCCGTAACCGGGCGGAGGTGGGCCAGACGTAGCGAGTCGGCGGTGCCGTAATTTGGCACGCACTAGACCCGCTCAGCGTACCAAATTTTATTTCATCTTAATCTGTACCTATGCGTTAGACTAATACGTTTCCCGATACATTCGCTCAACAAATAAAAAACCCTCATCCGTCCAAAATCGGACGTATAAACAGGGTGTTTTCCAAGGAATTCGGAAGGTTTGCCGCACGAACACGCCACACGCGCCGACCCGCCGTACTTCGGTAGGTCAGCGACTGGCACGGTCACACGGGTGCTTCGTGTTCGGGCGTCGGCTTGCGTTATTCTCAACATTTGTTCTCGCGGCTGGCCGCCAATCGCCGTAACCGGGCGGAGGTGGAGCCAGACGTAGTGAGTTGACGGTACCGTAACCTGGCACGTATTGCACTCACTCAGCGGTTCAAATAATTATAAAATCTATACATGTATATTTATTTTTCGAAGCGAATGTATCCCTCATAAATTAATCCAGTCCTCGTAGTCTCCGATTGCTCCCAAAAACATCGGCATCACCGGGCCATCGCATTAGCACAAGCGCCGGGTACCCGTCTGGGCAACGACGGGTCGGATCGAGCTGGAACATCTTTGCGATTCCTGGACAAATTCGGTCACACGGTCGAGTAGTTTTGACCCGCTACGGACCGCCGCTCTTTCTCACCAAGGTAAGCACAATTTCACGCTACTTTCTTATTTGCTTACCTGCCGCTCATGCGTCAAATTATACACCAACGACTTTACCAAGCGCCTATCCCAAGTGGGCACATTCCCGCTTAAACGTGGCGCTTTAATTCTCCGACGGTAACTTACCGTCATATAAGTCATATGACTTAATTCATTATAAACCGTACGTTTGTGGCACACTTCCCATTCGTAAATTCAAATCCTGAAAGGTAAATTAAGAGACGATTAATTATCAATTAAAAAATGGGCCCCACGACGTAACAGCACTAGTAGTCCTTAATGGCTATTGTTGTCCCGAGGGAGATCGATTTTTAAAAATCACCTCCTGGGAACGATACTGACCATTCTCGAGGTTATTTCGACAATGAATCACAATACAGAAATTGAATTGATCATTTTTTTATTTTGGATTCCTCTCGAACCGCTAAAATAAACGGTTGAAACAGGCGTATTTATCAACGTCGAATCTCATGTGAATTTCTTTTCGAATCGACGACTTTTGGATCGGGAAACGAATCCGAGTCCGCATGCAAGTGTTTCTGTTGTGGAATACTCCCTACAATCTGAGAATGCCGCGCCGACCATCGGATTCGTTCACGTTCATCGTTCACAGCAGCAGTAGTAGTCCTCAATGGCTATTTTCGTGCCGAGGGTGATAGATTTTAAAACATTATCCCCTGGGAACGAATCTGAATAATCTCGAAGTTATTTCGATAATGAAACCCAAAACAAAATTTTAATGGTCCGTTTTTCATTTTGGATTCCTCTTGATCCGATCAAAGACACTGTCGAAACAAGCGTATTTATCAACGTCGAATCTCATGTCATTTTCTCTTCGAGTCGACGACTTTTAGATCGGGAAACGAATCTGAGTCCCCATGCAATAGTTTCTGTTGTGGAATACTCCCTACAATCTGACAATGCCGCGCCGACCATCGGATTCGTTCACGTTCATCGTCCACAACAGCAGTAATAGTCCTCAATGGCTATTGTCGTGCCGAGGGTGCTCGATTTTTAAAAACCACCGACTGGGAACGAAACCGAACAATCTCGAGGTTATTTCGACAATGGCATCCAAAAGAGAATTTGCATGGATCGTTTATTATTTTGAGTTCGTCTCGAACCGATAAAAGAAACTGTTAAAACCGGCGTATTTATCACCGTTGAATCTCATGTGAATTTCTCTTCGAGTCGTCGACTTTTAGATCGGAAACGTATCCGAGTCTGCATGCAAGTGTTTCTGTTGTGGAATAATCCCTACAGATTCAGGATGCCGCGCCGATCATAGGATTCGTTTACGTTCATAGTCCACAGCAGCACTAGTGGTGTTTCGTCGTGGGGCTCATTTTTAATCAATAATTAATCGTCTTTTAATTTACCTTTCAGGCTTTACATTTACGAATGGGAAGTGTGCCACGAACGTACGGTTTATGATGAATTAAGTCATATGACTTATATGACGGTAAGTTACCGTCGGAGAAGTGAAGCGCCACGTTTAAGCGGGAATGTGCCCACTTGGGATAGGCGCTTGGTAAAGTCGTTGGTGTATAATTTGGCGCATGAGCGACAGGTAAGCAAATGAGAAAGTAACGTGAAATTGTGCTTACCTTGGCGAGAAAGAGGGGCGGTGCGTAACGGGTCAAAACTACTCGACCGTGTGACCGAATTTGTCCAGGAATCGCAAAGATGTTCCAGCTCGATCCGACCTGTCGTTGCCCAGACGGGTACCCGGCGCTTGTGCTAATGCGATGGCCCGGTGATGCCGATGTTTTTGGGAGCTATCGGAGACTGGGAGGACTGGATGAATTTATGAGGGATACATTCGCTTCGAAATATACAGGGTGACAATTATAATGTGGCCATGCTTTTTTTGAGGGCTTTGCGCGAAGATTTTGGGTCTGAAAAAAATATGATTTTGAATGGTTTTTCGAGCCTTTTTCGAAAAAAATACGGCAGATTTTTGTCTTGAAAAATGTACGCCAGAAGAAATAAGGCATTGCGAAAAAAAACGCAAAATACATTCCGAGCACATGAGATTGAAGTTTTTTAAATTCCGAATACAATGCACCCCGGAAAACTTGATTTGCGCCCGCCATCATGGTGGAAAAAATTGTTAAATATACGCCGTAAAGTGGCAATTTGCGTGAAACAAGCGATTTAAGTCAGACGCGATCGTGCTATGAGATGTCCTAGCTTGGTACGTCACAGCTACAACTTCCGAATGTTCGGCTGTCACACGAAGGTGGTTGAGAATCCCTTGACCCGCGAATGAGCTAAGGGATCTGAATTTGTACCCATCCGAGTCCATTGCAGAGAATATGGTAAATTTCGAAAAAGTTCGAAAATTCAATGTACTGCAAATAATATTTTGAATAATTTGGAATTCGTTTCCAGCTCTTGGACACATCATTTTGAAAAAAAAAACTTTAACACGGATTAGGGAAAATTTACAGACTTTTTCCTATTACGCGTATTATTTTTCCCACATTCATTACTGCGAGCATTGTGTGAGCGTGTGCGTGCATGAGGATGCACGAGTGCACACGCGCGTGTGCGTAATGTGGACATTTGCCACGTTTCGAGCGCGCTCTGAACTCGGGTTCGGAGAGCACGCTACGCGGTTCGGTCCGAACGCATCGTCAAACGTCAAAACGCGTTATTTGACGTTTCGGATTAGTCAGCTGATATTGTCAGCTGATACTATCTTGGATATGCAGATTTAGCGCACACACGTCGAACTGTCGTCGAAAGGCCAAATTTGACGCGTGATTTGACGTTTCATCAATCGTCTGTTATTAATTTCTGACATCTTGGGCAAATAGGGAGCACGCGCGTTGAAAGTTTGCCGAAATGTACTGTTTGGCGCGTGATTTGATATTACGTGATATCGCCAGCCATGATTGTTTGCCATTTTGGATGTGCAAAATCATGATTCGAGACGGCGAGCGATTATCTCTAGAGTTATTTAACATTTCGATTGGAATAAAAATCTACAGTACGTGTCTTTGTCTTTTTTTGCGTTCACAAGACGTAAATGAAAACACAACAACGTACTGGAAAAAGGTGTTTTTAATGATTAAATGAAAAGTACCGAACACCGGAACAAAAACAAGTTTGGTATTTTTTTCAGACAAGTCGACCGTGCCTCTACCTGGAGCGCCGATTCGATTTATATCTCCGCAATAAATAATTAATACGTGTCTGCGATGGTTCTGAAGGCGTAAACCAGTAATTCCATAATGATGATTATGGTTCTGGGGGATGGGTTCGGAAATCCCCGATATGACTGTCCCGAGCTTATGTTCGCTTTTACCTTACTTTCGGTTATTTTGCGTTAAAGGGTATCGAGACGCTCGGTGGACGGTTTCAAGCGCATTTGTTGATTGACAAAGGTAAAAGCAATGGTGATGGTGGTTCTGGGGAATTGGATACGCCACATGGACGACGATTATAAGCGCATTTATTAATAAAAATAAAAGCAATGATGGTGATGATTCTGGGGTACCCCATTGGACATGCCTGATATGACGGAATCGAGTTCTTCTCTACTTTTACCTTTCTTTCAGTCATATCGCATCGAATAAAATGACGAAGATTTGGGGATGATAACAGGCGCATTTGTTAATAAACAAAGGTAAAAGCAATGATTGTGTCGTTTCTGGGTGACCCAATTGGACAGGCCTGATATGACGGCATCGAGTTCTTCTCTGCTTTTACCTTTCTTTCTCTCATATCGTGTCAAATACACTGACGACGATTTAAAGACGATTACAGGCGCATTTGTTAATAAAAAAAGATAAAAGCAATAATTGTGCTCATTCTGGGGGACCCGAATGGACATTACTAACATGACGGCATCGAGTTCTTCTCTGCTTTTACCTTCATTTCTGTCGTATTGCTTCAAATACAATGACGACGATTTGAGGATGATTTCGGGCGCATTTGTTAATAAAAAAAGGCAAAAGCAATGATTGTGATGAATCTGGGGAACCCGAATGAATATTACTAATATGACGGCATCGAGTTCTTCTCTGCTTTTACCTTTGTTTCAGTCGTATCGGATCAAATACAATGACGACAATTTGTGGATGATTTCAGGCGCCTTTGTTAATAAAAAAAGGTAAAAGCAATAATTGTGATGAATCTAGGGGACCCGACTGGGCATTGCTAATATGACGGCATCGAGTTCTTCTCTGCTTTTACCTGTATTTCTGTCATATCGCATCAAATACAATCACGAGGATTTAAGGATCATTACGGGCGCATTTCTTAATAAACAAATATAAAAGAAATGATTGTGCCGATTCTGATGGACCCGAATGGACATTACTAATATGACCGCCTCGAGTTCTTCTTTGCTTTTACCTTTATTTCTGTCGTATCGCATCAAATACAACGACGACAATTTGAGGATGATTTCAGGCGCATTTGTTAATAAAAAAAGGTAAAAGCAATGATTGTGATTAATCTGGAGGACCCTAATGGATATTACTAATATGATGGCATTGAGTTCTTCTCTGCTTTTACCTTTATTTCTGTCATATTGCTTCAAATACTATGACGACGATTTGAGGATGATTTCAGGCGCATTTGTTAATAGAAAAAGGTAAAAGCAGTGATTGTGATGAATCTGGGGGACCCGAATGGGCATTGCTAATATGACGGCATCGAGTTCTTCTCTGCTTTTACCTTTTTTTCAGTCATACCGCATCGAATAAAATGACAAAGATTTGGGGATGATAACAGGCGCATTTGTTAATAAACAAAGGTAAAAGCAATGGTTGTGTCGATTCTGGGGGACCTAATTGGACAGGCCTGATATGACGGCATCGAGTTCTTCTCTGCTTTTACCTTTCTTTCTGTCATATCACATCAAATACACTGACGACGATTTGAAGACGATTACAGGCGCATTTGTTAATAAAAAAAGATAAAAGCAATAATTGTGCTCATTCGGGGGGACCCGAATGGACATTACTAACATGACGGCATCGAGTTCTTCTCTGCTTTTACCTTTATTTCTGTCATATTGCTTCAAATACAATGACGACGATTTGAGGATGATTTCAGGCGCATTTGTTAATAAAAAAAGGTAAAAGCAATGACTCTGATGAATCTGGCGAACCCCAATGACTATTACTAATATGACGGCATCGAGTTCTTCTCTGCTTTTACCGTTGTTTCTGTCATATTGCTTCAAATACATTGACGACAATTTGAGGATGATTTCAGGCGCCTTTGTTAATAAAAAAAGGTAAAAGCAATAATTGTGATGAATCTAGGGGACCCGACTGGGCATTGCTAATATGACGGCATCGAGTTCTTCTCTGCTTTTACATTTATTTCTGTCATATTGGATCAAATAAAATGACGACGATTTAAGGATGATTACAGGCGCATTTCTTAACAAACAAAATAAAAGCAATGATTGTGCAAATTCTGGAAGACCCGAATCGACATTGCTAGTATGACGGCATCGAGTTCTTCTCTGCTTTTACCTTTGTATCTGTCGTATCGCATCAAATACAATGACGACGATTTGAGGATGATTACAGGCGCATTTGTTAATAAAAAAGATAAAAGCAATAATTGTGCTCATTCTGGGGGACCCGAATGGACATTGCTAATATGACGGCATCGAGTTCTTCTCTGCTTTCACCTTTATTTCTGTCATATTGGATCAAATAAAATGACGACGATTTAAGGATGATTACAGGCGCATTTCTTAACAAACAAAGATAAAAGTAATGATTGTGCAAATTCTGGAAGACCCGAATGGACATTGCTAGTATCACGGCATCGAGTTCTTCTTTGCTTTTGCCTTTATTTCTGACGTATCGCATCAAATACAATGACGACGATTTGAGAGTGATTACATGCGCATTTGTTAATAAAAAAAGATAAAAGCAATAATTGTGCTCATTCTGGGGGACCCGAATGGATATTGCTAATATGACGGCATCGAGTTCTTCTCTGCTTTTACCTTTATTTCTGTCATATTGCTTCAAATACAATGACGACAATTTGAGGATGATTTCAGGCGCCTTTGGTAATAAAAAAGGTAAAAGCAATGTTTGTGCTGATTGTGGGGGACCCGAATTGACATTGCTAATATGACGGCATCGAATTCTTTTCTGCTTTTACCTTTATTTCTGTCATATCGCATCAAATACAATGACGTCGACTTGTCGAAATTCATGACTCAATACGACCGATCGTGTGGTAAATGCGAAGAACCATCGCCATCATTGCTTTCATCTTTGTTTATTAACATATTCACCTGTAATCATCACTTCAGCATTGTTAGAGTTATTGACGTAATAAATTTGTGGCACGCTACGGTGAACGCGAAGGAACACTTCGGGTAGTAAAGTCGGCATGCTTCAATGATGATGAAGCATTTCAGGGATTCGATGGGACATTCCTGACAAGAGGGCAGCGAGATTCTCTCTGCTTTCACCGTATTTTCTCTCATTTTGCGTTAAAAGTCATTACGACGCTTAAAAGCAGTTTAAAGGCGCAAATGTTAATGTAAAAGGAAGGGTAATTATGGTCATGGTTCTCTACGATTCGATGGGAAATTTCGGATGTGACAACCTCAAATATAAGTTCGCTTTTAATTTGTTCTCTTCCATATTGTATCGAAAACTCCCACTGTGTCACTAACTTGAGGCTTTCTTGAAAATATAAATTCTCTGCTGAAATTCTGAGTGAATTCTTCCCAGAACGCTTTAAATCGCGGACACCCTGTATTCCCTTTTACGATCAGCCAACTCGTAATTGCTTAGCCGATGGTTTTCTGTTTTTCTGCGAATATCGATCTATCGATCTCGATCGCTTTTTATTTGTGTCGCTACCCGGACTAAATTTATCTGTCAAACAAATCACAAACATGGCCGAAGAAAGACGGACAAAAATGCACGCGTGCCTGGTGCGATCGCAAAATAATTACAGTGCCGCCGTCCGGATATATCGGGAAGAATACGGCGACCCCGTACCCTCGCGCCAATCTTTTCATCGGTAAGTAAAACAAAGAAAGATTTTAAAATAATTTGATCAAATATATTGATCATAATAATATCATAATTATTATTTTCCAGCCTCGCAGAAACAATCCAAGATACAGGCGTCTTGAAAAGACAGAGGAGACCGCGAGCAGCCCCTGTCACTGCGGCACGATCGGCAGAGGTCCTGGAGGAGATAGCGAGAAATCCGATCCAGAGCGCTCGAGGTCTGGCTCGTACCCTCGGTGAGTAATGTGACAGCCACAAAAAACATGTAAAATCGAATAATGGTAATCGAGTTCAAAATCAAGAGAATTTTTAACATTTTTTGAAATCTTATTAAAAAAATTTAAAATTAAAAAAAAATTTAAAAATTAAACATTTTTTAAATTAAAAAAAAATGGTAAAATCAAGGGAATTTTAAAATAAGATTTACTATTTCGACATCTAAAAAGAAGAGGCCGAGAAAACGAGCAAGAAAAATGATCATTTTTCCAGTCCCGAAACCTACTTTAAGGGTGACTTGAATACCCAAAAACATTATATCACACTGTTTGAAAGGATCACTCATTTAATTTTCCGACATCTTAAAAGAGGAGGCCGAGAAAAAATGTAAAAAAATGATAATATTATGGGCTCAAGCCCATAATATTATCATTTTTTTGCATTTTTTTTGGTCGTTCAAACGACCAAAAAAAATCTCCTAGATTGAGGGGATCAAACATCTACTTTCGCGATATATCAGGAGAAGTAAAAAAGTGAATGTCTAAAAAAATGGTTCATTTTTGAGTCCCGGATTCTACCTTAAGGGTAACTTGAAAGCCCAAAAAAATGTTAACACCCAGATTGAGCGGGTCGCACATGTACTTTTTCAACATTTTAAAAGAAGAGGCCGAGAAAACAAGCAAAAAAAATGATCATTTTTCTACTCCTGAAATCCATCTTAATGGGGGCCTGAAAATGGGGGGCTGAAAATGAACCAAATTTTTTTTGGGAGATTTGCTTTTCTCCTGCTTCTGAAATATCGAGATAGTAAATGTGTGATCCCCTTAGTCTAGAGGTATATTTTTTTGGCCTTTCAAGCCTCCCTTAAGTTGGGTTCCGGGACTCGAAAAGTAATAATTTTCGGTGCTTGTTCTCTCGGCCTCTTCTTTTGAAATGTCGAAAAAGTTAAAGTTTGATCCTCTCAATATAGCTGATAAGAATTTTTTGAGTTATAAAGTCACCCTTAAGGTACTCGAAAATAGACCATATTTTCTTGGCTCATTTTTTCCATTAACCTTTCTTGGAATGTTGAAATAGTTAATTTGTGATTCTCTCAATCTGGGTGATATAATTTTTTTTGGTTTTCAAGTCACCCTTAAGGTAGGATCCGGAACTCGAAAATGGCACAAATTTTTTTTGAGACATTTCTTTCAGTCCTTCTTCTGATATATCGCGAATGTAAATGTTTGATCCCCTCAGTCTAGGAGATATATTTTTTTGGTCTATCTATCCCCCCTTAAGATGAATTCCCGGACTCGAAAGATGATAATTCATTTTTGCTTGTTTTCTCGGCCTTTCCTTTGGAATTGTCGAGAAAGTAAATGTGTGATCCTCTCAATCTGGGTGATATCAATTTTGTGGGTTCTCACGTCACCCTTAAGGTACTCGAAAATAGATCAAATTTGTTTAGCTTATTTTCATATCTCGTGTGTGGGAATCTCCTAATTTTTTGTGTTTTCAAGTCACCCTTAAGAAGGGTCCGGGAGTCTAAAATGGACCACATTTTTTTTGAGAAATTTCCTTTTTTCCTTTTTCTGATATATCCAGAATTTAAATGTGTGACCCCCTTAGTTTAGGAGATATATTTCTTTGGCCTATCAAGTCCCCTTAAGATGGATTCCGAGTCTCGAAAAATGATAATTTTTTTCTCTTGTTTTTTCGGCCTCTCCTTTTGAAATGTCGGAATAGTAAATGTTTGATCCCCTCAGTCTGGGGGATATACTTTTTTTTATTTTTCACGTCACCCTTAATTTGGGGTCCGGGAGTCGAAAATGGATCAAATTTTGTTTGAGAAATTTCTTTTTTCCGATATATCGGGGAATTAAATGTGTGATCACCTAGTGTAGGAGATAATGGTTTTTTTCCTTAGGTACACGCTTGTCGCGTTTGTTACCTATTCTTTCCCATCATTATGACCATTCTTTCCTCCACTGTTTTACTCCTTTTCTTCTCCATCTTTCCCCTGTTCCCCCCTCTTGCGGCCGCAGCCGACTTCCCCCTCTGTATCAAATTCATCATGACATTTCTGTCATGGGTATAGGGAAACTGCGGAAAACCTATACCAATACAGCCGGTCATCGAGTTCGCCCCCCAGTCGTGGAACTAGTCTTATTTCGCCGCGAAAATGCCGAAGAAAAACATTTCACGACGAAATGTACGCGACTGGGATTCGAACTCGCGACCTCCCGGTCCGCTGGTTTAGTGGCGAGCACGCTAACCACTAGACCATCGCACCGGTTTAGTGTAGGAGATATATTTTTTTGTAAATACCTAATCTTAAGGGGGACTTGATTGACTAAGAAAAGATATCTTGTAGACCTAGGGGATCGCACATCTACTGTTGCGATATATGAGAAGGACAGAAAGAAATATCTATAAAAAAATTTGTGCCATTTTCGAGTCCCGGATCCTACCTTAAGGGTGATTTGAAAACCCAACAAACTTATATCACTCAGATTGAGAGGATCACAAATTTACTATTTCGAAATTCCAATATCGGATATGGAAAAAATGAGCCAAGAAACGATGGTCTATTTTCGTGTATCTTAAGGGTGACTTGATTACCCAAAAAATCCATATCAGCTAGATTGAGAGGATCACATATTTACTTTTTCGATATTTTGAAAGAAGAGGCCGAGAAAACAAGCAAAATAATGATCACTTTTCGAGTCCCGGAACCTAACTTAAGGGGAGCTTAAAATACCAAAAAACTATCTCCTAGAATAAAGGGGATTTTTTTCTCAAAAAAAATTTGGTCCATATTCGCGTGCCGGATTCTATCTTAAGGGTGATTTAAAAATTCAAAAACATGTTATAACCAAGATTGAGAGGAACACATATTTACTTTTTTGGCATTTCCAAAGAAATGGCCGAGAAAACGAGCGAAAACATTTTAATTTTTCTAGTTCCGAAATCCAACTTAAACGGGGCTCGAAAGACCAAAAAAATATATTTCCTAGTCTAAGGGGATCATACATCTACTTCTTCAATATGTCGGAGAAATGAAAAATGAAAATTCATAGAAGGAAATTTGGTCTATTTTCGAGTCCCGAAACCTACATTACGGGTGACTTGAAAACCCAACAAAATTATATCACCCAGAATGAGAGGATCCCACATTTACTTTTTCGATACTTTAATAGAAGAGGCCGAGAAAACCATAGATAAAAAGATCATTTTCCGTGTACCTGAACTTATCTTAAAGGGGGATTGAAAGACCAAAAAAATATATTTCCTAGTCCAAGGGGATCACACATTTACTTTTTCGATATGTCTGATATAGGACAAAAGGAAATGGCTAAAAAAAAATTGGTCTATTTCCGGGTCACGGAACCCACCTTAAGGGTGTCTTGAAAACCCAAAAAATTTACATCCCCCAGATTTAGAGGATCACACATTTACATTTTTGACATTTCAAAGGTAGAGGCCGAGAAAACAAGCGAAAAAAAAAACATTTTTCGAGTCGCGGAACCTATCGTAAGGATGGCTTGACAGACCAAAAATAAATAATAAATAAAAAGACCAAAAATAAAATAAATAAGTAAAAAATAAAATCAATGGGCGACTTGAAAACCCCAGAAAATGATATCACTCAGACTGAAACGATCACACATTTAGTATTTCGACTTTCCTTAAAAGGAAATCGAAAAAATTTGCAAAAAAAATGTTGTCCATTTTCAAGTCCCGGAACCTACCTTATGGGTGACTTGAGAACCCAAAAAGATCATATCACACTCGTACCGACGTGTAAATCGATGTACCTCTTGAAATTAATATTCATCCGTTTGTACGTATTCTTATGCACTTCTGAATAGTTAGTACCTTCCATCAAGCATTTTACCTCCTGGCATAGACCTTCAGTCGTTTGCATCCACTTGTACAAAAAGGTACAAACGTCCCAATCTTTTCCGTTTGTACCCTTCGGGATGTTTTTACACAACTTGGGATAAACTTTCATTCGTTTGCGCCCACTCATTCGAACGTGTAATTTGTTTGTGTCTCTTGAAATAAATATTCATTCGTTTGTAGTTATTCGTACGAATGTCTTCACCGTTCGTAATTTGTTTGTGTTTCTCATTCGTTTGTAGTTATTCGTACGAATGTTTTCATCGTTCGAAGCTCCTAGCAAACATTTGTACTCCTTGGAATACATTTTTATGCACTTGCACGCACTCGTACAAATGCGTCAGTCGTTTGCACCCTATGAAAAATGTTTGTACCTCTTGGGATAAACCTTCATCCATTTCCACCCACTTGTACAGACGTGTGAATCGTTCGTACCTCTTAAAATAAATATTCATTGCTTTGTACGAACTCTTGCACACGTCTGAATCGTTTGTATTTCCCTACAAATATTTAAACATTCTGGAATTAACTTTCAGCTGTTTACATCCACTCCTACGATCGTCTAAATCGTTTTTATCTTCCGGGAAACGGTTATACCTCTTGGGATGAACCTCTATTCGTTTTCACGCACTCGTAGGGAAGTGTAAGTCATACCCTACCGGAACCGTTTGTACCCCTTCGAATAAATCTTCGTTCGATTTTATCCACTCGTATGAACGTCTAAGTCGTTTGTAGCATCTAGCAAACATTTGTACCTCTTGGAATATACTTTCATCCGTTTGCACCCACTCGTACTAACATATAAATCCGTTGTACCTCTTGGGATAATAGTTCATTCGTTTGCACTCATTCGTATAAAAGAGATAATCATCTGTACCTCTTGGAATAAGCCTTCATTCCTTTATACTCAATCGTACAAACATGTAAATCCTTTGTACTTCTTAAAATTAAACTTTATTGGTTCTGTATGTTTTATAATTGTGTACCACTCGTACAAACGTGTTAATTGTTTTTACCCTCTAGGAAACGTTTTCACCTGTTGGAAAAAATATTATTTCGTTTGTACATACTCTTATGAACGTCTCAATCGGTCGTACGTCTAAATCGTTCGGGAAACGTTTGCACCTCTTGTATAACCCTCTATTCTTTTGTAGCCACTCGTACCGGCGTGTAATTCGTTTGTACATCTTGGAATTAACCTTCATTCATTTTCACCGACTTGTACGAACTTCTCAATCATTTGTATCTCCCGGAAAACGTTTGCACCGCTTGAAGTTATAGGTCATTCAGTTGCACCCATTCCTACGAACGCGTTAATCGTTTGTACCCTTCGAAATCTTCTGTACATCTTCGAATAAATCTCCGTTCATTTTTACCCACTCATACGAACGTCTAAATCGCTTGTATCTTCCGGGAAACGTTTGTACCTCTACGAATAAACCATTATTCAATTGCACCCATTTCTGCGAATGCGTTGTTCCCTTTTGTACCTCTTCGAATAAATCTCCATTCATTTGTACCTACTCGTACAAACGTCTAAATCGTTTGTACCTCTTAGAATGAATCTTCATTCTATTGTACCCTGCCGTACGAAAGTGTAAAACCTTTGCACCTCTTGGAACAAATCTTCCTTCCTTTGTACCCACTCCTACGAATGTGTAAATTATTTTTACCTTCCAGCATCGATTTTTACCTCTTTGAATTAACTTTCATTCGTTTCCACTCACTCGTAAGCCTATACTTCGTAAGCTTATACTTTTTCTTAACGATCCTTCCTTTCATTCTTGTTCTACAGATATGAATAGAGAAACGGTGCGAAAAATCGTTAAGAGCGTCAATTACCCGTACAAGCCGCAGACTGTACAACAGCTTACGATTCTGGACCATGAACGACGTCTGGAATTTTGCGTCTGGGGTCTCGGACAACTTCAAGATGACCTCAATTTTTTTCGAAACGTCCTATTTACTGATGAGTCTGGCTTTACGAAGCGGGGAATCATCACCCGGCAAAATTTTCGACAATGGAGTCCAGAGAATCCTGGATGGACCATTCAAATCCCGAGACAAGAACAGTGGAGAGTAAATGTATGGGCGGGCATCCTGAACGACCGGATTATCGGCCCATGGTTTTTCGACGGGAATATGGATAGCGAAGTATACGCTGATTTGTTGGAAAATGTTTTGCCCGTTCTTTTGGAAGATGTTCCTCTGGATCTGCGGCTTAGGATGTGGTGGCAGCAAGATGGTCACCCTGCTCATACGGCGAGAACCTCGTTAAGGATTCTTCGCGAGCGTTTCCCGAATCGAATCATCGGAATACGTGGATCGGTATCGTGGCCGGCGAGATCTCCTGATCTGACCCCGCTCGATTTTTTCTTGTGGGGGAAGATCAAGGACTTCGTCTATAAGACAGAGCCCACGACAGAGGACGATATGCGGGAACGCATTAGGGCTGCGTTTGCCACGATAACGCCGCGAATGTTGTAGCGCACCAGGGCCAACATAACGAAACGCCTGGAGCTGTGCGTCCATCAGGAAGGGGGCCACATAGAGCACTTGTTGAAAAGGTGTTATTTCGTTTGAAATAAGTGGCTTATTCACAGAATGTATTGTCATAAAAAATGTATCTTTCTTCTGCCGCTTTTCTTCACTTCCGACCAGTTTTCTCTTTCGTTTAATAGCTTCATATTTTCCATATGTTACAGATTATGTTGGTTCTGGTACACTGCAATATTTGTGTAAGCTCTTCACGTCTCCTCGCCAGGTATCTTAGCCATGTCGTCTGCTCCTTAAAAACGATGATAGTCTTGCCGTAGCCGTCCTACTTCGGATGGTTCGATTTAGCATTTGATCGTGAAGTTCTTTCAGGTTCTCAACGTGGAAGCGGTACTAATCTTGAAGTCCCTGCATTATTCGCCGATTATCTGTGGGTACAATTTCTTAAACTACTGCATTACATTATTTAAAAATATTTGTACTTACCGTTATCTGTTAACTCGTTAAAAAACTTTAGTTGCTCATTTTTGTCATTGAGAATTCCGGCTTACACATTTCTCTCATTCTTATCCTGTCATGTCCGTATTTTGAGGTACTCTAAGAATTTTCTGAGTTTCACGTTTTGGCGCTTGGTCATTAACTGCTAAGTGAATGGGGATTCGTTTGTAAATAGTTCATTTAAAGTTAAATTGGAATAATCTTAAACTGTCTGATAGCCCAACGTGATAATCCTTTCTGCTTTCAGGAAGCCTTAAAATCCAGTTGTTGTACTTTTTGTTGCTTGTGCGGTTAATATTTTGTACATAGAAAATTGTATATAAAAATTTGTAAATAGTAGTAAATAGAAATTTTATATAAAAATGTTTAAATAGTAGTAAATAGACAATTGTATATAAAACATTGTAAATAGAAAATTGTATATAAAAAAACTTCAGTTCAAATTAAAATTATGTTATGGATGTTATATCACTGAAGTTATATTATTGCAATCAAGTCTTGAAAGTTGCAAACAATTCTATTTGATGTTCGTTTTTAAGATACCACTTCGAAATATCAAACTGTGCTTAAGAACGTATCGATAATGCAAGTCATCTTAGATATTCCTGCGGACAATACACTCGTCTCCTACATTTGCCGGTCTTTTATCCAAATTGTTGGTCCAGTTTGATTCCGGAGCGACAAGGAAATTGTTATTTTATTTACGGTTACACGAGTTGCGATAAAGAGGGAAAAAATGGTACGTTAGACCCGAAAAATCTATTGATTCGTTTACTAAAAAGTCTGCACGGAGAGAGACGAAGATCTGAAAGTGATAACGTTTGAGCATTCTTTTCTTAGCGCGATTGTAGATAGGTTCACATTGGCCGAGCCGGCATACAAATGGGCAATTCCTGCTGGGAATTGTATTGCGTCGAACTTGCAACACTGCTGGACGGTATTAAGTAATCGACCTCAGCATCCGGGACGAATATTGCTTCAATACATTTATTAACGAGATGAGCTCCGGTAAAAAGGAACCTCGGGTTGTCATGGTAGACGTCGAGCCAACCGTCGTGGGTAAGACTTGAAGTAATCTTTTTTTGCATTTCAAATATAAAAAATCCATTCAATATTTGGGTATGGTGATGACTAACCTCCAAAGGCATCGCAAGGGAAGAGAGTCGCTCCTGAAAAGTGATATTGGGTTGGTTTAGCTGTATCAGTTTGGTTGGGTTTGTGTATCTGCAAGTGTTTTTGCGAATCGGTCTAATCATTTTTCACTTGTCTCTTCCGAATTCCAATCATCGGAAAATATTCTTTGCGTGATCTCTGAATTCAATCGCTCATAGTATCTTTTGAAAAAGGTCAGGTGCACCGCGTCGATGCTGTGGAACACAACCGCCATGAAAGTATCCTGGGTTAAATTGAATTACTAAGTTCACTTAACGTCCTACAAGAGAGCGTTTGTCCCATTAGTACATTGGTGAAGTGACGGAAGAGATCGACTCCGTCAAGGCTTGCGAGGATTTGACGGTGCTCGAGCATGATCACGAGCAGATCCTCCTCGAATCACTGTCGTCACCTGACGCCTTGTCACAATATTGAAGCGGTTGATGACAAATTCTGAGATTCATACCCAATCGTGTGCCTTTGAACCTGTTTCATTTGCCCTTTTTACATTTTCACGAACTCCATTTATATTCTGCGTGTATTGTTTGAATTCAGAACATCGCATGAATTTGGTGTGTACTGGACTTTTAAGAATTTTGTGGATACTGTTCAAATTCAACTACTTAAATTCAAGTGAGGAAAATATTGTATACATCTTTCAACGCTCGGTATACAATTTCAGATATAAAAATGATTTGGCATTAGCGATTACAAAAGTTGTGTCTTTCGCGCTTTCTTTCCTCGTCTTTCAATAATTTCGTAACTTCAATCATAAATGGCAAATGTGTTGTACAAGTGTAAGAGTACCTCGGTTTTCCCGACGTGACTGACTTAGACCATGGACATGAGACCGAGTACTTATCCACGAGTATGAATACAACAAGTACCAATGCTTTACCTTTATGCAACAATGTTTTACCTATGTTAATAAACAAATGCGCATCATCATTACTGTCACCTTTGTTAATTAACAAATGCGCGTGTAGTCGTTTTATCAGCGCGATCATATTTTTATTACGCCGAATGACCAAAGGAACGGTCAAAGTAGAGAGAATTTCGGTTTCGTGATATATGAAATGACCCATCAAAGCCCAAAAACGCTTCAGCTTCATCGCTCTCACCTTTGTTAGATAACAAATGCGCCTGAAGTCGAGTTACCACCGCGTTGATATTTTTCAAAGCAAATGACGGAAGGTGGGTTACAAGCAGATAGAAATTCGGAACCGTGATTGCAAGAATGTCCCATCGAACCTCCAAAGAGCTTCGTCATCGTTGCTTTTACGTTGGTTAAAAACTAAATGTACATGTAAACGTCCTGCGAGCGTCGTGGTGCCTGTTGCCGGAAAATGGCGAAAAGTGCGGTGAAAGCAAAGAGAATCTGGGTGCCTTCTTATCGGGAATGTCCTATTCGAATCCCCGAAACACGTCATCAGCGTTGCTGTAGTACTGCAGTTAATAAACAAATACGCCTGTACTCATTTTACCACCGCATTTATATTTTTTTACGCAAAATGACCGAACGTAAGGTGAAAGCAGAGACATCTCGAAAACGTGATTCCGAGAATGTTCCATCGAACGCGCGAACCGCTTAATCATCTTTGCTTTTACCTTGGGTACGAAACAAATTCGTCTGTTTTCATTTTACCATCACGTTTATATTTTTTAATGCGAAATGACCGAAGGCAAGGTGATAAGGGAGAGAATCTTGGTGCCATAATTTCGGGAATGTCCCATCGAACGCCCGAACCGCTTCATCATGGTTGATTTTACTTTGGCTGATAAACAAACGGTAAGTAAACGTACTCCGAGTGTCGTGATGGTTTTTGACCCAAAATGACAGAAAGGATGGTGAAAGCAGAGAGAATTTCGGTGCCTTCTTATCGGAAATGTCTCATCGAATCCCCGAATCATTTTACGTCCGCGTTCATATTTTTTTACGGCAAATGACAGACGGTTAGGTAAAAGCAGAAAGAATCTTGGTGCCGTATTATCGGGAATGTCCCATCGAATCCCCGAGAACCATCACGATTATTTCTTGTAACTTTTATCATTAACAAATGCGCATTTAAACGTCCTCGGAGAGCAGAGCAATCTCGAAGACGCGATTTCGAGAATCTTCCATCGAACCCCCAAACCGCTTCATAATCTTTGCCTTTACCTTGGGTAATAAACAAATTCTCCTGTAGTCATTTTACCATCGCGTTCATATTTTTTTACGTGAAATGAGCGAAGGTAAGGTGACAGGGGAGAAAATCTCGGTGCCATGATTTCGGGAATGTCCCGTCAAACCTCCGAAATGCTTCATCATCATTGCTTTTACATTTGTTAATTAACAAATGTGGCTGTAAACGTTCTCCGAGCGTCATAATCAATTTAGACGCAAAATAACCTAACATAAGGTGAAAGCAGAGAGAATCGCGGTGCCGTCTTATCGGGAATATACCATCGAATCTCCGAGAACCATCGCCATTATTTCAGCTGTCTTTTATAATTAACAAAGGCGCCTTTACACGTTCTCAGAGCGTCGTTATTGACTTTGATCGAAAATGACCGAAGATAAGGTGAAAGCAGAGAGAATTTCGAAGCCATGATTTTGGAAATATCTCATCGAACCTCCGAATCGCTTCATCATCATTGCTTTTACCATGGTTAATAAATGATTGCGCGTGCATTCATTTTACCACCGCCTTAATATTTTTGTATGCAAAATGTCCGAAGGTTAGGTGAAGACAGAAAGAATCTCGGTGTTGCGATGTCGAGAATGTCGCATCGAACCCCCGAAACGCTTCATCATCATTGCTGTTAAATAAACAACCTTGGTTTTAAATAAAACCTTGGTTAATAAAAAAATGCGCCTGTAGTCATTGTACCACCGCTTTCATATTTTATTACCGAAAATGACCGAAGGTAAGGTAAAAACAGAGGTAATCTACGTCACGTGATTTCGGGAATATCCCGTCAAACCTCAGAAACGCTTCATCATCACTGCTTTTACATTTGTTAATTAAGGACATGATGAAGACGTACCACGTGACACACGAGTGTGAGAGAGATAGTCGAAATTTAACAATCGCAATTTCTCAAGGACGAAACATTTTTATCGTAAAATTCAAGCATCCATTTGTGTCTCTATGAATTCTACAAAGACTGATGCTCGATTTTTCGCCGTAAACTTCATCGACGCCGAGAAAACGGATTTCGAAAATTTGTGAGGTTATGTCGATGTTCGTCATCAAATGCGTCTGTAAAGGTCCTCCGAGCGTCGTGATCAATTTTCACGCAAAAGGACCGAACGTAAGGTGAAGGAGGGAGAATCTTATTGCGTCTTATCGGGAATGTCCAATGGAATCCTCGAGAACCATCACGATTATTTTTTTTGTCTTGTATAATTGACAAATGCGCATTTAAACATCCTCAGAGCGTTGTTATTGGTTTTGACCGAATATGACCGAAGATAACGTGAAAGCAGAGAGAATTTCGAAGCTGCGATTTTTGAGAATATCCTATCGTACCGCTTCATCATCATTGCTTTTACCTTGGTTATTAAATAATTGCGCCTGTAGTCATTTTACCATCGCGTTCATATTTTTTTACGCAAAATGACCGAAGGTTGTTCGAAAGCAGAGAGAATCTCGGTGCCGTCGTATCGGGAATATCCCATCGAATCTCCGAAAACGATCGCAATTATTTCATCTGTCTATTATAATTAACAACGGCGCCTTTCCACGTCCTCACCGCGTCGTTATTGATTTTGTTCGAAAATGACCGAAGCTAAGGTGAAAGCAGAGAGAATTTCGAAGCCGTGATTTTGGGAATATCCTATCGAACCCCCGAACCCCTTCATCGTCATTGATTTTAACTTGGTTAATAAACAAGGGCGCCTGTCGTCATTTTACCAGCGCATTCATATTTTTTTTCCGCGAGATGACCGAAGGTTAGGTGAAAGCAGAGAGCATCTTGGTGATATCATATAGGAAATGTCCCATCGAATCCCAAAAACGCTTCATCATTGCTTTTATTTTGGTTGAAAAACAAATGCGCTTGTATTCATTTTCTGATCGCGTTCATATTTTTTTATGCAAAATTACCGAAGGTAAGGTTTATTCAGAGAGAATCTCGGTGCCTTTTTATTCGGAATGGCCTAGCGCATCCCCGAATCTCTTCATCATCATTGCTTTTACCTTGGTTAATGAAAAAATGCCCCTGTAGTCATTTTACGACCGTTTTTATATTTTTTTGCAAAATGACCGAAGGTAAGGTGAATGCAGAGAGAATCGCCGACCCGTTATTTCGAGAATGTCCCGTCAAACCTCCGAAACGCTCCATCATCATTGCTTTTACATTTGTTAATTAACAAATGCGGATGTAATCGTCCTCCGAGCGTTGTAAGCAATTTCGACGCAAAATGACCGAAGGTAAGGTGAAAGAAGAGAAAATCTCGGTGCCGTCTCATCCGGAAACTCGCACTGAATCCGCCTAAAGCTTCACCATCCATGCTTTTACCTTGGTCAATTAACAAATGTTCCTGTACTTGTTTTACGATCGTAAATAAAGTTTTTAATGCCAAATGACCGAAAGTGAGGTAAAAGCAGAAAAAATCTTGATGCGATAATATCGGTAATGTCCTATCGAATCCCCGAATCACTTTAACATAATCACTTCTACGTTCGCTAATTAACGAATGCGCCTATAAACAACCTCCGAGCGTCGTGATCAATGTGGTCGCCAAATCTCCGAATGTAAGATGGATGCAGATACAAGCATGGTACCGTGAACTCAAAAATGTCCCATCGAATCCTCTTACGAGGGAGCCGCACACACTCCTCCCCCCCGCGTCGGCCGATCATGTTGATAGTTTTCCATGGATTTCTTAAACGGCTCTTCAGAATTTCATGAAATTTGACCAGACAATGTCAAATTGATAGACGACCAGCTGTCTTCTCCCCAAATTTCTCAAATCGAAAAAAAATTACAGATTGTATTACCAAGCGAGCATCGTGATGGAAATGCTGTCAAGTAAAAATTTTGGTTGAAATCACGACTTGTAAGGGAGAAGAGCTGTGTAGCTATATGCAAAACATGTATTTTGGGACCTCAACCATTTGATTCTGTCACATATTTTAGAAGATCCATGGGAAACCATAATTTGTAGGTATTTGTTTACGATTTCGAGAAAATATCGGCCGACATTTTGCGACATTTAGTTCCGGCGAATCCCAGCGCGGAGCACATCTCGAACTTTCTACGGCGTACGTATGTACGGAGTAAATACTCACACCGGAGCCCGTCGGGGCTTGCCGAACACTAGCGACAATTTAGCCTGGCGCTACATAGCTGTAGCTTGCGCTAAGTTTGTTTTACCGACGTGACCCGAGGCTGCGTTGAAGTTCCGTCGCGGGTGCGGCAAAAGGGAATGGTACCCCTCCCTCAAAAAGAAGTACACTGTTTAAGTACACTGTCTATTTTTTATTAGTATTTATTATATATTTTATATTTATATAATATATAAATATAAAATATATTTATATATAATATATAAATATAAATGAAATTTATATATTATTTTTATTTTTTATTTGTGTAGACGTTGGATGAGTCGTCGGATTTTCTTTAATGCTGGCGAGGGGCCGGATGGAGGAAAACCTGTGAACTAAAGAAAAATCTGGTTCTAATCTATTTCTAGAGATTGAGAGAATGTAGAGAGGGAGCTGTACAGAATAATTCCTTAACAAATTTTCTAAATGATTCGAAATTGCAGATACATTTAACAGCTATAAAAGATGTTTGTATTTACCTCTTCTGCATCGACCCTTATCCTATCTTTTGGACAGGTTTCTCTGGCTATTTTTTTTTCCCGTTAGCTGACTCTGTGTGGCTAAAAGTGCAAAGAACAATAACGTTTAAAAATGTTTAATTATGTTAGAATAGTAAATGGCAGCTCAAAAATATTCATAAATGAGTACCGTGGCAGGATGACGGCAGTTTCGCTGCGGTCTAAAATAAATCGTCGCGTTGCTCGGCCAACTTCTTCGAAACTGTGACTGAAAAAACGTTACCAATCACTACTTTTTATTTATATACTTGAGTAAAATTGTAAAACATGTTTTGTATTAAAATAAGTCGATACATTGGTTTGTTACACATCAGTTTCATGGACTCAAAATGGGTTTGAAGGATTTAGATGTCAATAAGCTGAGAATCGGTTTGGGACAGAAATGTCACACGACGCTACAGAGGATTAAACATGTTATCGTAAATTTACTTACAATTTAGATGATTCCGAAACTTCTCTATGGATCGCGTGCATTTTGACGAATTTGGCAATCGCTAAACGATGTCGGTCGATGAAATTTCGAATATAATTGCGACGGTTCGGGCTGGGTAACACGACGAATACCTCCAAACAAATTTTCCTCAATGTTGCGGCCGAAATTCCAGTCCCATCAGTTCCTTCCTCTTCACTAATATTCACGATAATCCTCCCCAACATTTCATCGTTCCAAAGAATGTTTTTATGAAATTTATTCGGTTTGGTCGCGATATACGTCGTAGCGTCCGAAGCCATAATTGACAGTGACACATGTGTATCGGTAAAACGTTTTTCGCTTGTTAACGTCTCCAACATGAAATGAGCTTAAGACGCAGCTTCTGCTCGCATCGGTAAAACAAAATTAGTGCAACCTACAGCTATCTACCGCGAGGCAACATTATCGCTAGCGTCCGGCAATCCTCGACGCGCTTCGTGTGTGCGTAGGTATACGTACATACGTACACACCGAAAATTTCGAGATGTGCGCCGTTCCCGACCTTCCCCGGAACTAAATGTCACAAATGTTAGAAGATATTTTCTCGAAATGGTAAACAAATACCTGAAAATTGTAGATTCCCACGGATTTCCTAAAATATGAGATGAAATCAAGTGATTGAGGTCTCAAAATGTATGTTTAGAATGTGGCTACGCGGCTCTGCTCCTCTCCAAGACACGATATGAGCCAAACTTTGTATTTTACAGCATATCAATCTCGACGCTTACGTGATAATACAATCTCCTTTTTTTAAATTCAATTCGCGGGATTTTAGGGGCAGACAGCCGTTCGTCTAATCGACAATCGGTCGTATTGAGTCATTAATTGCGACAACATGATTCTCTTGACGAATTATTGAAATATTTGCTAACGGCTGGCAACAAGTTGAAAACATCTCCTATTAACATCATCGGAAAGGCGCCGAAATCAAGGACATACTCGACGGGACGGAGAAAAGAACTCGGTGCCATCATAACAGCAATGTCCAATCGGGTCCCGAAGAATCATCACAATCATTGCTTCTACGTTTGTTTATTAACAAATGCGCCTGTAATCATCCCCACATCCTCGTTATTGTATTTGAAGCGATACGACAGAAATAGAGGTGAAAGCAGAGAAGAACTCGATGCCGTCATATCAGGCATGTCCAATTGGGTTCCCCAAAATCGACACAATCATTGCTTTTACGTTTGTTTATTAAGAAATGCGCCTGTAGACATCCTTAAATCGTCGTCATTGTATTTGATGCAATATGAAAGAAATAAAGGTAAAAGCAGAGAAGAACTCGATGCCGTCATATTAGCAATGCCCATTCGGGTCCCCTGGATTCATCACAATTATTGCTTTTACCTTTTTTTATTAACAAAGGCGCCTGAAATCATCCTCAAATTGTCGTCATTGTATTTGAAGCAATATGACAGAAATAAAGGTAAAAGCAGAGAAGAACTCGATGCCGTCATATTAGCAATGTCCATTCGGGTCCCCCCGATTCATCACAATCATTGCTTTTATCTTTGTTTATTAAGAAATGTGCCGGTAATCACCCATAAATCGTCGTTATTGTATTTGATACGATATGACAGAAATAAAGGTAAAAGCAGAGAAGAACTCGATGCCGTCATATTAGCAATGCCCATTCGGGTCCCCCAGAATGAGCACAATTATTGCTTTTACCTTTTTTTTTATTAACAAATGCGCCTGCAATCATCCTCAAATCGTCGTCATAGTATTTGAAGCAATATGACAGAAATAAAGGTAAAAGCAGAGAAGAACTCAATGAGGTCATAATAGTAATATCCATTCGGGTCCCCCAGATTCATCACAATCATTGCTTTTACCTTTTTTTTATTAACAAATGCGCCTGTAATCAACCTTAAATCGTCGTCATTTTATTTGATCCAATATGACAGAAATAAAGGTAAAAGCAGAGAAGAACTCGATGCCGTCATGTTAGCAATGTCCATTCGGGTCCCCCAGAATGAGCACAATTATTGCTTTTATCTTTTTTATTAACAAATGCGCCTGTAATCATCCTCAAATCGTCGTCATTGTATTTGATGCGATACGACAGAAATAAAGGCAAAAGCAGAGAAGAACTCGATGCCGTCATATTAGCAATGTCCATTCGGGTCCCACAGAATGAGCACAATCATTGCTTTTATCTTTTTTTATTAACAAATGCGCCTGTAATTATCCTCAAATCCTCGTCGTTGTATTTCATGCGATACGACAGAAATAAAGGTAAAAGCAGAGAAGAACTCGATGCCGTCATATTAGCAATGTCCATTCGGGTCTTCCAGAATTTGCATAATCATTGCTTTTATCTTTGTTTGTTAAGAAATGCGCCTGTAATCATCCTTAAGTCGTCGTCATTTTATTTGATCCAATATGACAGAAATAAAGGTAAAAGCAGAGAAGAACTCGATGCCGTCATATTAGCAATGCCCAGTCGGGTCCCCTAGATTCATCACAATTATTGCTTTTACCTTTTTTTTATTAACAAAGGCGCCTGAAATCATCCACAAATTGTCGTCATTGTATTTGATCCGATACGACAGAAACAAAGGTAAAAGCAGAGAAGAACTCGATGCCGTCATATTAGTAATATTTTTTGGGGTTCCCCAGATTCATCACAATCATTGCTTTTACCTTTTTTTTTATTAACAAATGCGCCTGAAATCATCCTCAAATCGTCGTCATTGTATTTGAAGCAATACGACAGAAATGAAGGTAAAAGCAGAGAAGAACTCGATGCCGTCATGTTAGTAATGTCCATTCGGGTCCCCCAGAATGAGAACATTTATTGCTTTTATCTTTTTTTATTAACAAATGCGCCTGTAATCGTCTTTAAATCGTCGTCAGTGTATTTGACGCGATATGAGAGAAAGAAAGGTAAAAGCAGAGAAGAACTCGATGCCGTCATATCAGGCCTGTCCAATTGGGTCATCCAGAAACGACACAATCATTGCTTTTACTTTTGTTTATTAACAAATGCGCCTGTTATCATCCTCAAATCTTCGTCATTTTATTCGATGCGATATGACTGAAAGAAAGGTAAAAGTAGAGAAGAACTCGATTCCGTCATATCAGGCATGTCCAATCGGGTACCCCAGAATCATCACAATCATTGCTTTTATTTTTATTAATAAATGCGCTTATAATCGTCGTCCATGTGGCGTATCGAATTCCCCAGAACCACCATCACCATTGCTTTTACCTTTGTCAATCAACAGATGCGCTTGAAACCGTCCACCGAGCGTCTCGATACCCTTTGACGCAAAATAACCGAAAGTAAGGTAAAAGCGAACATAAGCTCGGGACAGTCATATCGGGGATTTCCGAACCCATCCCCCAGAACCATAATCATCATTATGGAATTACTGGTTTACGCCTTCAGAACCATCGCAGACACGTATTAATTATTTATTGCGGAGATATAAATCGAATCGGCGCTCCAGGTAGAGGTACGGTCAACTTGTTTGAAAAAAATACCAAACTTGTTGTTGTTCCGATGTTCGGTACTTTTCAATTAATCATTAAAAACACCTTTTTCCAGTACGTTGTTGTGTTTTCATTTACGTCTTGTGAACGCAAAAACAGACAAAGACACGTACTGTAGATTTTTATTCGAATCGAAATGTTTAATAACTCTAGAGATAATCGCTCGCCGTCTGGAATCATGATTTTGCACATCCAAAATCGCAAACAATCATGGCCGGCGATATCACGTAATATCAAATCACGCGCCAAACAGTGCATTTCGGCAAACCTTCAACGCGCGTGCTCCCTATTTGCCCAAGATGTCAGAAATTAATAGCAGACGATTGATGAAACGTCAAATCACGCGTCAAATTTGGCCTTTCGACGACAGTTCGACGTGTGTGCGCTAAATCTGCATATCCAAGATGGTATCAGCTGACTAATCCGAAACGTCAAATAACGCGTTTTGACGTTTGACGATGCGTTCGGACCGAACCGTGTAGCGTGCTCTCCGAACCCGAGTTCAGAGCGCGCTGGAAACGTGGCAAATGTCCACATTACGCACACGCGCGTGTGCACTCGTGCATCCTCATGCACGCACACGCTCACACAATGCTCGCAGTAATGAATGTGGGAAAAATAATACGCGTAATAGGAAAAAGTCTGTAAATTTTCCCTAATCCGTGTTAAAGTTTTTTTTCAAAATGATGTGTCCAAGAGCTGGAAACGAATTCCAAATTATTCAAAATATTATTTGCAGTACATGGACTTTTCGAACTTTTTCGAAATTGACCATATTCTCTGCAATGGACTCGGATGGGTACAAATTCAGATCCCTTAGCTCATTCGCGGGTCAAGGGATTCTCAACCACCTTCTTGCGACAGCCGAACATTCGGAAGTTGCAGCTGTGACGTACAAAGCTAGGACATCCCATAGCACGATCGCGTCTGACTTAAATCGCTTGTTTCACGCAAATTGCCACTTTACGGCGTATTTTTAACAATTTTTTCCACCATGATGGCGGGCGCAAATCAAGTTTTCCGGGGTGCATTGTATTCGGAATTTAAAAAACTTCAATCTCATGTGCTCGGAATGTATTTTGCGTTTTTTTCGCAATGCCTTATTTCTTCTGGCGTACATTTTTCAAGACAAAAATCTGCCGTATTTTTTTTTCGAAAAAGGCTCGAAAAACCATTCAAAACAATATTTTTTTCAGACCCAAAATCTTCGCGCAAGGCCCTCAAAAAAAGCATGGCCACATTATAATTGTCACCCTGTAGATATACATGTATAGACTTTATAATTATTTGAACCGCTGAGTGAGTGCAAGACGTGCCAGGTTACGGCACCGTCGACTCACTACGTCTGGCTCCACCTCCGCCCGCTTACGGCGATTGGCGGCCAGCCGCGGGAACAAATGTTGAGAATAACGGAAGCCGACGCCCGAACACTAAGCACCGGTGTGACCGTGCCAGTCGCTGACCTACCGAATTACGGCGGGTCGGCGCGTGTGGCGTGTTCGTGCGGCAAACCTTCCGAATTCCTCGGAAAATACCCTGTATATACGTCCGAATTTGGACGGATGAGGGTTTTATATTTGTTGAGCGAAAGTATCGGGAAACGTATTCGTCTAACGCATAGGTACAGATTAGTATAAAATAAAATTTGGTACGCTGAGCGAGTCTACTGCGTGCCAAATTACGGCACCGCCGACTCGCTACGTCTGGCCCACCTCCGCCCGGTTACGGCGATTGGCGGCCAGTCGCGAATACAAATATAAAGGTCAAGGGAAATCGACGTCCGAACAGTAAGCACCGGATTAACCGTGCCAGTCGCTAACCTGCCAGATTACGGCGAGTCAGCAGATGTAGCGTGTTCGTGCGTCAGCTTTCCTAAGCCTCATAAAAAGGCACTTCAACATTTGTCCAATTTTGGACAAGTATGATTTCATGAGTGAGATGTTACGTCCTGAAGGGACGATTTTATTTTATGTTTATTCGGGTTCTGAAGGTCCCCGTTCAATATTGGGATTTTGCCGCACGTCCCATATGGGCCCGGCACTCTTCGCTAGTGGGACTTGGGAAAGGAGTTTTCGGATGCGATCGGAAGTAAATTTGCGAATAATAAACAAAAGAGGTTGGGGGTAACAAAGTAAATAATCTTAGGGTTTATTAATGTTTACTTACAGTAAGTCGCGTTGCACGGGGACAATTTCCCCCTCGGTCTCGTCACTCGCGCACTCCCACGCTCTAACGCTCAACTTATGTGTCCTCTATTTTGTTCGGGGCTTCAATGTAGGCCCCGCAGCTTTATCACTGGCTCGATAGTTATTTAGTATTTTAGAGAATAAATTTTGGTGATTAAATATGGTTTCCTAAAGTAACGATCAATGTCTCTATGCGGGTCCGCCGTGTCGCTACCCAGGTCTTACTACACCGCCGCGAGTATGTCGTTACTTAACTACGTTACTAGTAAAGACTGACGTCTCTGTGCGGGTCCGCCGGGTTGCTAGCCTGGACTTATTACACCGCCGCGAGGACTGCTGTTACTAGGAGTTTTCTCCGACTCCAGGAGCGAACCGTGGACAAATCGGAACTGTTCGACTTCACCGCCACCGAACCGAGGTAGGCTTCTTCGCCATCGGTTCGATGGGGGTTTTTGTCGACGTCCACGGAAAATATTCACCCGCTCCCGAGGTCGGACGGCAGAAACTCCAAGGCCATGGAGTGCCCGATCGGCGGATTTCGCGATCAGGCGATCCTTAATCAGCGAAACCCGACAGGGCCCATCCGGCCGCACTCGGGCGGGCTGCACCCGACACCGCGCAGAGGCGTCGTTACAAAAGTATATATATATATAAAAAAAAAAGAAAAATCCTCCGTGGGACCGGACGTAACAACCACCCCCCCCTTTAGGCGATCGACGTCCTCGTCGAGTTATAAAATTGGCTCATACCCATACCCATAAAATTGGTTCATACCCATACATATATACGAATAAGTAATAATTAAATCTTACGAGTTAGTCATCCCGTAATAACACATTGGCGAGGGCAGTCACCAGTTCGCCGAGCCGCTCCTGCTGTTGCGCCATCCCCGGATGGGCTGCGGCGGTCTGCACCAGCTCCCCGAACGTTGCCAGCCGCTGCTGCCTGGACGTTGAAGTGGCCGGTCTGGGACTCTCCCGTCCCGGATGGTGGTTGGGGCGCGCCGGGCTCCGTCCTCCACGTCGCGGGATATTTACGGCGCCCTCCGTCATCGGCGGGTTACGAGGGCGCGGTTGATTCACCTGCGCCCCCGCCTGTGGTGGGATGGCTGCGGCTGAACGGTTGTGGGCCGCGATCGGCGTTCCCGGGGACGGCTTGCTGCCCATATCCCAGCGGGTGATGCATCCCCCTCCGTGGGTCGCAAATCTTGGGCCAGGGATCCGAAGCCCGCAAAGGGGGCACGTCACCTTCCCCTTCCGCCGGTAGCTTTCCTCGATTAATTTTTCCATACATGCCCCCACTCCCGGGCATTTCTCTCTTCTGCCGCACACCGGGCATGGATTGCAGGGGCGGGTGATGACGACACTCTCGAGCCGCCTTTCCGTTCCGAGGTCGGTCCTTCTCCATTCAGCCGTCACGTTCCCCTGACGTGTGGCGGGATCGACCACCTGGATTCGGGGGGTCCCGTCGCGCCCCGAACCCGCAGGCTGCGTGACACGCGGCCTCGAGTTTGCCTGCACCCTGGTGATCACTTTTGAGGGACCCGGGGTGGCGACGGACCCCGTCGGAGGCAGCGTTAGAGTCGAGGAGGGGGTGGGGGCGCACTCGGCGTCGCGAACGGTGAGACGCGTGCCGGGCTTGATGTGGCGCTCCACCCCTGCACTGCACCCAAATCGCATGACCCTTTGTCGGAAACCGAGGAAGCATTCGTAAGAATGTTTCCCGTCGTCTTTATCCGGCTCGTCGCAGATCGCGCACCACGGTGGTAGTCCGCTTGTGGCGCGTGCGATATTAAAATTCACGATGCACGCGCACAGGTCGCTACAATTTCCCAAATCTCGCGCGCACACCGGGCACTCCTCGCGACGCACGTAGCGCGAGATTATGCGATTAATATCCATTTCGGTTACTTCGGGTCTTGGCGTTGATTCCATGGTAGCTGAAGGAGGACTAACGACTGCTCCTCGATGAAGCGGACTCCTCCACTTCACCCTTTTTGTGTCCCCTCCCGAATGTGTAGAAGGAGGCTCTGGTTCATGCTTTGTTGGGAACAGGGCGAGGAAGGGGGAATCCTCTCTCGCTGGGCTCGAAGTGTTTATCGGCAGTCTCGGTGTCAAATTCCTCACGGCTCGACTCGTATACAACGTTAACTGGTCGCTCGGGCGAGCGCTCCAGTGCTGGACGCGAGTTCTTTCTTCGCGTGCATAAGCCTCTCCAGATGTATCCGAGGGAGAAAAGGAACCAAGCCTTTGACATATATGAAGCTGGTCAGAGTGAGAAGGTGTTGTTTCTCTCTCTCTCTCCTGTGGGTCCTCGCTTATAGCATGAATTCTTCTCTCCACAGCGAGCAACGATTCCTCGTCCCCAAGGTTCAATCTCTGGTTTCCTTTTGCTGTAGAGTCGTGCGTTTGAATACACAGTTCGCCCAATCTGCTTGCTGGAATTGAGTTGATGTTTCTACTTAGTAAATTCCAGCGTTATCTTCGAGTCTGTTGTATGGGTTCTTCGGTGTTGAGTCGGCCGCTCCGCGGCCCGCAAGGAGAAGGTATGCTTGATCCCCGACCTTTCCTTCAAAAGGGTGGCATTTACGGTCATAGTAATGCTTAGAGCGTTCTTTAGCTCTATTCAGGGATTCCCCGGCCATCTCTCGGATTTCATTTTGTCGTTTTATGAGCTCCACGAGGAACGAACCACTTGTGGCCAGCCGATTTTCGGTTGGGAATTCGCTAGGTCGTCGGGCTGTTTTTCCGAACACGATCTCGTGCGGAGTGAAATTCGTTGCCTCGTGTACGCTGGTGTTGTAGGAAAATTCGGCAAAGGGTAGTAAACGGTCCCTGTCATCGTATTTATCCGCATAGTGCTTGATGTACTCGGTTAGAACGATATGACTTCGTTCCAACGCACCATTAGTCTGCGGACGGTAACCAGATGTAGTTGCATGGTTAACCTTGTAAATTTTGGAGATTTCTCGCAGTAACCCATTCGTGAATGCGGTTCCTCGATCGGTTAGGATCGCCCGTGGGGCTCCGAATTGGTTGTACAGCCGACGCACTATTGCCTCTGCAACGGTGGTGGCCTTTAAGTCGGGAATCGGTTCAGCAAGGCAGTACTTTGATAAGTTATCCTGCATCGTCAGTATATGCCTATTCCCATGGGGTGACATAGGCAACGGACCGACGGTATCGAGGGATACCTTATCGAAGGTGTCTGCCGGGGTGTCTGTTAGGAGCATCGGTTCGCGAGTCTTTGCTCGAACCAGTTTCTGCTCCTGACAGCTTTTGCACCGACGGATATAATTCTGTACGTCATTTTTGAGGGTCGGCCAGTAAAACCGTTCTCGGATTCGCCTATAGGTCTTGGTGACGCCCTTATGGCCACCGATAAGGCTCGAGTGCATTTCTTTGATTATTGTCTCCCTCAAATCTGGGGGAGGGACCTGGGTCCTCCCATAGCAGAGCGCGACACTTATTCCCTTATTCTCGAAAAAGAGAATGGATAAGTGATAGGAGCTTGTCTGGGGCAAGTTCGTCCGTGAAATCGCCATGACGGGATATGCGGAATGATTTCACATTCAATCGACTCATTTCCCGTTCAAGGGTCTTCAGACCGTCCCGGACTTTATCGAGACTTGTGTCATCATAATACCGGGCTTTGATTACGACACTAAAAATTCGGTGTTGTCCATACTGCGTCACCGCAGTTTGTCCAACCGCCAAATTTTTCTTCCGTATGGATTCGGAGTCGAGCAATCCCAGATCCGATAATAATTTACCTATCGGAGTAGTCAGCTCGCCGTCAGCAGAGATGAAATGTACATAATTATCCCTCCGGTATGTGAGGTTTTCACGGTCCCCAACAATTCCCGAGTTCGTTTTACTGGGATTGGGATTCGATTGTGAATTTGATACGTCGGATTCATCCGACGCGGCATCATAATAGGGGGCGGCTAACTCTTTGCGAGGCAACAGCTGACCACGCGGAGGTAGGGCCTTCGCTAGCGAGCGACTTTGTTTTGGAGACATCGTCATATACCTCTCCTTGTCCCACTCGGGTGACAGCCTCGCAGTCGCCTCGTGGCTGGTCGGATGAAATTCGACGCGAGGCCTCAATGACGGTTGTACGCCTCGAGGAGAGAGATGTGATAAGGCGCTCGAGTGGAGTTTGCCGCCCGCCCCTTCCGAAAGCGTCGAGACTGCAATCGACGCTCCGTGCTCTTCACACTCGTCGTCTGCCTCGCTGTCTCGTTCGCTCCCGCGTGAATAACGGGGCCCTACAAAGCTAACTCTTCGCAGGAGTTCCTCTTCTGTGAGCTGTTGCCGCCGCTCGGATAATTTTTTTAGCCGGTTGCGAAGTACATGATCGTCTCTATCTATGATAGGGTCCAAGTCATTAAGTACTTCACGGGTTGTGTCATCGACTTCCTCGCCATCCGAAAGGTGTCTAGGCAAGGATATCTCAACAAGATCAGTGGATTGTTCCTGATTCTCGCAAAACTTCTCTCCGAGTTGTTTCAACGACTCGTCGAATTTTCCGAAGGTGCGTTGCAACTCTTCGCGAACGGATTGATTTACATCGGGGACGATCTCCTCCACTGATGTGCTGCCCTCCGTTTCGCTAGGAGGGCAATCGACAGAAACAATCGCGTCTTTATTAGGTCTGGCATCTACGGGTACAGGAGGTGGGCAAAGTTTCTTATCGGCCAGCTGTGCAGGCCGTTTAAGAATTCTTCGTTTCGAAGGGAGAAGAGGGGCAGGGAGCATGCTGCGATTGAGCCGCTGTATCGGCCGCCGTTCCTCCCCCGAACTCGTCCCGGAAGACTCTACATAGTTCGGCCTCGCTCGTACCGCGTTCGGGTCAGCTGTTCGTTGACGCGTACGCAAGGCCACAGGGCTCCGAGCAGTAGGGTCGGGGTGTCTCGGATTTCCTTGCCCTGCGCGGGGTTCATTCGGAGCGGAGTGCAACCGTGGTCTCCTGTTATCTATAGGGAGTACCATAAGTCGGCGATCGATTTCCTCCGACGCGCTAGATTCCGATGATAGTGGATTTATAGGGTTACGGGAAAGAGCGTCTGCATTAATGTTCAGCTTTCCGGGTTTATAAATAAACTCGTAGTCGTAATTTTGGAGGCTCAGTCTCCACCGTACTAATCTTTTGCCCGGATCGCTCATAGACCTAATCCATTTGAGTGGCTCGTGGTCGGAGACAAGTTTTAATTTTCGCCCATATAAATACGGCTGATAATGCTCCAAAGCCTTCATTATAGCGAGACACTCTTTCTCTGTTGTGCCATAGTTTACTTCGGCGGATAGGAGTATGCGGGAAAAATAGGCTACTGGGAAGTCAAAGCCATCGTGCTCTTGACTTAACACTGCCCCGACCGCATAATCCGACGCGTCCGTGGTAAGCTTGAATGGTTGGTTAAAATCGGGGAATTTAAGTATCGGTTCCGTGCATAGGGCCTTACGTAGATCTCTAAAACTCTGCCGCTGTGCACTTCCCCACTCGAACTGCCTACCCTTTTTTAAGAGGTCGGACAGCGGCTTGGCGCGACCGGAGAAATTCTCGATGAATCTCCGGTAATATCCCGCGAGTCCGAGAAACTGTCGGATATTTTTCGCCGTTTTCGGCGTCGGGAAGCGCCTTACAGCCTCGAGTTTATGGGGGTCGGGCCGCAACCCATCTCGCCCGATTATGTGGCCGAGATAGCACACTTCCCTTCTCAGAAATTCACACTTATCAGGTTCAAGTACGAGGTTTGCGTGCTGCAATCGAGCCATTAATCGACGAACTTTTACGCCATGTTCCTCTAGCGATCGAGCGAATACAACGCTATCGTCAAGGTAAACGAATAATTCGGCACCTTGGAGACCTCGAAGTACACTGTCCATCAATCGCTGAAAGGTCGCGGGTGCGTTCTTCAAGCCCTCGGGCATACGAGCGTACTCGTAATGGCCGTTCGGTGTCGAGAATGCGGTCTTAGCGCTATCGCGCGGATCCATGGGAATTTGCTGAAAACCACTCGCCAGATCGAATGTTGAAAAATACTGAGCCTCGCCCAACTGGTCCAATATATCGAATATATTCGGTAGTGGGTAGGAGTCAGAGATAGTTTTTTCATTTAGCTTCCTAAAATCTATTACCATTCGCATCCTCGGCCGGCCTTGAGAGTCAGGTTTCTTTGGTACAATCCATACCGGTGAATTATACGGGGACTGTGATGGTACGATTACGCCATTCTCGAGTTTCTTGCCGATTTGTTTTTCGACTTCATCTCGATGAATGGAAGGAAATCTGTATTGGCGAGTGTTCACTGGCAAATCATTTTCTGTCGGTATCCGGTGCGCAACAAGGCTCGTACCAGGTAGCTTGTCGCCAGGCAATTTAAATCTCATAGGATCTTCTTCGACGATTCCACGGACGTGAGCGCGTTCGACGTCATTCAGCCCGTCCAAACGCAAGGCTTCTAGCACTGCTGCAATCCGATCCGGCGGCGGCAATGATTCGTCGTCCGACGAATCACTGTCCTCGCTTGGACCAGCCTGGTAGTATTCGAAGGGCAAGATTTCCTGCGGCGTGACCTCGATGTCTATGTCACGAGTTAACGTATTTATTGCGAGAACGTGACATATCCCATTCTTTTGAGATACTAGAGCATTACCGATGTATAACCCTGGTTCGGTCTCGATTCGGGGCAAATAACCCTCACAAAGGTCCGGGTTAGTGACGGTAACTGCCAAGGGTTTCCGTGTTCGAGCTTTGATGGTGAAGATCTTTTTACTCGTCGCGGGGGAGATCGTTCGCGGCGAATTGTTTGTCAAAAACGGTCGAGGACGAATAGGATCACTTGTCATTACCAGAGCGTTATGATGAAATGATAGCTCGGCTTTTTCGCGACGCATGAAGGGTCTACCTAGCAATCCATTGCTGTCTGTCACGAAGTCTTTGACAACGTGAAAAGTGTGGGGTTGATCATTTATTGTCAATTTTACCGTTCCCATCGACCACGCCTTTTCGTTCGTTGGACCGACATATTCCCGCGATTTCGCGGGGTCATACCTGACGTCATCACGGAGGGCATGAAGTTTGATAAAATTTAAACTTGACCCGGAGTCACAATAAAATTTCTGGACTCCATTAACGAGCTCCGGTGCAGATAGTGTGACGACCGGGGACTCTACCTCGTCCTCAGTTTCTGACGAGGAATCCCTTGTCCCGTTTCTGGAATCGGATGGGGGATATTCCCGTATTAACGTCTGTCCTGAAATTTTACTGTGCGTTTGTCGTGGGTGGTAAAGGAGGGCTGGCTCGCCGTGTCCGGACGACGAGCCCCTTTCCAGTTTAAAGGCTCGGGACTCTGGGGTCGCGGGCCACGCTGATCCGCGACGGGCGATGATGTTGAGCGTTCGCCGCGGGTATATCTTTGGGTGGTGGCGGTCCAAGGACAGCAATTGCACCCACCGGTATAGGCACAGCAGTACCGATGGTTACAGCCACCGCCTTTGCGATATTGAGTAGGGGTTCGCTGGTTCCAAGGGCAGCACCCACAACCTGAACCGCGCAAGCAACAATAGCATCGCTCGCATCCGCCTCGGTCGTCGGGTGACCTTGGTCGATTTGATCTAGCCGGCGAATCGTCCCGGTGCTTCAGTATTCCCGAGGGTCGAAAATGTTCCGACCTTCCGGGACTACTGAATCGGGGCGCTGGCTGTTTTTGCCGCTCCCGTCCCGACTCAGGGCGGGACGCGGGAGAAGACGAACGCGAATCCCTTGGTTTTGTCTCCGTTCTGGCGATTAACGCGAGGGCGTCGCCGACGGGGGTTCGCGGTCGTTCCCCACACTTTGGCTCGGCCGTCCCGGCTAGCGAGTCCGAGGATAGATCCTCTACCATTTCAAGCGCTTCTCGGAGAGATTTTGGTTTCGCGATGTAGAGTAGTTCATTTAGTCGCGAAGGTAACGCTTGGCGGAAAGATTCAAGGGCCAGGGTCGCTATCGGATCAACATTCATTTCGGAAGTCTCTGTTCCCAATTCTTCTCTCCAAGCGGTCCGAGCAAGGCTCATTAACCTGAGAATTCGGAGATACAGGCTCCGAGGTGTTTCACCTTGTTTCAGTCTCAATCCGTAGAGTCTACCCAAGCAAGAGTTGAAATTTCGTCGGTGGGTTAAACCGTCGCGTAAAGCAGACGTTAATTCTGTAACCGTTCTGATTCTCTGACCTTGTATGCAAGCGCGCGCCTCGCCCCGTAGCCTGCTCAATACCCCCGTAACGAATTCGGCTATTTGATTGGCTGGTACAAACGCGGCTGCATTTTGGATATTTTGCAAATAGTCACCGAGGGGTATCGAGGTCCCGTCAAACTCGGGTATGGACACCAGTCTATTTGTCAGGTTGATGCCACTAAGTATTACCGATAGATCGGCCGGGGTTACGGTTTCATTAAGTGAACCGTCCAGTCCCGCCCCAGCCCCGGTGGTATTGTCCCGAGATCCGTTATTCATTTTAACTAATTTTTATACTACGGAGGAGATGGAAAATTCGATATTCAAATCACGGATTCGATAAGATAAAATGTGATGGGGGGTTTTTTTTTAACGACGTTTCCTAAATCCCACTAGTCTCTTCGTGCGCGGTGCAGGCAGACATCCCACCGCTGCCACCAATTTGTTACGTCCTGAAGGGACGATTTTATTTTATGTTTATTCTGGTTCTGAAGGTCCCCGTTCAATATTGGGATTTTGCCGCACATTCCATACGGGCCCGGCACTCTTCGCTAGTGGGACTTGGGAAAGGAGTTTTCGGATGCGATCGGAAGTAAATTTGCGAATAATAAACAAAAGAGGTTGGGGGTAACAAAGTAAATAATCTTAGGGTTTATTAATGTTTACTTACAGTAAGTCGCGTTGCACGGGGACAATTTCCCCCTCGGTCTCGTCACTCGCGCACTCCCACTCTCTAACACGGGGACAATTTCCCCGGGTTGCTCTCACTCTCTCTCACACACACTCTTACGCTCTAACGCTCAACTTATGTGTCCTCTATTTTGTTCGGGGCTTCAATGTAGGCCCCGCAGCTTTATCACTGGCTCGATAGTTATTTAGTATTTTAGAGAATAAATTTTGGTGATTAAATATGGTTTCCTAAAGTAACGATCAATGTCTCTATGCGGGTCCGCCGGGTCGCTAGCCTGGACTTATTACACCGCCGCGAGGACTGCTGTTACTAGGAGTTTTCTCCGACTCCAGGAGCGAACCGTGGACAAATCGGAACTGTTCGACTTCACCGCCACCGAACCGAGGTAGGCTTCTTCGCCATCGGTTCGATGGGGGTTTTTGTCGACGTCCACGGAAAATATTCACCCGCTCCCGAGGTCGGACGGCAGAAACTCCAAGGCCATGGAGTGCCCGATCGGCGGATTTCGCGATCAGGCGATCCTTAATCAGCGAAACCCAACAGGGCGCATCCGGCCGCACTCGGGCGGGCTGCACCCGACACCGCGCAGAGGCGTCGTTAGAAAAGTATATATATATATAAAAAAAAAGAAAAATCCTCCGTGGGACCGGACGTAACAGAGACGAATACGTGTGTTAGGAAAAATGGCGTGAGCGAGAGGAAGAGAGAAAGAGAGAAAGAAATGCACTACGATAATTCGTTCGTTGCGTGTTTACACGCACGAACGAGAGACAAATATATTTTAATTATTTGCTCGGAAAATGTTACACTTTTTCGCGGTCGCCGTATTTGGCGTGATTTTAATAGCGCGAAGAAATCGAATGTTATATAAACGATTGTGTATTTTACACGTAAATAAGCGTAGTTACATTCAATAAAGGCAATAATATGTTTCGTAAATTTATTCGTTGCAGTGTTTGACTTGTTATGTTTCCTTTTACTTTTATTATGATTTAAACAATTAATACCGGTTTTACACAGACTTATGGTTACACTGACGAAGAGACCGGGGTAAACTCGAAAAGAATATGAAATAAAATAAAATAAGTGTACCGGTTTTCAGAGCGTCGACTCTGCGATGCGCACTGTTGGAGAGACCGGACGGAACTGACTGGCCAGCTCCCGAAGCGCAATATGTATCCTCCCCCTCTTTGTCTCTGAGACAAAGGGCTTGGCGTCATTACCCTCGCTCTCGAGCTCGGGCCCCATGTAACCGAATATTAGCACTGATAACGTTATTTTTCTCGAGTTGTACATGAGCAATGAAATGAATATTTTTCGTTATCGGCAGGATGTGCTGACTACGTGGTGACCAAGCTACGAGGGGGTCTGTGAGAAAACTCGCGATGAAGCTGACCGCTTGGGAACAGTTTCGCGGGTTATTCGAGGACTCTCGCGTCCCCAATATATACATAATATAGATATGACAATATTTGTTATTTCTAGGACCATTGTATTATGGTCAACACGAATATACATATACAGGGTGATTCAAAATACACTGTACACCCGGAACTGGCGGGTTCAGCGGGGTACCCCGAGTGTAACTGTCAAGGCTTTTTTGTATCCGTCAAATAGTTTTTGGATGGGAGCGATTCCAATTTTGGCATTCGAAAGATTGTTGTAGGGCTGCAGTCTGCCCTTGACAACGACGCCACTCGAGGGCTGGGTCTGAGCGCGAGAAACGCAGCAGGTGACGAGCAAGGTAGATAGGCATCTGTCTTGCTTGCCCGGCCAATTTGACGTTTCGCGTATCGTCTGCTATTATTTTCTGTCATCGTGAGTACGCAAGATCAGAGCATGAGCCGAGCCGCGCGATTGAGCGTGACTTGTTTTTTCGGATGTCGTCGATCCCTATTTGTCGCACTTTCGTTTTTTTTTAATTTAATGAGCGTCTCCTATCGCCTATCTCTCATTAATACATATTTATCTTCTCTCTCGTCCTCTTTCATCATTGCGCATACTTTTGTTTATCCGAGGTTTTTCCTTCGATTTTAATGAAACTGATGTCCATGGAAGAGCACTGAAAACAGTCATACGCTTACGGTATGACTAGAAAAACAGTTACACTTGTTGAACCCCTTTTCAAATAGAAATAGCTTTCAAATGCGGAGTTTTCTCGTCTCGGAAAAAAAGTCTTTTTGTCTCGATTTGTTAACCCTTCCTTGACGCGCTGGGTAATGTTGACCCGACCAAATTTGAAATAAAATGTTCACTTTTCCAAAAACGAAACTTTTCAATCATTTTTTACAACAATTTAATTTTACATTTTCCGAATTTTAATTATGCAGACGTATTAAGAAATATTTAAGGTGTATCCCGAATTTGTTTCAATAAGAACCGACCGATGGGTTGTTAAGGGCAGGTGGGTTAAGTACTATCCGGGTCAAATTGACCCAGTATGTCAAAGTCGTGGTCAAATGTAAGTGTGCCAAGGAAGGGTTAATTATTCGATGCAAAGTTGTAAGGAAAATGACAATGAATGAGGAAAGGAAAATGACAAAATGAAAACCTCCATGTGGTACGCTTTCGGTATTGATAATACTAGCGGTAGAAAATTTGTACATTTTTTTTTATTTGGAAAAAAGACTTTTTGTTTGCTGTTTTTTCCTCACAATTTGATAAGTATTAAATGTCAAATTGTAAGAAAAATAATGTTTTTTTTTTCATCTCAATAGTCATTAAATTATGTTTAAGGAACAATAAACGTGCTCTTAAAATTATTTTTAAACTGATCGATCCGTAAAGAGATGCTTTGAATTTTCGCAGGGCTCGTAAGGATACAATTAACTTGAAAAAAAAATCCGCTAACATTAGTACTTATACGAATATTTGAAAGCTAGCAGGGGGTTTTCTAAAAATCAAGAAAAGGTAAGTTTTTTGCACTTTTTTCAAATCAATGGCAAGCATGGGAAAAGATTTTTCGCCAAAACCATAGTCAGGCCTCATAGGGAATTTATTGCAGTTTCAGAAACTGCCGGACGATTTGCTGTACAATGATTAATTCTCATACTTCATGAGATATCCATGATCAAAGACAAAAGGGTAACTTTTCATTCAGAGGCTGATATTACAGCCACTAATTGTCGTACCGAGCCAAAAAAACCCAACTGCACCTAAATGACCCAGATATTGATTTAGTCGAAAAAAAATATTCTGAGCCCAGGGGCAAATTTAGAGAAAAAAACAAAAGGAATATTTTTGTCTCCTGATTTTTCTTTTGCTTGGGCAATAAAAGTTACTAAAAAAAATCATAAAAAGGTTTCAAAACTGGAAACTGCAAGTTTCAAAATCGTTATTGCCACAGAAAAAATACTATTTTTTTTCCTAATTTTCTGCTCCTTTAATTACATTAAGCGCAAAAATCAAAGGATAACTTTTTCTTCGTCGAAAAATTGCCCTTTTTCGGACGGCCGTATCGCGGTTGTGAATAATCGGAAAAATGAATTAAAAAAGCATTTTGCAGCCTTGTGAACTTCAGAACGCTTATATTGATACATTTTTATGAACTTTTTTCAACCAAAAAAATTATTGGTAAGCAATAAAAACGGAAATTCAAAAAATTTCACCAACTCTGCCGGGTTGCACGGGGAACAGAAATTTTTGTAAATAAAATCCGTTTTAACCATTTGAAAGCGTACATCTTCCTCTCTTATTTTATTTTTTCGAACCTCAGTGCGATTTTCATTCACCTAGTTATCACCGGCCAAATGAAAAAAAAATCATTTGTTTATTTTGGACGGTTATAACTTTGGTCCAAATCATCGTATATCATTCATAATGACATCGCTGGAAAGCTTGAATTCATTCTATTAAGGCAGAACACCACTGTGACCCCCTGTTTTTTGCCATTTTTCAAGAATTTTTTTTGTGGAAAAAAAAGAGATATTCGAAAAAAAATTTTTGTTTTGTACGTTGTTTATTGAAGATACATAAAAAAAAATTTCAAATTTTTCACGCCCCATGGTGACGCTGGGAAAGCTCCCGCGTCAGGCACTGTTGCCTCTGCAGTGGTTCGCGGCACTCAGCAGAACTCTCTTCAAAGTCGATCTGAAAAAAAATACTGAGTGTTTTCGTTAATAATATGATATTTTGAAGAGAAGTACACAGGGATTTGAAAAAATATTGATTTTAAAAAATAATCACGCTTTTGAAATTAAAGGACGATTTTCGAGCAAAATTTCTCGTCGAAAATAGGCTATAACTTTTTTTATTATTGAGATATCGAAAAAATCCTATGTACTTCTTTAGATAATCTAGTTTTATTGATGCAGTCCAAATTTGAAGTCGATCGGATAAAAATTGCTCGAGTTCTGCTGCGTGCCGCACTCAAAAAAGTGGTTTTGAGAAAAACGCGTTCAAAGTTTTAGGTTTGTTAATTTATGCGATAAATTGGAAAAAAAAATTTGACCTCTAATCAGCGATGCCGGCACCATATAGCTGGCCTTCAAGAAGCAAATCATTGTCCCTAGCATCTTTTCTCGAACTTGTAGAGGCTCTTCTTGCCTCTTTTGCAGCGTCTGTGAGCGAGCGCTCCGCCAGCTCGATCCGCGCTGCGTCGGTTTCAACGCAAAAATTGAAACAATTTGGGCCGATAGTTATCCCCAACGTCTCCAAAACTTTCATGAGGCTTCTCAGGCCATCATTGAATAATAATACCGTGATATCAGCTGCAATATCGACGATTTTTTTGCTCCCGGACTGACACTTGGGGGCTATTGCCCAAACTGATTTGTTGTAGCTTTCGTTGTTGTTTTGCGTGAAGCCGCCCAAACAACGCTGCAGCAAATCGTCTCTGCTCAAATTTTCGAAGACTGGCGTAATTGCCTCCAATACTTTCTCAGGAAGAGGCGGCTTATGGCGATATTCAGAAATATTACCGCTTGCGACCGCTCGCTGCCACGAACACCACGACTCGGCTCCCTCTGGGCTGTGGATATTTTATGTTTGATAGTTACCCAAATTTCCTTCCTCATTTTTTCAACATCATCACTGTTCCTCCGAATAGCCAAGCCGTAATATATGCCCAACTCGTCAATCAATTTTCCGGTGAGCTTTCCTCTGCCAGACAATTCTTTTTGTGTTGTCACGATTTCGCGGAGGTGCGTCCCCATACGTTTTTGGACATGATCGATAGTAGTGTAATGGGGCCGATTCTAAACCAAAATTCCTACTACCGACACTTACCGACCGAGAACGAACCAAAAAATGGTAGATTTCTGAGTTATCGGCGGATGGTCGGGTAGGGTTTTGATTTAGAATTGGCCCCATGATCGACTGTCGATGTTTGTACTTACCGACCGATGGTAGGGCTGCACTGCTTACCGACAGATGGTGATGCTCACCTGCTTACCGACCGATGGTAGGGCTCACCTGCTTACCGACCGATGGTGGTGAGTCCCTCTTCGCCGCGAATGGAATTCGGCGGAATGGGGGGGGGGGGGGGTAAACACGGGGACACACGTCCGATTACTAGCGAGGCCGCGCGACGACTGACAAAGAGTTGAAGTGCTTTGTAGTAAAAGGGAGTTCCCCTCCCCTCCGCGGGAAGAGGGGGGTGGGCGGAAGGAAGAGTGGAGGGTCTGATTTCTCAGAAATTGTTTTAAACATTTGTGGGTGGTGAGTCATCGGGCGCTTGCCGTGGCTTGACAAAGCCACCCCCCCCCCCACCTCGCCGAGATGCGATAGTTTTGTTTATCGACGTGTTGAAACCGGCGAATTGAGGTGTTGAATGATTATTTTCCGCGAAATTATCATCGGCGGGTGACATTTGATAGCGTCAAAATGGCGGCGGGATTTCGTCAGATTTCTTTTCTACGAATATTTTTTTCACGTTTTGCGGTGGGGGGGGGGGGAGTCATCGAACGCGTGACATTTTTCCGCGCTCGGACCCTCGTGCCCTCAATGTAGGGGGGGGAGGAGTACATAATCTTGCGATTCAAGATCGGACGCACACATGAGAAAGAACTACGTACACACGAATGAAACAATGGAGTTCATCGATAAAATTGGTAAAATTGCCGATTTTCTGCCGACGAAGAAGCTCAGAGAGTTGTCACCCGGGTCGGATTATATCATCACCAACATACGGGCGGTCAACACTAAATTTGGCAAAAAGCACGTCGTTGACATTCGCAACGAATTCAGCGTGTTTCTACCCGGAACGATCATCAAGGCGCTTGAGGCTGATTCAACATTCGAGAGCATGCTGGCAGCAGCGCATAGAGGAGATCTATGTATGGTCTATCGCGGCGGAAAATGTCACAGCCTGAAATTCGCAAATTCAGCAACATTCCAGCTGATGTTGGCAGCAGCGTACAAAAGAAATGTCTGCATAGCCTACATCGGTGGAAAGTTTATCGCATACGTTAACGGTCACGAAAATCGAGAACAGCTAGCTCATATACTAAATATGAAGCATTATCTAGTTATTGAAACGTTGGACGCAGACTCCGAAGATATGGATGCATAAGGCATAACGAAGGATACTAGTAAAGCATTAAAAAAAAAAAATCATCTTGTGTTCAAGATTGGAAACCACGAGAAAGAGCGCCTACCGTCTCGCTGTTTGGAACTCGATCTTGTGTATACAAACTCGACGTTCGAGCGCATGCCGGCACACACACACACACACACACACACACACACACATACGCGCGTGCGAGGTTGTATAGAGATTTCCTTCTTAAATACATTTGCGAGCTCTTCTGCATCGATATTTCATTTCGATTCATTGGACAGTCTGGACCATCGACGATTGCGATAAAATTATCGACAAGTTGAGCGGTGCGAGGAACAATTTCTCTCACGTGGATAAGTGGCAAAAGTTCTGTGAGGTACACGTCAAACTTTTGGGGCAAACGTTGAAAAAACCGGGGCTCAACGTCGGTCAAAAACTGAAAATACAATCGACAATAGCGAAATTGTTGTCGTTGAGGGAAAAAATCGTGCGTGGAGCAAGTGTAAGCAGCGCAGGTGTAAGCGGTGCTGGTGTGAGTGACGCTCGCGAAAAACTAAAGTGGGTCGATCTCGAGTCGGCATTCAAAAATCGAATAAAGACAGGCTCGATTGTGAATTTCGAGCACAAAGATGTGCAAAGTTTCCTCGAAGATGCGATGCGCGTGGTGGTTTCAAAACTGGACAAAATCGTGCGCGAGGAGGGTAACGTGAAGGTGAATGTGACCTTGGCGTGCAAATTTCACCTCATGAAGGTGAATGAAATCATTGAGGAGGAAAAGACATTTCAAACGACAAACGCGGTCATTCTACCATCGAGCGATATTGCCGAGTGGTTCATCGAGTGCGTCCAAGCAAAACTCTCCGCCAAAATCGAGGACTTTCAGGAAAAAGAGTCTGGTTGGACGTTACACGAAATCTCTCATCTACTTGTGAACATTAACAAGTACGAACCACTGCGAGGGAGCTTATCCACTTACACGCGTCTCCCGAGGGATATACAGATGAAACGGGCCGTCTTCAATATTCAAAACAATGACCCCTATTGTTTTCTCTGGTCCGTCACAGCAGCACTCTCTCCACCACCGAGGATGCATACCGAACGTACGAGTTCCTATCCTCATTATAGCGAGATGCTCCACTACGAAGGCCTGGATTTCCCGATGAGTTTTTCAAAGATTGCAAAATTTGAGCAATCGATTGGCTTATCGATCCATGTGTCTGAGATTGATGGTACGACAAAAGACGGCACGAGTAAAATTGTTCCGATATATCTGAGTAAGCAAATGTCGGATAAACCAACCATTCATCTACTCATGATCAACACCGAAATGGAGGAGGAGGAGGAGGATGAGGAAGAGGACGCAAGTGTTCCCAAGGTGTATCATCATTACGTGTGGATTAAGAACATGTCGCGACTCTTGAGTGCGCAGGTGTCGAGGAAAGGACATCACATGTGGATTTGCGACCGGTGTTTGCGTTACTTCAGCACAGAAGAAATATTGCAACGTCATAAAGAGGACTGCAGTAATAATTGTCGTGTTACGTTTCCCGAAGGTACAAAAACAAAATTGAAATTCAAAAATGATCAGCACAAGGAGATAGTTCCGTTTGTAATTTACGCAGATTTGGAATGTTTGCTCGAACCGGTCACAGCACCGCAGGCTAACACTGTAAATTATCAGAAGCATACCCCTCACAGTAGTGCCTACTGTAAGCATTGCAGTTTTAATGACGCTCTCTCGGAGTACAAGGCGTTTCGTGGAAAGAACTGTATCGAATGGTTCATGCGTGAATTAGAAGGACTGGCCGGCTCAGTAAGACTCCGTAAGAGTCCGAGATCATTGTCACTTTACGGGAAAATTCCGCGGCGCCGCTCACTAAGACTGTAATTTAAATTACAAAATTGCCCACGTAGTGCCGATAGTTTTTCACAACTTGTCCGGATACGACGCACACTTTTTGATAGTAGCATTGGCTCGAACCTTCGAAGGATCCGTGAGTCTTTTGCCGATTAACAAGGAGAAATATATTTCTTTTTCAAAGCGCGTCAAGGGTACACGCGTGCAGTATCGATTCATCGACTCTTTGAGGTTCATGCCGAGTAGCATCCAAAAGTTAGCATCTTACCTGAAAAATGATCAAAAAATAGTAACACCCAAGAATTGCGCTAACACCACGCAATTTGAATTGTTGACGCGAAAAGGCGTTTTTCCCTACGACTATGTGGACTCTTGGCTGCGACTCGATGAGACGCAATGGCCTGCGAAAAACAATTTTTTCTCCCGATTGAGTAATGAAGATATTTCGGCGGACGATTACGCGCACGCGTGCAAAGTTTGGACCGTCTTTCATCTCAAAACGTTGGGTGAATATTCCGACTTGTATTTGAAAACCGACGTACTCCTTCTGACAGATATTTTTGAGAATTTTCGACGAAATTGCATTAACACGTACGGCCTCGATCCATTGCACTATTTTACCGCACCCGGTCTATCGTTTGATGCGATGTTAAAATGTACCAGCGTAGAACTCGAACTCTTGCTCGACGTTGACATGTTAATGTTCATCGAGAAAGGTATTCGCGGTGGTGTAGCGCAGTGCTGCAATAGGTATGGGAAAGCGAATAATCGCTACATGCGTGATAACTTCAATCCAAACGAACCCGAGTTATACTTGATGTATTACGATGTCAATAACCTATATGGTGCAGCTATGTGTGAGTCACTACCATTCGGCTCGTTCGCTTGGGTGGAAAGATTCGGGGAACGTATCGAGAGTATTCCCGACGACGCCGAAACGGGCTACATTTTCGAAGTCGATTTGGAATATCCTCGAGAGTTACACGACACCCACAAAGATCTGCCTCTGTGCCCCGAACACTACGTCCTCCTGGCAGCACTCAA